>VKOC01000008.1:9552612-9568794 GCA_009364415.1 Spea multiplicata | reverse complement strand
TAAGCAAACAAAATAAAAAGGGAGATGTAGCATAAAAAATCAAGCAGAAAAACACCCTCTTTGCCCTTTTACCAATCTGCCACTTCAATTAATTCTGATATGATTTAGAACACAAAATACTGCTAAACGTTTCCAAAGAGGGCAGAGAGAGAAGCTTGGATTTTACATAAAGTGTGACTTGTTTTGATTAAATATGTCTTGTTTTTGAATACACCAAACTATTTATGAATTTTATTAAAGGGACAGTATAGTGTTCCTGATAGCCTCGTCAAAATGCGTATTAAAGTACTAAAGTACACCCAATGTCAACTCAATGGCGACACCATGTCAATGTAAAGGGACCTCTCAGCTATCAGATAAAGTGCATATAATGGCGGGAGAGTCCCTTTAACTCTGTTGCCGAGATTGGCTTTTTGGGTAGTTATTGTTACACAGAATGCCACTGGGTATTGTTAAAAAAAAAAACAACAACAACAAAAAAAAAATAATAATAAACCCCCAAAGACCACAACGTTACAAGGTTTACCATATTTCAGAAGGAACTTGAGGAAATATATTAAATTGTTCCTTTTTTAAAAAAAATTGAATTTGGAATTTTATGTCATGTAAATATTTGAGATTATATGTAAATTTAAACCCCATGACCATAATGAAAATAAGGTTATCAATCATAGTAGATGGGGCTCTCAACATACCTTATGTGGGTCAGTATTTAATGTTTTGCCACTGACAAGGTGTTCAAGCAAAGCCCAAAGATTAATTTTATTCCTCTACAAATAAAGCAAGTTGCCTTCGTAGGCTATCTTTCTTGTTTTCCTAAATCAATTCAATTTCTCCCCGCTGCTCAGCGATTTCCTGCTCATTACGACACTATAGACAAATAACTGCTCCGGGGTACTTTAGAGATTAAAGCATCCCAGAAATAACTAATGCAAGAATGTGCTTATTTTACTTAATGTTACTTAGGTCATAAGTTTGTTTGAATTACAAAGTGGAAAGAAATATTTAGGAATCGTATCTTATATCTGGGAGCTTGCCAACCCATTGGATGGATTGTTTTGTATCAGCTCCGTGTTTTGTAGTATCTGAGTAAATATTATCAATCAATCTATCAATTTTCTGTCCTCTATCTCCCTTTTCCTCACCCCAACCTTATAAAGACTGCCATTACCAAGCAACAATAGTCAGCAACAACAGTCATAGTCGGCAACAGAAGGACTAATTTCCCCCCCAAAGTCAATGACTTTTGTAAATCAACTGGTGTATATGTTTATTGTATAAAAATAATATCAAAATGAGATACCTTCAAATTTCTGGTGATATCAGGGTGACTTCACTGGGTCCCTTTAAGTATTTTTTTCTATTTTTGTATTAATTTGCTTATTTGTTTTATATAGCTTTTTTGCCCATATAATAATATGTAATATAATAATAAAGATCATATCAGGATGCATGGTTAACAATTTCAAGGGATTCATGTATAAAGTGGATATAGAGGCAAAGGTGATAATTGTTAACCTTATTTGCATGCACCTACCCAGAATCCCCTGTGGTTGTGGAAGCACCATGAGATTCCTGGGGGAAAAACAAGCCTTCTGGCTTGTCTGGTGTCTGTAGATGAGTGTTTAATAATACTTCTACTACCCCTTAAATTTAAGTGGAAGGGTTTCCATCACCTTTTACCCACCATAACTTATGTAATGGTATTTCTTAGCTACCCCAAGCCTCAACGATTAAGCAAGTATCACAGCCTCATACTGACGAGTCCCATGGAGGATGAACCAGCTGTCAATGAGTGGTGATCTGGCTATTGTACCTCTTCCCGAGTTTAGTTTAAAGGCTGTCTTGTGCAGCGGGCAATCACTTTCAAGAGATCCATGTATAAAGTGGGTATAGAAGCAAAGGTGATAATTGTTAACCTCATTTGCATGTGCCTACCCAGTTGTTGTTGTGGAAGCACCATGAGATTCCTGAGGGAAAAACAAGCCTTCTGGTTTTCCAGTCTAATCCCTGTACCTGCTGATCATACAGCAATCAGCAAGCAGGACTCTGTAGTCCCGATCCCCACAATTGAAATGGTGGAGTGTATAATAACACATCCTCTGTCACTAAGCATAATATCTAGGGGTTAAGTAATCTAATCTGATTGACGCCAGAATCCTACAAAATTCTAAATAAGTAACTATAAATAAACAGCAGTTATTGGTGTGAAATCCAACAATATTCTCTATTTTTGAGGTACATCTATTTAAATTATGTTGAGTGGTTTTTTGTCCAATTGGTCATACATCCCATTATAAGCTTGACATTACCAACAAAGTGAAAATCTATGACAGCATGCGCTTCCCCCTTGCACTTTAATCTATATCTATTATGCATGCAGGTGTCAGACAGTTTTTCTTCCTAAAATCCTTTTATTCTTTCCTTAAAGAAGAATAAATCTGACATTGTAAATTACTCAACGCAATTAGCCCAGAGCCGAACGTAAGAGTGACCTATACGGTGATTGCAATTAATGAAAGCTGTCCAAGTTGCTGAAAAAATGCAATCGACAGGTCTGTAAATTCATTCAGTGTGTTTTTGGCTCCGGTGAAGTTGCGTACGCGTCACACACCGCCAGTGTTTCTTCTATTTGATCTTTGGAATAAACATCGAAAGCCAAGGTATAGACAAGCACAGCTGCAGCTACATCCAGCCAGCCTTCTAGAGTATACAAGAGAGGATGAAGCAAGGAATCTCCATGCTCCCGCTCCTCTGGCTTCACCATCTGCGTATAGACACAAAGCATCAAAGGTGGGCAGCTGTGTCCCTAATACTCTGTGGAGGCAGATGAGAGACCTTTAGATGCACTCCCTGTGTTGCCAGCAGCACAAGTGATGAGCAGAGCATGTCAGAACTCACAATATACTCATCTCTTAGATGCCTACAATCAGTTTGTCGAATGAGGATCAGTATGGAAGCATCAGGATTGTTTTTTTTTTTTTAAGAAACAGTCTGTTCTTTTCTAAAATGTGATTCAGAACTAAAGAATTAATTCACATAGAATCTGTAAAGAAACATAAGGGCCAATTAGTTTTGCAACTTACAGTGAGAAAGACGCTTTGGTCTTGAGTGTTTTACGTTACAAAAAAATCTACACAACGCCTCGTATTCATTTTTTTAGGCAATTGTTTAAATCATATACACGTTTTTGAGGCACTGTGTAAAGATCCATTTGGTGAGTCAAAAAATATTTAAAGATAAGTGGTTTAAGTCTAGGAACGGTGCCTGATGTTTTACAAGCATACCCGGGAACTTGTGGGCTCTGGCTACCTGTAGTCTACCATTGCGGGTTGCATCCGGTACTGCCCACTGACGTCAGAGGACGGTTTCACTGTTGTCAGTGACTGTTCCTGCAGATGTCAGTGGGCGTTCGGTGGGAAATGCCCTCGTTTAAAGGGAAAATGGGCATGCCAAGACCCCGTTCCTATGACCCGAAGGATTCTGGTGTCGACCCAGAAAACCGTAGAAACGGCACTGCTCCCAGAGACCATTTTTGGACACTGTAAAATAAAATCCCCAAAGACACACTGATACTAATGATACACGTATGATGTTCTAGTTGTCCCTTAGATGACTACTTCCCTGTCCTTATGGCTGTGCATACATACAGTGCAAGCTGTGATAACCTTTTTCACTAACTCATTTAGCCAAGTGTTACCCAGCTCCTCAGAGCTGAGAGAGAGGGTGGCAACAAGGAAAGCGCTAGAGCTCTCCAGATTCAAGCCTTCAAGTTCTGATGGAAGGATTGTGTAAATTGGTGTGGTGTTCTGGTTTGCATATGATTTGCATATTGTGTTTTACATATGGTGTGATGCATGCTGCTGATAACTCACCGCCAGTGTTTTGAAAGGCTCTTGGAGGCTGGTGGTGATTGTTTCCCCAATAACGTTAGTTCCTGTTTTGTCTCAATGCAAGTTTGTCTTGTTAAGGGGTAAGCCTTGCAAGCTGCAGTCTGTTTGGACAAGGTGCTGAGGAGACAACAAAGGCCCTGAAAAGGTGGTTTAAGGAGGAATCTAGGCAAATAGCATTTTATTCCAAGGTGGAGAAGGGGGAGAAATAACTCTTTCTTTTTCAGGAAGCCCCACTCTGCCCACATGCCTGTGGTGGAAATGAGAGACAGCTAAGGTATGGTATGACAGGGGAAAGTGGTTGCTGACTGCTATTGGGATATCTAATCCCCCAAAGGCATTGACCCAGATGCTGCTGAACGGTTCCTGTCAGGTATCGCTAACGTTATTGATCCTGCAGGCTGTGCAGCCATGGACAGCCCCTTGATGCTGGTGGAGCTGCACCAGATCGTTCAGGAGGGGCAGGACACCGGGCAGTGATGTTCTTCCAGCCGGGTGATACACAACTCTGTGGGACCTCATTGGCCCGGACTGTCTGGGTCAGTATATAGTAATGGGAGTTATGCTTTACCACTGTCATTGTCTGTCTCACTATAGAATGATGGGAGTCATGCTGTACAACCATCTGTGTCTGTATCGCTTTATAATGATAGGAATTTTTATGTACAAAAATGTTAGCATTGGCATGTGTGTGAAAAAAACATATCCTTTTTACTCATTTACTATTTTCATTCATTCCTTCTTTTCTGAGTTTTCTCATAGGAAACCTCTTGCACAGGGAGTCTTTTTACACCCCCCCCCCAACTTTTTACCAATACATGTTTTTATGTTGGATTTTTATGATTCTATATAAATTGATAGAATTGTACATTCTAATCATAAACTATACAAGATTGTTTAAAATAGATATTCTTTCTTTTAAAATGTTTACATAATTTCAATGAAACTGGATGTTCTTATTCTGAAAAAAATGCTATTTGTTTTGAAAGATAAATATAAATTTCCTAATTTGAGTCTTACATTTGGTATACACAGGAGCAGTGATGAACCACGAGTAGTACACAAAATGTGTTTCCCATACACTGCCAGCTCAGGAACAACCTTAATCATAACCTCCAGGCAGAAAGCTTATGAACGTAGCTAAATCCCACTTTGTCTGTTTGGTATTAATGAGCAGTGTCATGGCAACTGCCTTCCCTAAAGTTCAGCGTTAGTATAGATGGTCCTAGGTGTCTGAAAAAATGTTCAAATATACCAACAGAACCGAAACTATTCAGATTTGCAGGAAATGTTAAAAACAAAAAGAGAAAATGCTGAACTCTGAAGCAATTGGTATGTCTGAATATACATTTTTAAAAGTAGATAGATAGATTGATAGATCGATCGATCGTTCAAGGGATAAACAGAAGGATTAGATAGATTTATATACGCACATGAAATGTAATCAACAAATAAATTTTTAGTATATTTAAAGCAAAATGAATTATTCTGAAGAGCAGCTGAATAATTTTAAACTGGCATTTAGGTATTATAAATTTCAATTGGCCTCTAGAAGATGCTATAACCACATACAAATACACAGAATGGTAATTTATTATTTCAAATGATATATGATAAGCTCTCAAGAGTGGTGCCCCTTAAAATTAAGCAAAATGACGGTTTCCCCAAAACATACCTCTATGATATTAACAGATGGGCTGTGAATATTAATGTTATATATCCTTTTAAATAACTGAATAATTATATTTTATTATGCTGGGCAAGAAAAAAAAATATTGGTTGGTAATATGCATAATTGAATATAAAGTATCCAAGCACAAGTGTTTCAAATTTACTATGATATGCAGAAAAAAATGTATAACAAGATAGAAGAGAAGAAGCAGTGTTGCGCAGTAAGGAGACAGGGACACGGAAGTGGAGGGAGGGAGGTTAGGAAGATATTCCGAGAGAGTGTAAGAGAGTCAATGAGAGTACAAGAGAAGCTGTATGATAGTGTGAGAGAGCGGGATTGAGAGTGTGAAATGGCATGAGGGGGAGTGACAACAAATGTAATTCTAAATGTTTTGTCTCTTTTAAATGTTCTGTTCCATCTACTATTATCCCAATGTATATCATTTATCTTCTTTTTCTGGCTTATACATGATGTGAATGATGCCACAATATAATAGATACCGAATAACTTCATCAACTTCAATGGTCCCCTTGAACTTGTCTAGGAGGAATATTGATGCATATATATTTTGTTAAATCAAGTTTGTGAATAATATTTAATGTATATTTTGTTAAGTTTTCTCTTGAGGGAACTAGGGAATTGCGTAACAATTTACACTAGATACCATCTGCACAAAGCAGGGCTTCAAAATTTGAATTTTAAATTTAAGATTTTTTTGCTTTTCCACTCTTACTCACGCCCTCTCATACTCTCTTACGCTCTCTCACTCACCCTTTCTCCGACTCTCTCACACTCTCAATGTCTCCCTACCTTATCTGCTGTTTCTTCTTCTCTGTTCCTTTTTCCATAACTCTGCTTCTTCTTTCTTATCTGTCTTCTTTCTTTATTTGCTTCTACCCGGATCACTTCTGCAAATGGGCAGTGCCTCCCCAACTGGAGGAATGGTGCAAGAGGCTGTCCTCGTGGCTCCACCATTTTGCCAAAGTAGTGTGTGTGTGGATGCTCCTCCTTTTGGCCTGGTTAATGGAGGTGATATCGGGGAGAAGCAGACCAAGAAAGAAGACAGAAGAACAAGAAGAGGCAATAGAAGAAGCGAAGCTGTGGAAAATAAGACAGTGACTCAGAAGTGGTCAGCAGAGGAGGTAAGGAGACATTGAGAGAGAGTGAATGAAAGTGTGAGAAAGCACGAGAGAGTGTGAGAGAGCATAAGTGACAACATTTTTTTTCTCCTGGTGGAAAGAACTGAAAGGGCAGAAAGTTAAATTTGTTGTCTGGAAAAAAAACTGAAAAGTCTGACATTTTATTTTTTTCCCAAATCGTTTTTGGTCCATTTGCTCAAGTATAATTTACACATTATAATTAAAAGATATTTGTATCACATATATAATACACATAATAATACACACATTTGTATCATTAAATAGTGAAATAACAGTAACCATATTTCTATTCTAATAGGAAAACATTTTATCTCTTTATGATTTGACCATTTTAACCCATAAACTTTGAAATGGCGCACAGATGCCTTGCTTTAGTTTTCATTCACCTCTGGCGTCCAAACAGATAATGTTTGCAAAACTATTCTGGAAGAAATGCTTTGTATCGCGTTTGAAATTGTGGAATAAATGATCTGCTTACTAGACCATTATTGAACTGCTAGTCAGGATTTTGGATGAGATACCAAAAACTTAATGACAAACTGAGCTTCATCCAGTTTGCATGTTTTTAATTATGACCGGCTGGTGTTTATAGGTTTGATGCCAGCAAAGACATCCAAAAAACACAATAGTAAATGGATCAGAGGACTTTTGGCTTTCAGTGGGTGTCAATTAGTAAGGAAATGATAAATTCCATATTCTGTTCAGTGACTTAAAGCCGAAACTCTTTCACCAAGTCAATTGTTGTGCCCCATTTCTCAATTTCTCCTTAAAATGTAGTTCTATTTAAAAAAGATAATTTCAGCTTTTTAGGCATACCATAGCTGAAATGTAATATATTACAACCTATAATCTTTTTTTTTTTCTGGATGATAATTGATTTTTTTTCTGCAAAATAAAATATTTGTATGATATAATTGGCAAGAGATTAATTTATTCTAGTTTCAAGTGTTGAGGTGACCTTGGATGGTGTTAGCTACTGCAGTCCAAGAGAAATGGGAACGAAAAGAGGATAATTGCGCTACTTTACCAGGAAATGAACCAAGAAAAATCTGCATGCTCAAGAATTCTTATGTTCCCATAACTTTTTTTTTGTATTGTCTTCTTTCTTAAAATAATTCTATTTTTTTGCATAATATAATGTTTTCCAACAGCTGCATATGAGCTATGTTTATAGGTTCTAGTGCTGTTATCTAAGCCCAACCTACTAGGCAAATAGAGAGGCGAGAGCGTGAGAGAGTGTGAGTGAGTTAGGGATAGTGTGAGAGGGTGTGAGAAAGTGTAAGATTTGTTTCATGGGGTCCCTCCCTCATTTTCAGATATTGAAATGAATTAAAGAAATTGGCAAACTTAATTAAAATGAAAATTCATACAAATCCAAATCCACAAGTCTACTAAAAGTCCTTTTAGTTTTGATTTCTTTTGGAGTATATAGTTATTTGTACATCTTAGTGTGAAAAAAACAAATCTTGTCATATATGAGGAATCCTTTTTTTTGCTAAAGCATAAGCATATATAATATTTGGATTTAAGTGGGTGGAATTCTCACCCCCTCCCCATTGAAGCCTGTCATAATATCTTGTTTTTCTAATTCGGGATAAATAAGACTGTATCCTTTGCTGCTCTGTGGATCATATACATCAATATGTCTCAAGTATATTAATATTTGATAAATACGCTTTATAATAACATTCTAAAAGTTATGCATGCATACGCGATGCCAGAGTAGAATAAATACTGGAATGACATTACAAATAAAGAATTTTGTTGGAATCTTATATTCCATCCATCACTGAATATACATAAATTCATTTTCTAACCAAATAGTCCTATACTAAATACTAGAAACAATATATTTTAAGATTTATAAATTAAAATACTAGATCAGTATCCCATTTAGAACTTGGGGGACCAGGAGGTTGATGTTCTGCTAGTTCCTCATTTTTGTAGTGGGGCCAGGGACTGGGTTTTATGGGGCATAGATATTTTTTTTAGTTACCTAATTGTAGTGTAGAGATGAATTTGTGACACTAGACCTACAGAATGCTCATGGTTCTTTGGAAGGTAAAGCAAATATGGAGGAATGGTAGCCTAAAGAATTAAATCTAAAACATACACCATATGACCGAAAGTATGAGGACATCTGACCATGACACCTGTAAGACCTTTTTGGACATCTCAGCCATGAGCTTTAATTTAGAGTTGCCCTCTGAGAAGAAAGGTCCCGATGTATAGTGGTGATGTTGCTGGTTAGAACTCTATAGTAAGTAATGTGAGTGTGAGTGGTCTACCACTCTTCCGTACTCCTACTACCCATTTCTACGGCTAATACCTTTTCCTATACAACTAAGCATTCTGCAAGAATTCCCAGCTGATCTACTGCATTGTCAATCTACCGTTAACTCCTGTGAAATAATTGTCCCTTAATCCGTTCCTCAGATGTTGTGGTTAGGACAGTATCAAATATTCTGTATTCTGTCCTTGTGGCATTACCTTGCACCTATCCACATTAAATGCCATTTGCCACAGCTCTGACCATTTTTCCAGTTTATCATTTGACTTACCCCTTTCAGAAATAAACAACCATGTTGCAAAAACTTTAATCTCAAGACCTTCTGCGATATCACTAATGAAAATATTAAATAGAATGGATCCAAGTACCAATCCTCGAGGTACTCCAATGGTAACAAGACCTTGCTCTGAATGAACTGAATTGACTACAACCCTTGTTGTCTGTCACTCAGCCGTTGCCTAATCCATTCAACAAGAACAGAACAGGGACAGAATGGCAATGCCATTGTCATTGAGATCTTCAAAACGACCCATCCTATTGCCAATGTTTGGAAATGACTGCCTATGTGCTTGGTTTTATACATCTCTTAGTAATGCGTGCGGCTGAACCACCTAAATCCCATTATTAGGAGTGGTGTCCACATACTTTTGGTCATATACATATATAGTATACATATACCTGGGCATCATTAAGCATCCTATAACAACATGTATTAATTTTTTAAATTAATTTTATGGAGTAGAGCTGTGCTTCACTGACGTTCCTTTGAGTTCCTTAAGCAGACTAGAATTTTAATATGTTCCTCAGGCAAAATAGATAAAATGTTCTGCAGTTTTGGTAGCTTTAAGACATCATCTGCTACAGGTACACGAGTAAAGGACTGATAATCACCAGCCACAGCTGTCTATCTATCTAATTGCTGTATTATAAATATAGTCTGTTTTAATTTGGATTTTTTGCTGTATATAGGGACATTGTTGAATTTGTTTTAGCAAATGGGTAAAATGCCTTAGTGAAATGCTAAAGGGAAACATGTCATCCTGATTGAAACCATAGCAACCTGATATTACAGACAATGTGCGTTGCAACAGTGGCACTATACACTCTTTATCTGTTAAATACAATAAGAAAACGGCAATAAAAGAATGGCGAACAATATGTATCTGATTAACTAAATCAAGATCTACAAAGACTTTTTCTTGTACAGCCACAAACAATGTAAAAACGCTAAAGTGAGCTAAGAACAATGAGAATATGTAGATATTCTTAATGAATCTTTCAGTGGAAAACATTACCTAAGAAAGTTGTTCATTTAATTAAAATAATCATTTGATTGGCTTATTTTTTATCTTTGTTAAGCTAAGGGCTTTGGAAATTATTACTAAACGCAAGTTTACCATCTCCAGCAGGTGTTGCGATTTGGAGAGCTCTGCATATTCGAATTCTGGGAGTTGTACCAAGAGGAACCACCACTGACGTCAAGTAAAGCCAACTCCAGAGCACAACTCGCTCAAAACTTGAGGTGGACACGTTGTTGTGACGTTCTCCTGTGTTTAAAACCTTGCAGAGGCATCAAGTTGAATTTCTGTTGGGCTTGCCAGACTCAAGGAAGTGAGGAAGGTAGTGAAACTGGTTAAAAACTGCCAACATTGGTACTATCGACACAAGCCGGTCACACACAAAACTGCATGGTTTGCTATTCATAGACACATCTAAAAGGCATTGGGGATTGAGTCAATGCCAGAGACAAATCTATCATCAAATAGCAATCTTTTCTCAGATTACAATGAGGAACATCGCCTATAGTTGACTGTTGACACTCCCAGCGTTAATGGCAGTGTTGAAGCACATCTGCGGTAATCATACTTAAGTATGCTTCCTGTTCTCAGAGTGGCATTCAGGAGGAGGAGGAAAATGAGGCACAGATCTCATTTTCTAACCCAAATAACGTTAAGAATCCATAAGAATAAAGAATCCATTTTCATGCAGGAAAGGCATTGTTACAAATAATTATTTAAAACAATTATTTAAAAAAAACAAATAAAATAGATGCAAATAAAATATTATTTCAAATATTATTTGAAACAAAAATAGTCTATATGTGGCTGTGAATTAAAGCTTTTTGCCACAGCTAGATAAGCATTGCCATGTCAGGCAACATTACACGCTTCATTTTGCACTCTTGTCCTTGTCACTCTCCGCTGCTGAGCCCCATGTTGTCTCGCTAAAGTCTCAGTCACAAACAAAGTGTAACCTTTATTCAGTTTTACGGTTTTAGTGATACATTTCAAATTTGTCTCTGAATTTTTTTTGGCTAGAATGTGTATTTGCGGTGAAAACAGTAGAAGTATTAATGTGCGGCTTAACTTTGATATCATTGGAAGTACAAAGCGTATATCATGTAGCCGTACAGCGGAGATGTAGACCCACTGAACGTGTAAGCTACTGCTACATTTAACAATGTTTCAATGAATCCGGCTCATTATAGTTTACTCATTTTTAATTCATTGGATAGCCACGGATGGCAGGCATATATGTGTGTATTACACAGTAAAGAATCGTAAAGAACCAAAGAAAGCATTACAATCATTATTTAAAGAAACATTTAAAGAGACATTTAAAAGCTTCTGTAGAGAGAGATTTTCCATAATATGACCCAAATCAGAATGCTTTGTATATTCATATAACACATACGTTTTGGCTTTTTCCAAAAAATCTCACAGCAGAACCCCAAGTGACACAAGAAGAACAGAAAATATGTATAAAACATACAAAATTCTAGATGTTTGTACCCTAGTTAAATACCCTAGGGGTTTAACACATAATGTGTGTTGGTTAATAATGTGTAATTATTGGGTTTCTTTAGATAATACCATAAAACATGTTTTTGTGGAAATGCAGAACATGATTCATAAGGTAAAGTGGATAAAAAAGATAATGCAATAGTAAATTAATAAATAATTTTCTATTGTATTTTCCTTGGCATTTAATTTGTTGATTGTATAAAAGACTATTTCTTTGCAAGAATATGGAAAATCGTTTCAACTATAAAAAATATTACTTTTTAGTAGTAATTAAAGTGGACTTGCTATTAACTCTCAATGGGACGTATTCATTTTGTATAGTGTATGAGGAAATCAAGACATCAGATACATGGGCGGTGTACAAATAATGATTATTTTGCATATAATTATAGTAGCACACCCACAAAACAGTATAGGCATAGAAAATAGATACTTGTTGACTAAACACCACTATTTCTGCAAAACATAATTATGAAAATATTATTTCAGACTATCCATTTGATCTTTTGCTGTTTGGCCCTAACGCTTTCAAGGATCAAGCATTGCCGGATTTCTGTTTTCCCTCAAGTTACTTTCTACTACACAGGAAAAAAAAAACCCTTTTCCCATATCTATCGTAGGTTATCGATTGTATTCATGATTTGATATAAAGCAAGGTTTTGATTTGTTATGGAAATCAAGCCTTTTTTTTACCATCTCTGATTAATTCCTAAAGAAGTACTTGTCTAATTAAACTCATCTTGTGTCCCTATTCAACTGGCTCGCCATTATTCTTCTTGTAATAAATGCTATAGTCTTTTGTATATTCTGTCGTTTATAACTTGTCATGGTATCAGTCGTCCATCTACACAGCTGGTTAAAACTCCAAGATGCCTGCAATGTCAAGAAAAAAGGGGCTTTGAAATCCAAATCAAAGAGCGCTGCCCCCTTTAGGGGAAATATGATCAACATATAAAAAGATTTCTCTCTTCTGTTTGCTTCCTTGAAAAGGTTCCCCTGTGTGTCAGTAAACTAGTTCGTCTTTTCTTTCTGTCTTTGTGTGTGTCTGTTTCTCCACTAGTACATTTGGAAAATGTTACCAGATGCACTAAAACAAACAGGCATGCAGTATTCCATGAAATCAATTCCTTTAGTCATCTTCTTTGGTCGTCTTGGCATATCTTCTATCTAACTGTCTATGTATCTATCTGTCTATCCCGTACTTTTATTAATATAGGCTCCAGTAAATAGTTGCTAAAAGATTAGTCTCCGAGTATTTTTTTACCGTTATCACAAGCCTGGGCAGAATCACAGGGTTACATAGACTACTGCCGACTCCTATGTATCCTAAACAGGCGTATCTGGGAATATCGGCTGGCACACTCATGCTGGAATATGATTACATTACTGGAATATTACAATTTTATTTTGGAAAACAGACTTTTAAGGACCATTATTGGAACAGTTAGATATTAAAGTTCATTTTTATGTAAAATGCAATATTAAATATATGTCTGAAAACTTGTGGGCAGCAGAATATATCACAAGTGTAAAGAAATATTAAGTGTATAAACTCGCAGCTGGGCACTCTCTTGGTGTGACCCGGAGTCTCCAGACGAAGCTGTTTGTCCCTGGGTCTTTGGGCCAGTTTCTTTTTTCTCTTGGTAGAGGGAGCTGTGTTTGACCACGCCCACTCTCTTAAGTTCCCTCCCACATATGTCTAGCCCCACCTCTACCTGTGGGTAGCCTCACCCAAGAATAGCCTTGTCCATTCATAAAGCTGCTCCCCCCAAAAGAAGGAGAGCTCTGGCTATCCTGCCTTAGAAATAGGGTGACCACACCGGCCATGTTATTACGTTATTAATTAAGAAATACACTCTATGGGGCAGCTAGTGGCTATAATTTTATTTTTTCCTCCTATTCTTTACTTTACTCTCAATAATATTAAAGAAAACCCTAGAAGGAGAGTTACTTGCATTTGTTGAACATCATTTCTATGGGTATTATGAGAATACAATGCATTTCAAGTGCGGCCATTCATAGCTTTGTGTACTTAGTTGACGCATCATTTTATTTATTTATAAACTCGTGTTTATTCTGGATAATAAGGACATTTCATTTTCCAGTATGTAAATGTTCTGAGGTATTGAACCAGTTTCAGCAGATAGAAGATGGATCACTTGACTGCATCAAAAATAATATGAAATATCACAGCTCAGTTCATCCAGCTGCGTAATGGTCATGTGTGAAGTACTGCCATCTCAGTAAACCTTTTTTAAGGAAACATGTTTTAAAGTCAAAGAGACAAAAAATTCTGAATTATATTGGCTGATACATTTTACAAAGAGAATATCTATGTATAAGAAGCGTCAAGAAAAGTCCAACTCACATATTCACTTTTGCTATTGCTAGCATTTGACTTGCATACATTTATACCATATTGTTTACCTTTTTTGCATGTGCCTACCCAGAATTCCTTGTGGTTGTAGCAGCACCATGAGATTTTTGAGGGAAAAAAAAGCCTTTTGGCTTGTCTGGTGTCTGTAGATGAGTGTTTAATAATGCTTCTACTACCCCTTAATTTAAGTGGAAGGGTTTCCTTTACCAACCATAACTTATGTAATGATACATGTATACCCAAATACGAGCCACTCAACGCCAGAGTAATCAAGTTTATGTAACAGATTCATGAAATTTAAGTCATCCTCATCAATTAGCATTAAGAAGCAATGTATTTCTATATGTGAAAATACATGAAAGGAATGGACTCTGTAAGCCAAAGAAGTGGTGACAATTGCCGAAGGGCTTGGGATCTTACCTTTGTTACTGCTAACCATTCCTGCCAACATGGCTTACTGTTTCCATTGCCTGTTGCTATCCCTTTTACATCAGTGTCAGTTTTACTCAATGAATATGAGTGGTGATATGTTGGACATTTTGCAAATATTTAAAGCCAAGAAATAGCAGAATCCTGTAGCAGGAGTACTGATCCTTAGATCTGTGGACTCCAATGCACCATAGTGGGCTCATGGACTTACTCTACATCCCGGGAGCAACGCTTCTACATTATCATATACTAAAATGGTTAAAGCTAAGCCTATGCATCACTACTACACAACAGGCTGGTTATAGGAAAGATAGTTGATGTATGGTGTGGCATTTGTGCCGGCTTAAGCATATAACAACTTCCAGGTGCACCAGGATATGACATCATATGATGACTGCGTAGGTGATAGCTGAGTTGGGTCTATGGCTGCACCCAAGGTAAATACACCACTGTTTACAGAAGGAAAATAGTCAGATTTGATTGGCAAACAGAACTTATCTACCATCAAATTCTATGAATCTTTACCAAGATGTTTAACAAATAAAATATTTTATTGGGTAGCAAAATATTGCAAAATAAGAAATGCTATGTTATAGAACTAAAATATTAGGTGTGTGTATAAAATGGACAAGTCTATGGACCAAGGTACAAAAGACCACTTATCCAAAACAAATGACCAGATATGGGAACTTGGCATGCCTGGCTATTTAACATTTTCTCTAGGATGATTAATGTTTGCTATGTATGTATCTGTATACATGATGCTTGTTAAACCGTTAAACATGGGAAATGTTACTTTTCATTAGTAAATATATTTCTATAAATATGTAAAGGCATTTTTATGTGCTGCATTTATGATTTACCGAAATTACAGTTTAGATGACCCGTGAACTTGAAAAATGTCATCTCTCCTATACGGTCATTAATAGAAACCTCTGATATTCACTGGCTGAAAAAAGTCACATCATTAATAGGTTTTTCATTACAGATCCTGGGTTTTTAATATCTTTATAGCTTAGGCACAGGCTTAAACTATACAAAAATACCATTATAGTTGCTGTTGCTCCAGCTGCAGATAGGGTCTTATAGTGTGCAGCCTCCAGAGTGATAGGGCTGCTTAGTAAACCCCACTCTGACCCTTTTAGTGGATACACATTAACACACCTCTCACACAAGTTGAATGTTGTATTGTTGTACATCAGTAAAATGTTGTCATATACTCATACTTAGGTACCTCCTAGGATAGCGCACCTGGTGATCTTCTTCTTCTAGGACAGCGGCTTTGCATTGGGTTGGACCAGGGGCACAAGTAGGTAGGGTTAGCTATACAAGGGAAGGAGTAAGCTCCACAGGGGGCATGGCTAGCCAGTGTGAAGTATATGCCTAGGTACCCTTGAAATGACTGAGAATAGTAGGAGAAGTGGGCCGTGTATAGGTGTGACCAAACATGATTCCTGTGCCTGAGAAAACGGAGACTCAGAGAAGTAAGACTTTACAGGTATGCACGTATTCCAACTTTCCAATAACCCAAAAAAGTACCAGTTGTATTTTAGAGGTTTT
>VKOC01000008.1:9535738-9547230 GCA_009364415.1 Spea multiplicata | reverse complement strand
TCCATTTTAGCAGACATGCACTCGTATTTTCAATGGGAGACCTCTAGGAGAGTGAGGTCCAGTGATGCTGTCAATGTTCTTGCCTTTGCCAACTAGGTTGCCAAAAAAGGACCTAGCAAAACCTAGCAAATCTTTCACCAAAGCAACCACTTATTTCCATAGTTGAACCAGTGAAACGCAAGCCCACCAAACATGTGTCATAGTACCTAATTGACCACAGTTTTTCCAGCAGAGCCCAGATATCTGAGATAATTTACTCTTTAATCTAGTTGTGCACCACACACTATCAGAAGATCATTCTACGATTCAATTTCAAATAAATAACATATCTGGAGACCCCTTTCATAGCTGTCAAATAGTCAGATTACTGTTCTTCAGAGAAAAAGGGTCCACAATTCGTTTTTCACACCTGATCATGTATGATGTTTACCCCCAATATAGTAAGAAAATGGGGCACAAGTAGACAGCTGCTCCTCATCAGAAAATGGGGACCGCAATCGTAGCGCAGTCAAATCTGGTCTCAAAAATACTGTAGAAAAGGCAAATTGTGTATTAAGAATGTATCTCTGTATCTGCAGTGGATTAGGGAATCCTGCATTTTAAGTGATATGTGCTACAATTGACATATTCTTTGGCACGGGACCATACTTGGACTGGCCGTCGGACATTTGCTCAGTGTGGCGGTGTCCATCAAGGCCTTAATCTTATCTTCCACTGCTCTTATGTAACCGATGTAACCCTTTAACTCACCGGAGTGCAGGGTTATATCCTCAAACCCAAAGAAGCTATGTTCTAGTTAACCTTTCGTTTTAGTATTTAGTATCACCCACTGATCTATTTAATTACCAGACTACTTAATATGTGTTATCCAATACTGATATGTGTCGTGAAAATATTCTCCATGCAAACCTAAATCAGTCCAAAAAACATCCTCCCGATCCTATACATTCGTGTTTGCTGTAATGTTGTTAAACTCGTTTTTACAAAGTACATGTTAATGAAGTTAGAAAACGGTATTTCATTATACGTGAATTGTTGTGTTTTTGCTCAGTAAAATATGTTTATGGAATGCTATTGTACTGATTGATATTGATTTTTATGTTCTTCATTCAAGAGTACATTTTAATGTGTTTGAATATTGTTTGACCTTTCCTTCACATGACATCCTATTTATTCTATACGTCAAAATTCTCATGATATGGCTGCTGAAATCTAGCATTGTGATTTGTTCCTCTGTGTAAACACTTTTAAATATACTGTAAAAGTAAAAAGCATATACTATAATGTTACAAAAATAACCTGTTTTCATATAATTTAACAAGTACACCATGGCGACATTTGGCACTAGAAAACATTGTGGTTTTAAATGTGCTGTTTCTTCTAGATAAAATATTAATTGCTGCGTTAAGCAAATGCATCTTAGCAGATATGACATTTTATTTATTCCTTTTGAATGTTTAATCACACGAAAACAATACAGAAGCTTTTCCAGTTTCCATGGCAATGTCCTATTAATCAGTGTGTGTCACATGACAAGTGCTCCTGGCAAAAATGATGGATAAGGAATCATATATATGGGAAGGGTCAGGGCATTTAAAAAGACTCTCTTGACATCATACGTACTTTCATGCACTTTAATGCATATGATAGCTGAGAGGTCCTTTTAAATTTTCATGACCCCTCCTTTGCAAATGCATGGGGGATTCTGCCCCTTTCTACTTGTCCTGCAGGAGATGTAGCTTGTGATATACTTACCTTCAGCCACAAAACCGGCTTGGCAAACTCGCTGAGTGGAGTGTTATAACACCGTCATGCACATCCAATGAATGTTCTCCAAATTATCTTTAAGGGAAGGCTTTCTTGCCAATGATTGGCTGCTTCAATCAGCCAATCCGTGGTGCAAAATATTGGTCAACAGAGAGGGTGTTTTTTTTTAAAAAACATAAGTATTATTTTTCATTCTCGGCAGATTAAATGAATGCAAATGAAAGTACTTTGAAACTAGAATTTATTCCATCGCTGTTTAGGGGGCTCCTTTGGGACACTGGAATGTACCATGAACACAGTGCTTGGCTCAAATCATGATTCAAAAAGTCAGTCCTTATAACCACATAAATTCAGACATCATATCACTTGGTGATGATATTTTACATTTTTACCTACTTATTTCTATGACAATAAAATTGGCAATAAGACAAGGAATTCCTTAGCTCGGTGTATATCCATGTAAGGATTGTAACAATTCGGTTCTGACATACCATGGCTCAGCATGTAGAATAATGCAACAGGCTACATCTGTATGTGTAACATACATTAATGATGTCTTACTTGAATTATATATAACTTTGTGACATATACTATAAGTAACATAAATGTACATAGTAGAGTTTACTTTAATACTCGGACATGTTTTAGAACTTACTTGATGATCTGTAACCGAGATTAAAGTTAGTTGAAAAAAGTAAATCATCTATCAGCCATAGCCATTTTATAATGTGATCAACATTCAGTCTGGCTTTTGGGGTTATAACCCCTTAATTTACACAAATATGGGCATTACAGTAGTTAGTATTATCATGAAACATGGCAAATAAGACTTTTCAGCTCATTTAGTCTGCCTCTTTTTCAGTCAAACCTTAATGGGTCCTCGGTCTCGTCTTAGATTCGGAATGGCTGTTATCCGCCATCATTAAAATCAAAGTTCAGCTCTCAGGCTGTTCCGTTTAATTGGTGGTTACAGATGTTTTGCTTGAGGATAGATATTGTATTTACATGTTTCACTATCTCTGACAGTTGATTGACAGTAAGATATCAGGATTGACATTCTTTTAATAGTCCTTGTTTGTTTTTAGAGTTTAAGTGACTATATACACTACATAATGCCATGTAGTAGAACATTATGTTCAACAATGGGGAACTGCACAACGTGTTCCTTTGTTAGCCTGGCAGGGTTAGGCAGACACCCTTAAATTAACCTGGAGTAGTAAGGGAAGTGGGTAGGTAAAGGGCATGGCCAAACAGTGCTCCTCTCTCTCTCTCTCTCTCAAGCAAAAAGTGACCTGTAGACCCAATGAAGCAGCAGAAATGTAAGAAAGGGGGCCCCCTGGACCTATAGGAAAGGGGGATCATGACTGCTGGCCCATGCATGGTGGTTTAGTAAGCTCATTTTCATTGGTGGGTAGCTGCAACAATGTTGCAGCTATCAGGGTTTATAGGAAGGTGAAGAGGTGACTCTTACCTCTTTTTCCTGTACCAACAGCAGCTTCCAGACGTTACCCTTCCGCCCGCCCCTTTTTTGGTCATGTATAATTGTGTTGTATTATGTATATTCTTTGTTTTTTCTTTGCTGTTCGTTCTCTTCATTGTCACAGCTGCGGTCTGGGTCCCCTGGCCAGCGCGGTAATTTCAGGCAACCTGGATCATTTGCCCTTAGCGGGCTTAGGGAGGCGTGTCCTGCGGGCGGCTCATGGCACCCGCAGGGCTGCGACTCTTGGTACAATCGGTGGTAATTTAACTGCCTGTTGGGCCTAGCGCTCAGCAGCTGGCAGGTTGTTTTCAGATGTGTAATGTTTGGTTTCCGCTGGCCTGGGGAATGGTTTAATAAAAGCTGTGGCCAAATGCCCTATCCCACTCAATGGTGTCTAGTGTCTTTATTTCTGGGGTTTGGGTGGGGTATTTGGTTATTCTTGTTTTTTTTCACCTTGCTATGGGTTTAAGCAGTCATGATTTGGTCCATCCAGTCTGTCCATTTTTCCTGGTGTAAAGACCCCAGGAGGTCTTGGACTGGTCCTAGATTCGTCTTCTCCAAACACCAATACCTCCTTCCCTTATTTTGTGTACCTCTCATAAAGCATATTACGGAGAGAAGCAGAAGATGGTAAATGCCATTTTTTTACAGAAAACTCCAAAGGTCAGAGTACATTTTTTTTCTTATACAGTTGTTATATGTTACAAGACCAATGGGCAAACTATAATAGTTGCTCGTTGCAGTCAATCTGCCATCTTTTTAATGTAAGATTTTACCTCCACCCAAAAAATAAATATGGTTCTAAAAAGGATATTTCACAGGATAGAATAAATAAAATCCACCGGTTTAGCCTTTGAAAATGCAAACCAACTATGCTTGCTTTAATTAAACAAAAAAAAAAACCAGAGAGAAATAATGTAAAGTGCATTATTAATCCTGCAAAATTAGTTTTCATTTTATTAGAATTCTTTCATAGAAACTGCTTATTGTTTTGGTTTTTTTTCGAAATGTAATCTTTTGCGTATGTTGCAAATGTTACTAAATCCTGAAATTGATTTTTCCACTTGTTATTTGAAGACATAAAGAATACATGCATGGATTTACATATTGTTGGTTTATCAAAGCAATCTCCTTCAGATTTAAACGGTTGATATACATCACCAAATTATTTAGATCGAAGCCACGGGCTGGCACTAAAATTGTTGTTTGAATAATGCAGGCATGTCATTATATTTGCAAAAGCATTACAGTTTGTTTTTTTTTTTTCCATATTTTTTATTTGAGCTATTCTGTGCCCTTATGCAGGATGCACCCAGTGTACTGCGACAATGAGGAATACCATTGTGGTTCACCATGTCACGCTTACAACTGAGCGTCGAACTCCACAGGGAACTAAAGGGAGCTCATACTTTTTGATGATTCCTGCCGAGTGGTCACAAGTGTAATGTATTAAGCGTGCAATCATCTTACAACCACCATTCAACAACGGAACTGATATATGGTATTATGAGGGCTGTCCGTCTTCTGCGTGCCCCCTCTCAGCTTTTTTGGGAGACTCTGGATATCTATTATGAGGTTAACAAAATTTGGGGAGAATAAATGAATAATGTGTTTTATTTCTGCATTGGATTTCATTCCTCGAACAGAACACCAGTAAATTGGTCTGTAGAGAAGCAGCCGTAAAAGGTGATTTTTTTTTACATTGACTCCACCGGTGAAGCTGAGGACTTGTGTAAGGTTCATATAACTTTGTATTTATTTTATATAAAATGTTTTTTTTTTTTTTTTTTTTACTAATTCTGTTAAAAAAAAAAAAAACTCCAGCAGATGTTTATATGCCAAGACAGAGCGATACACATTATTGGGTATGTCTACACATTTTCAAAGCTAAAGTTTAATCAGGTAGCATATTTTCCACATTGTAATAAGATTAAAATATTGCTCTGATGGGAAAATATTAATTATTGCGCAGAGTGGCAAGTCTCAAATGAGTGAATCCCAGGAAAACCCAGGTACTGTAACACGACAGCTGGAATACTCTGCTGACTACAACTTCAACAGATTAAACTACTAATTGTTACATTATTATGATTTAATGTGACCTTGGGGTAGATGCACTGCTTCGAACGGTTTAGAATACAGAGCCCTCTCCTTCTACCTTAAATAATACAAGTTCCGGTTTAGTTGTTGAGGCAGGAATTCAGCATTTTACCATTTTGTTCTATATTTTTTAAGCATGTTTTTATTATTCCGCAATCAGAGCCATTAAAAGGAAGTCAATGTCAACGAGGAACAATCTTAAATCAGAGTCTTGAACCTTTCTTTGGGAAACATAACTCACTTTTTATTTCCTGAAACAACATATGCATTTGTTCCCTTTTTCATCTATCAAAATGTCCTTCAGTTATTTCAGCGAACCACATGTAAATCACAACTGATCTGCCAGTCATTTAATTTACTTGCGTGAAATTTATATTCTGCTCTTGAATGCTCCATAAGCAGCTGCGTTTTATACATCATGTTCGCTAGCAATTTGTCTCAAATCTTATATTTCTTCTGTATGTGGATATACAATTTATTAACGCTACAAATCATATTAGCAGAATAGCAGCACAGGTATTCAGAAGGCCCCCATATTAGTTTCTAAGCAATCAATGAAACCTTATTCGCATTTAAAGACAATTATCTGGGCAGTTGGACAGCCATCTATTCATTGGTTTCTACACCAGTGCAACCATGTTGTTTGATATAAAAATAATAATAAATAATACACACATGCACACAAGCAGGCGGTGAGAAAAGTGATAGAGAAGCCACAGAACCTTTACTAAACTGATACTCTATCAATAACGAGTCGCCTTTATTATGATGCAGGTGCCTTATGTTCCAAAGTTTGGTGGAATCAAGGACACTTTAGACACACATAAAGTATAATTATTTATTCTGCAAAAACCCAAATAAAGCAGTCAGGATTATAGTACACCTCCCCAATTGTCAGGTTTGGGGAACCCCCAATGTAGTCCTTTTGTCAATTATTTATTTATTTATTTAAATGTTGGGTTGTAGCAGAAAGCGGTTACATTTGCAAATTATAGATGAGGATATGCGAGACATCACCCTCCTATGCCCTCACATGTATGTCTCAAATTTTAAAGTTGCAGGTACTCACATACCATTGTAAACAACTTGCAGATCAGTAATCGCGAGTGTGACTCAACTGACCACTCAACTTCTTAGTGAATAGACTCACTGTGTGAAGTCAGCACTAGAGCCTGTACATATTGGTACAACAAAGATCAGTACTTATCCACGTGCATGCATGTGGATAAATCATTATCTTGTAGTTATGTTGTTATATTTTTTATATTTAATTAATTTATTTAATTACATTTCACTGAGGAATAATTCTGTGTATTATCAAAGTTTTATCATTCATTTTTTAACATTCACAAACCTCTGTACAGAAAATCTGAATTTTTTTTTTATTGTCGATGTTTGACAATTAAAGGACGGGTTTCAATTCATGTAAATCAATTAACACAATAATGAAGAAAATTGACAATACTAAGAAAAATATTATTAAAAAAAAGGACAAACAGGTGATTTGATTTCTTTTCAAAGGAATTTATTTTCAACTTGGAAAACATCCATCTAGAGATTTCCTTTTCAGCAAATTAACGGCACCAAAGTTACAGTTACCAGATAAATCTGATTCTGAGATATTTTGTGTTTGCTAAATGGAATGTGACAATGTTGGAAAGTCATAGTGAAAGTACTCAAATAATTAGATGGAAACTAACTTGATAATTTTACCATGCAGGGAAAATAACCGATGGGCACGATTCCTATAATGATACCCAGAACAGAAGTACAATTACCTGAAAGAAGATAGAAATCATTGAGAAAGTTAATCAGCTTGAACACGCTGTGGGAAATAGTAAACCAGTAGTCCATTCACTTTGTTTCTTAGATAGTAAAGCCTTCTTCCATCAATGAAGGGCTAAATCTATATTATCTCCAATCTCCAAATAACTTTCCTCTAGAAAATGTAGTAAACAAAATGTTGAACCAATAAATGTGCAGAGATTAAAATTCAGACGCAATGTGCCAGAACAGAAACATGGTATATAGAGAGTATTATTTACGTTCAGATTTGAATCATCCCCTATGGGCATACTTGGGAGCTTCCCAATTGGGACCCAGAGTCTCTGGTGTGAAGAGCTGCTTCCCTGGGTCTCCGCCTGGTTAACCCTATTACCATCATAAGGCCACCAAACCCCAGAAGAGGAAGAACTCTGGGTAATCTGACATGGGAAACAGTTATGTCCATGGGCTGTTTTGAAGTTATGTCCCTCACCTGTCTACAACAACCAGCAACACAATAATACGGCAGAGATAATGAAAAGGAACATGAACTAAAGATGGCTTGTTCCATGTTATTGACAAAAGATAATGTTAATGTTTAAATTGTTACATGGGCTTATTTAGTATAAAGGCTGCATTTCACAACACTGATAAATCCCCTTTAATACTAATCTCCCTAACCTGCTGCTGATTGATCCAAACTCTTTGAATCAGTCAAGTGTTTGCTTTGATAGACAGGATTTTACCAGATGCTCAAGTTCTCAACCATCAAAGCCCACTCCATGCTTACAATATAGCTGTACCTCAGTGAGTATTCGTGGTCCTACCATGATATTCCAAGTAGCCTAGGGTACCTTCTGGTTAATCTCTCTACGCCTACACCATTCAAGCAAGAATTACTTCATAGCATTCTGTTATAATCCAGATTTTCTAAACCTTACTTTTCTCCAACCAAATTATTCATCATCAGCTAAGAAGAGAAAAGATAAAAAACAGAGTATAATTAAGGACAAATCATTTGGAATGTTGAAATATTTCTCCTAAAAGGGCGTGCAAAAAGACCACTTTACTCAATGATTCTAGAATACATCTGGAAGGCAAATTTGTCGACTATAGGCCAGATGGCTTGATGGATTCATATGGTTGTGGTCCAAATTCATACAGTGGGGGTTATCAGAGATCCCAGATGAAAAACCGGACAAACATTGTTTCAACTGCCTATGGACCCGGTGCCAATTCAAACCACGATTAAATGCCCAACATGCAGCGCACATGGAAAGAACAGACGTGTCAGATGTCAGACAGTTGGTACTGTGTACAATGCAATCTCTGTCTGCCAATCTATTAAACCATGGATTAGTTTTTCATTAAACAAATGCGTTTGCTAATTAACTAGCTCCAACAACAATATTCTATATTCAGGTCACTGGAAATCACGTCTTCATAATGTCACATGGCGGAGAGGACTTTTAGAGGGAAAAAAATCCAAAGCGTTTCAATGCGTTAGAAAATGCAAAATTTAAATGTAAAATATTTCACCACATCCCTGCATAGACTGTACATATTTAATACGATCTGATCTTAAAAAAAGAAATTATAATGCTTGTTTTTTCTCTCTAATGTAAAGAAAAAAATATATATTTTGACAAGTGGTAGCCTTTGAAGTGTTTTTAATGTAGCCTTCAATCCTTGCACATCCATATGGGGATCGTTTATAGCAAAGTTTAATACTGATATATTAATACATGTGTTTTAATGGCACAAAGCCCGCTAGATTAGACCAGAATGGTTCTTATCATAGATATAAATTCCAGGTTTCTATGTAAAAGACCATGATCGCCATGGCTACTGCTTACATACTTAATACTTTGGTATTTTTAATGATAGATCTCCTTTAAAAAGATTTATTTATGTTTTCTTTTAACAACCCAAGGATAATATATGTTTCTTGTGTAGTTCCTCTGGAATCCATGCATTATGAAGTGTCAATCGCCTACTTGTGTTAACGAGGCACACATTAGACAGCGCTCTCATTTGAGATCCATAGACTTGCGTTCAGTACCTTCTTGATAAAAGCATTACCTTATGATGATGTATAAAAAATAAATAAATAAAAAATAAATAAAAAGCTCCAGGCAAAACATGTTTCATCGAGAATGATTTTTCTTTTAGCGCTCAAAGAATTGAACACACTTATGTATGAAGGATGGTATAGTCATGCATTGATGGATTTTCAGTAAACTTCATCTATTCCATTATGACAATAAATTACAACAACAATCTGTTCTGAACATTATACAGCAGCATAACTTGTTTTTAAGTCACTGCCTTTCAATCAAATCCAATGAATACACAACAGAAGACAAACCAATACTTATTCTCATTCGCGCTGCATAAGGAGGCACTTTAATACAGACCTTCAAGGTTACGCTTTTCTTCTCTTTTTAATATTCATTGAGATACTTTTTTTTTTGAAGGCTTATTTAGAAGCAGATTTTTGAGGTTTAACTAAAGGCAGGTCAATTTACCAAAAATTAGAAATGGGTCATTTAGCAGAAGAAAATGAAAATGAGACGTTGGTGATTTAGAGCCGTAAAGGTTACTGCGAAGGTGGTAGGTAAATGGAACGGCTTGGCATCAGAAGTGGTAGAGGCTACTATAGTAAGGAGTTTAAACAGGTATGAGATAAAGGCATCCTGAAAGACAAGACCAATGACTGATCAAGGTGGCCGTGCCCTTTTAACCTATTAAGTGTTCTGTGTCTTTCTTTAGTTATTGAGGAAGACATAGACCAGGGGTGCCCAACCTGCGGCCCTCCAGCTGCTGCAGGACTACATCTCCCATACTCCTCTGCCAGGTCCTTAGCCGTAAGAGCATCATGGGAGATGTAGTCCTGCAGCAGCTGGAGGGCCGCAGGTTGGACACCCCTGACATGGACCGTGAGTCGAGGCTACACCTGTCAATGATTCTACATTTAAAACGTAGCAAAAAAAGTTGAATCCTCTATTTTACCCCTTGAAAGAAAATTAACATAATGTGACATGTTACATTAACACTGCGATCTCCTAAGCAGCTATTAAGGGAAGTCTTCTTTCGGTATCTATGTTATTATATTTATAACAGGTCTATAAAGATACTTGCACAATTCATCAAACAATTGGAAGTTATTACTGCTTTTTTTCCCCCTTTCCTTCTTATCTTTCATTTTGTGAGTGAGCTTTCAAGTGATTTCTTGGCGGCTATAAATCAGACATTAATATTAGTCTAACAAGTGCAAGTTCGTCAAAAAGCCTCCCAGAATTCTTCAATCTCAATTAAAGAATAACATTATGGTTCTGCTAAATTTCACATTTTAATATTCATTTAGTGATCTCCAGGTAACTTTTGTCCTCTCCCAAGTCTCGAGACATAACTGACATAACTGAAAGAGTTGTAAGTGGCACAAGAACAATGTTATCTCAGTAGTATAAAATCAGCATGAAATATATTCATGAAAATCAATGGGCCTTGCATCGTAGAGAGAATAATGGGCAGTTTTATCCTTCTTAAGTAACTGGCCATGTTATATTATGTGCTCCTAGCTTTTCAGTTCTTACTACTACAGGTTTCATAGAGATATATTATAGAGTCCTATAATAACATTTTCTTACAGTAAATCTCTATGACTTTGATATGGTGCCCTAGGTTACTGCCTTTTGTCAGTGACTGGAGATCATCTACAGGTCTATAGGGTACAGGGAAAATATAGCAGAGAAAAGGGTTGTTTTGCTACACCATAACAACAAACCTTATCAGAAAATTATTATTAAATAATAACCGTTCCTGGGAACTCTTACGGTTTGACCCTGAATATCAGGTTTTTTGCCCAAATCTCAGTTCCTCAGGGTGAAGGGGCAGATTCTCAGGGTCACACAGTCTAGAACTGACTCCTTTCTATTCTACATTTCTGTGATATTGATGCTTTTGCTACCAGTATGTTATGGTTTATATCCCTGATGAGTGGCACCCAGGGCAGACCTACCCGCTAGGTACGCTACTGCCTTGGACCGACCAGCCCACCAGGTGATGGAAAACCTTTCCACTTAAAATTAAGGGGGTAGTAGAAGGATTATTAAACACTCATCAACAGACACCAGACAAGCCAGAAGGCTCGCTTTTCCCTCAGAAACCTCATGGTGCTGCCACAACCACAAGGGATTCTGGGTAGACGCATGCAAATAAGGTCACCAAAGATCACCTTTTGCCTCTATATCCACTTTATACATGGATCCCTTGAAAGTAATTGCCCGCTGTACAGAACAGCCTTTGACAAAACTCGGGAAGAGGTGCAATAGTCGGATCACCCCTCATGGACAGCTGTTTCGTCCTTAATGGGACTCGT
>VKOC01000008.1:9523951-9535638 GCA_009364415.1 Spea multiplicata | reverse complement strand
AGATATATTATATATATATATTATATATTATATTATATATTATATATTATATATATATATATGTGTTTATTATTTTTATTTTATTTTTTAAATGCAGAGAAAATATAGCTTGCTCCAAATAAACAATATTAATCCTTAAAATGTGTTTTTGTCATTTATCACTGTACGTTAAACTACTCCTAATTCTGCATAAAACCACTCAGTAAGAGTCCTAGGAGTATGTTTAGAAAAAAAGGTGAAATTGGGTAATATATCTGATTATACTTTGGGCTTATAAACTAAAGCAGTTCAACTCACTAACTTCAGTATGTATTATGAGGGGCCAACCACAGCGAGCTTCCCCTACCCGAAGAGGTCAATTCACCCCGTAAAATCCATATTTACATCATGAGCTTACAGGTCACTAAATTTAAGGTTACCTATTGAATTGGGCGTTATATAGGGACAGATCAACCTTTCTTACAGGAGAAGAAATATCTGAAGCAAAGGGCCTGGAGGTCTTGAAAAATCAAATAAATTGTCAATAAAGATTTCATTTTTTAATAAACTGTATATTTTTGGAAATAATTCCGATATCTGTGCAGATTTCAGCAAACAAATTTGCCTATATCCGCCGTGAGACATAGAATTTTTCTTTTTGTGCATCATTTTTCTAAGCTAACACTTGAATATTATAAATATGACCAAAAGTGTCATCCCATTTTAAAACCATAGGCATTCATATGGAGTTGGCCCCTAACTTCCACTCTTCTAGGAAGCCTTTCACAAGATTTTGGAGTGTGTCTATGGGAATTTGCGAATATTCAGCCAAAAGATCATTTGCGAGGTCAGACACTGATGTTGGACGAGAAGGCCTGACTCGCAATCTCCGTTCCAGTTCATCCCAAAAGTGTTCAACGGGGTTGAGCCAGCCGGTCAAGTTCTTCCACACTAAACTCATCCAACCATGTATTTATGGGTCTGTTAGCAATAGGTGTGACTGAAACACCTTAACTCGTTAATGAGGAAGGATGTCCACATACTTTTGGTCATATAGTGTATTTTGGCCAAGTCCAAGTTCAAAAGGCCACATATCAATCACAAACCTAGAATGAGGGCTACAAGCTATAGAATAAATGAACTAATACCATAAAATTCAAGGACTTTTCAGGCAGTATAGGGTTTTTATTTAATTTATCTTATTTAATCTAGAAAAACAAGATTGCAAATTACAACTGAAAAAATGAAACATCAGCAAGCATGCAGAATGAAATCGAAAAGTACAAAACAGCAAATTACAGTGGCGTTATTAATTTGCGCCACTAAAAATCTGCATAAATTACTTTTTTTTGCCAAACCTTTGTAAATAAATTACGCTGTAATTGGTCAACTCACTTCATGTAGTTTCCTTCATTCCATCCATTTTCCCGAATAAAAAACTGATTAATTAATCTTTTCTATAAATTGATTTAAATATAGGCTCGGTGCGCCAGTAATAAATTTTATGTTGCAATTTAAGTCAAAATAGTTATTGCTTTATATTTTATGGTTAATACATAGTGACAAATTTAATTACGTTAGCATAAACAAGCTTATTGTTAATGTATGTAAATAATAAACCCGTACTGTGAGGCATTCTCAACAGGTTGCATTATTGCATCTTGGCTTCCAAGGAAATTTTTAATTCCCTTATTATACAAACGCAGAGAAATGGCTGGCTTATAGCCCTGATGGCTTGCAGATGGATGAGCTCTAACCATTATGCATTATGCTAATATTCTGAAGATGATAAAGATACTTTTCTTGGGGTGCCAGAAAAAAAGGAGGACAAACACAATCATAATTTATTTCCACATTTGATTCCTTTAGTTCTTTATTTCTAAAAGTGCAGATTTTTTTTTTTTAACGGAATGACAATGATTTCACATGCATGGTGGACCTTTTGCTTTGGAGTCTCTACAATGTGAATAGATATTAACATTTTACAAAAATGTTTTGCAAATGCCATGCTTAATCCGGTCGCACGCATTATGTTTACGTCTTGCTGAGCCATGAGCTTGCGGTTTTTAGCTTCTTTTCTTATGCAATCTGGAACAAAACAGAACTCTACAGGAGTTTGAGAAATCACAAGATAGCTGAAATGTAATGAGCTTAATATATGATTTATTTTTCACACCTCGGAGACACACTTTGCTCCTTACTGAAACTAATGTCTTACACATTGGATTCAGGAAAATGTTTGATATATATTATTATATTATATATTATTTATTATATATATATATATATAATATATATATATATATTATATATATTTTTATATTTTATATATATTTAATATATTATTTTTTTTATTTAAAAGTGAGGACTACAATAGAAAATAATACCTTTTTTATTGGACTAACATTCCAGTTAAGGATGAGCTTTTGCGAATATTAAGCTCCATCCATCAAGTCAAAAGCTTTTACTGTAGGGTTACATTACGCTGCCGTGCTTCCGCCTCTCTGGTCAATTACTTGGACCCCACAATATGGAAGGCCCCAAAATGCCCCTGCTTTTCGACCCCACGTCCTTGGTTCTTTTTCTCAATGGGGTCCCGCTAACCCTTATTACCCAAGGTCCTACAAACCCTGACTCCAGCCCTTTTCATAGATAAAAATAATGGTAAAATGATAAAACAGCCGTCATTTTCAAAGCCAAGGCAGCAGTTTCAGTGAAGATGATTTGGTTGGCCCATCTTTACTATCTTATTCAATCAGTCAAAGGTAAATGCTATTGGACTAGTGGATTCCAACACAATGAAGTTCATTATGTCGGAACACATCAGCTTCCAAGAAATCCAATTGAACGGTCAGTTCAATATTCAATAGTGTAAGAAAAAAAAACAATAAAAAAAGCAGATGTTTCAGCTAATGTGTTTGTCTGACTGAACATGTTTCTTGTGCTCTTGAAGGCTTTCCAAATATATCCTCTGGTAGCTGAGCTCTTCTGTGGAACAATATGAAACAGATATGATTCAAATGACAGAATAAATAAAATCTCATTGAAATTTAGTGTTCTTGGCAAGAAGAGGCCTTCACTCCCAAGCATCTACCACCAACAACGTGATGAATTAAAAATAAAAGCTAGGAAGAAAACGGATATTTCCAAGGAAATCATTTGTATGACGATGAGGTGCAACAGGAAACAGTTTTATCCATAAAAATATTTTGAGTGCTCCTATAGATATGCCTAAAGGGGATATGTGAAGATATCAAACTCATAGATCCTTCTCTCTCTCTCTTTCTCTCTCTCTCTTGTTCTCTCTCTCTCTCTGGCACACAAGCCACATACTAGTCATGTGCCACTGGCATCGCCAATCTGGCCCTTTAGCCCCATATAAATTATAGGTAAGAAATCACAAGTTTACTGAAGTAACGTGCATGCTGAAAACATCTTTATTGCCGAAAGATGCTAGATAAACTTTTCCAACTTGCTTTCTCTTTTATCTGAACAAATACAAATAATTACCTCTCAAACATAACAAGTTGTCTAAAGTGGCTCATTCATTCCTTTAAGGGCTCTATTTTCCCCTAAAAGGCACTTGATTGCAACTTTAACGATTCATTTCTGCCTCAACAATTTTGTTTGTTTGTTAGGCCATTACACTTATTTATAGTGGTTTGGGTGAGGAAAGTGTGATGTGGAATTTGTTTGCCTTTCGTTTTCATGTATGCCTGGAGGTGCCGTCATCTGTTGTTTTTTGGTCTGATGATATTTACACAATTAGAGATTTTTTATACATCAATTAGAATCCCCCTAATTGCTTCCCCACTTGCACATTACTTGGAATGTTTGTGATTTTTTTAAATTTTTTTTTGGTTTCACTTTCTGAGATTTTTATTATTATAATGAAAATGCAATAAAATATAACCTTATTAGTGTCTAGGTCTTTTGTCATTAAAACGTTTACGTTATGCCATATAATATAATGTAACCGCTTCCCTTATTTTGTAACTACACGTAACAAAATGTGTAAGCTTATACTTAACCCTTTCATTACCAGCCATGCACGTGACACGTGGTTGGCAAAGCGGACCCCAGAAGCCAACTAAGCATTTCATACGTTGTGGCATGGTAAAGTTTCCTTGAAAAACACACTTGTATGGTGAGGCGGAGGCTGACGATCAGCTCTAGTGTCAGCTGGATCATGCGGATCCATTGTAATTTGTCAGGCATGCTGATAATACAACTTAATTCCCGCTGCCCTGTATTAGAAATGATGATGTCATATGTGCTCCTACTCCAAAACCACAAAGAGAATGTTATGAATTGATAAGCACAATAAAACCAATAAACAATCATCAACAAACTAGTTATACAAAGCATACAAATGAGCTCAGGTGGACTTTTAGCATGATTACAGAATTTGATCCCTTCCTACAGGTATATGTGCCTTACCTGCGCTTTATTATGTTGTAGGTCCTTCAAAGGCCGCATACACAACCCCATCTACCGCATCCATTTACCAAGTGAACAGGACCCTTTAATAAAATTATTTTATTTCCATTATTTTTATTAATTAAGTTGGGATTTATAGTGAGATAACAGGAGGAATTATGTGTTTTTTGTTTTTTTTTGGACTTTTTTTTAGCACTGTCATGTCATTGGATGCGCAATTTAACTTAAACTAGAAATCTATGAATATCTTGTCTCAAATACAGAAATGTAAGTTCTCTTAGTTAAAATCTAAAATTTTACATGGTTGTCACTTAAATGCAACTATAGCAAAAAAAAAAAACAGCCACTCAATGGGTTTAAATGTTTTTTCTTTCTTTGTTAAATCGTTTAAAGAAAAAACAACAAAGATAGAGGATGTTAGCCAACACGCAAAACAAAATCTTTCTGCTAACTGGAAACTTTTTTTGTGCGCATTACCGGTTCACGTGTTCTTTTATATGTTTATCAGCTATTTTTTTTTTAAAACAATTTTATGATTTTTTTAAAATTTGGATCAAGCATTTTCCAGGAAAGAAACTATTTCTCTTATGCGGCAGAAAAATTCTGTATATTCAGGATAAATATATTCAGTACTTTACAAGTAGAATATGTAACATTTTCCTTTGCGTTTCCGAATGTTTAGTTTGTGCCTCAAAGGACTAATCATCAACCCACAAGACTTTAGGAACGTCTCTTGGTATGTAATATAACAGGATTTCTGAGCTGTTTAAATTATCTGGGAGCTATGCAAGCCTTACGGCTATACAGCTGATTCTGCTTCATCATGGAACTCATTGGACACCTGTAAGGCTATCAATGATGAGAAAACATTAGTTTAAAAACTCCCAGAAGGATCCGGAATGCATACATTTTATTGTGATCTCAGCATCACAGCGTGTTGCATAGCATCTGCTCTCTGATTTGTTTATGGAGTTCCTAAAAGCTTATTTAAATTCTTGAAAAGAACTTTGCTCAGAAGTCCCACTGTTAGGGTTGACAAGCATTGTAGAGGCAACCATTTCAGTGCATCACAAGCCTGAAACATATAGACAAGTACAAAACAATTTCATACCAGAACAAACGATATGGTGCGTTATAAAATTATTTTTCTGGATGTAACACACAAAATGTAAGGCTGGATTCCAGGGCACAGTTTAGTTATTCAAATGCAGAATCCTTGCTTCAAGGGTAGGTAACCTGCAGTTCTTGTTAAAGAGCTGCTCATGTAATGCCTATCAAGTTTTGGTTGAGGTTGATGGAAGGGTTTCATTCACCTTCTGCAGCAGTATGATCACCCGGAATAGAATAATTTGTGTTTTCCAGAACTTCCCTTATCTGGGACACCGTGTGGTACCTGGAGTCCATATGTAGGCTGCAGCATGATGTCATAAAAGCGATACATTCAGGTAGTGACCATATTTTTTCAGTGATTGTGGGCATGTGAGTTGAATGACCAGAATGTCCTCTCCTGAAGCGAGATAAAAATAAGAAATAAAATGAGTAAAAAAACTTGCCCACCCACAACTTTGAATATAAATAATTAAGCAAACCATTAAATAAATAAATAGGGTCCTCTAGATATGCCCTCTTCCCATACACAATGTACAGTGAGATAAGGGAGATAATCCTATGTGAGCCATGGAGGGTAAGGCATCCAACCTCAGTGCAAGTCAATGGAGAATGCAATGCATCTGCTCACTCAGAGCTGGCTCTTACATGGGTCCCGGTGGCTCCATGGGAACCAGGCGGCACTTTGGAAGGGGTGCAATCTGCCACGCCAATGTATGTTCTTTTGTACATCTTTTGTATGACATCATCATAAGCCTTTATCTGCTTATGTGTGTTTCTGAGTGTGCGTGTTAACGTGTCTGGGTATTGGAGTGTGTGTGGATATATTAGAGTGTGTGTGTGTTACTTCAAGATAATTTTCATGTTAGCTTTTTAATCATGTGATAACATAATGGTTGTGGGCATGGTTTTGGTGTATATGTGTGTGGGGGGGGGCAGTGTTTCATCCTTGGACCCAGGCAGCACAATGTCCTGGGCTGGCCCTGTGCTCACCACTAAACTTGTACAACTATAAGTTGTACAAACTTTCATGAACTCTCTGCTTGATTGATTACAAAAAAATCAGCCTCTATGTTTTTAGAAGCGATTTTACGGAGATAAATAGAAATATAGAAAATAAATATTTTTGAATAAAAAAATTACTTTTACCCTTACCCTTCTTGGTTCACCTGTAGCCCAAGTCAATAATACTTTAGTTTCCACCACCCATCTTCCCACTTTTAACCACTGGCTTAAATCCTTGTAGCACTTCCATTCCTAGAATATAATTATTCTATTACCTTCCCTGCAATACAAAATTCAATTTTACTGCTTAACCTAGAAAATATACGCAAACCACTTAATAAATCACTTACATCTTATTTTTCTCAGCAGCAAGTTTACTCAATATATCCCTGAATCAATGTTTACCACTAAATTGATTAGTTTTATGTGTCGTTATTGGAAATTGCATACATACGCTGACACTTTTATTTGATTTTATTACACAGATTAACAATACACACTAAGAAATTCACTGTTGCTGGAAGGAAGGGAGTTGAGTAGTGTTTATTATAAAAATGGATTATTAATTTAAAATGCTGCTAATAATTACACTACAGATATTACTAAGTAACAGTTTGCAAACAACATATTTAATTGGTGTGTCAACACAAAAGACTTATAACCAACGCGACCTACATGCAGAACACACTATTGCATTACAGAAAAAGTCAAATTTACTAAATAGCAATTATTATATACAGATACAGACAGGGTGAGATTGGCGATAACGAGGCGGCCTTGGCACTTTAAGGCAAGTGGCCATCTGTTGCCGTAAATGGCTTGATGTGTGTGACCGCTTTCTACATTTTTATGCTGGTGGCTGCACATTGCTACACCTAATCTGCCCCTCAGATCAGATAAATGTGTGGTGCTCTTGACCAGCGGCCCACCAGTCTCTTGCCCGGTGTGCCAGATGACCAGTACCTGGCTTGTATACAGCCCAAACTTCTCCTATTCACATCTTGTTGAAGAGTGACTGCCTTAAAACATGGGCAAAAAGCCATCTCCTGTAGAAGTCCTCTCAAAAATGTTCAGATGATACATTCAATTAAATAAAATGGCAACGCCACATAAAACAAAGGGAAATGTATTCATATATTTTCCACACCATAATATATTCTGGCTTGGGGTGTCTAGGTGCATGCCATCATTAGTATTCAAAGAAAAACAACATTCATTTTTTTAAACAATATATAAAAAAATAATTAATTAAAACAATCACAAAATACCTGGGGTCTCTTAGACCAAAGGAGTGGGGTAGAAATTAAATAATTTACCCCTGGTAGTACAGAGCTCACCTATACCGCTACCCCACCCCATGCTCATTGGAATGGTTCTTCTTATATCTAAGACCCTAAGTGACCCTCAGTCCTTCATGATGCAAGAAGTAGCAACATAGAAGAAAATGGTTGTACATAGAATTATCAGAAAATGTATACAAAAAATAAAATGTTGCACATCTAAGAAGGAGAAGACATACGGCCAGTACTACTGTCTAGTGCCAAATTCAACAGAGTAAAACGCCCACAACAGTTGTTCTTTGGGCATCCATGCTAAGGCTACTAGATGACATCATCCTAGAGAATGACATCAGGTGGTGCCCAGAAGGAATCACCAGTTGAGGGGCCAGTGGTGGTGGTAGAACAGACCTCCATCTCCACCCAAGATGGAGCTGAGGACAAACTATGGTGGGGGCAAACTATGGTAGGCTTGCACAGGGCCCCCTATTATTAATAATGTCTCTAACATCAGCTTCCATTGTGTAAAGTAACAACTAAACTAACAAATTCCCTGTGAAATGCTCACTGCAATATTAACATAATCTGAATAATCTTCCAATAATATGAAGCATTTAACCATCTGTGATTTAATTTCTTATCATCTAAAAAATGATGAAAGGAACTGAATTTTTCCTAAATTACGTAGATTTAGTATAATTTATCAGATCTTTGTCATATAAAATGCTATCAATTATTTTTAATGATTCTTATTACATTAATTTATTATCTGAGAAATGGATTTTCAGATTGCTAGTTTCTTTTTTTCCCCAACACATGGCTTTCCTTTCAACTTATTCTGTTTCATTTATTCAGCTGTTTCATGTGCTGTTGTTTTTTTTTTCTTTACAGAACATCTAAAAAAAAAATAAAGATGTGTGAAGGACAGATATGATAGAGTCTTTATACTGTTTCTTTCAAAGGATCGTATAATTGTCCATGTTTGACTACTAGGGTAAGGTTATTGTGTAAAGCAGTATAAATTACAATTGTAAAAAACCCTATGGAATATTGTCGGAAAATATTCAATTACTTTTTTTGGGGGGAATTGTTGTTCCTGGAAATAATTTGTAATGCAGATCAGGAAAAGGTATAGTAGTACATACTACATAGATAGCACAATGAATATTACATCACTATTTGTAAACTTTACTAGCCAGCAAAATAAAATACACTTATGTCAATAAGGATTTGTCTAAAAACAATCTTGGTCCGAATCCAAAGCATGGAACGTTTACGGGGAACTTTATGATTCATTGTGGGGATGTAAGATCTTGCACGATAAGCAGTCTAGCCCATGATCTTTTAGTAACTTAACTCTCCGGTCTGATACTTTTTACATAGCTTTAAGCATAGCCCAGGGCGCAGGTGAATAGGTCAGAGAGGTCCACCTTCATGCAGCCGTTTCAATGTGAAGGATAGGGACATCTTTGACCCAAGCGACAAATGTATGCTATACAAATAGTAAAGTCAAGTATAAAACACACTCATATCCAATAAGATGGAAGTTAAAAGTTAAGGAAGGATAATAAAAATCCATAGAAGGATAGAATCATTCAGAGAATCTAGTTTGCCCATTTCTCTTGATATAAAGACTCAAACCTTACTCGTCTTGTCTCGTTGGTCTCGTCTCAGATTCAGGAGCCATATGCCTATCCCATGCATGTTTAAATCCCATCGGTGTAATTAGACTCTACAACTTCTGCTGGAAGGTTGTTCCACATGGCAAAGTTTGAGGACTTAGAGGCTACAACTTCTATCTTTAAGATGTTCCATGGAGTGGTATCCCAGAACTTCCATTTGTTTTACGGGTACAGTCTTTTGATCCCTGCTTATGTTTTATGAACCCTTTTAAAGTCTAACTGTAGATTTAGATTATAATAATAATTTAATATCACCCTTAAGCACTATATAATTAATATATATATATATATATACAGTATATATACTGTACTATATATATAACATTATATAAAATCTGATAGAGATTTTTCAATGTTCCACCTCTATGTTTTCTCAAAGGTACACATTTCAATGCTCTTGATTAATCCCTATAGAGGTACCTTCTAAATATTTACAACAAAGCAAGTGCTATTTAAATTTAAATATTTTTTGGAAAAGGGAAAATGGACAAAATCTATTCTGAAAGCATTGTTTAAAAACCATATTATTTAAGATAGAAAAATATGATTGTACTGTTATTAAAATAATTGTATCATCAGGCATGCTAGTATGCTTTCAAAGAAAGAGTATCATTTCCTATGACAGTTTTTTTAGTTTGAAAACTATTTTCGATTTATTTATTTTCATTTATTTTCGATTATTTATCATTTCTTTAAATCGCAACAAAACTGTCGATCGTAATGCGGGTTAAGCCCAGTATATGTCATCTATTTAACCTCTTCACAAGAAGTTCAGGACACTAACTGTAATAGAAGAAGAATATTGTAGGTTGACTGAACAGCTCATTGAAATAAGTTTAGTCTTCATTAACTCAACATTTACAAGGGCTCAGACGGCGGTAACAGCTACTGTGTGTCCTGCCGACTGCCAACATGCTGGTTATAAATCATTGTCAAATATTTATATTCCGTCCATCCTTACTTGACTTTTCCTTTTCATGAATATAATAGAATCATCCGGTTTTGCTTTCTAGAGCTTCTTTCGGAAATGTTAAAATTGAATTTCATACCTTTTACATGTCCGGAGAACGTTTTATAAACTATAATTTAAAGTTGATGGTAGATTCATTTGTCACATTAGCAGTAGTTGGCATCAGGCACAATGGGGCGGAAATGCGTGCAAAGCATCAAGCACAAAACAGATGCTGACGCTAATTACAACCATAACATTTGTTTGTGTCCTCAGATATTCAAAGCATCTGTATACTAATGTTATTGACATAATGCACAGCAGTACTGAAGGGAAAAAAAGCATCTTTGTTTTAGAAAAAGGTAAGACGACCAAAAACCAATATGGTACTGGTATATATATATATATATTATCATCTTTTTATTTATTATATATAATATATTTATTATTATTATCTTATGTATTATATATACATATATTATTATTATTATTCATTATTATTATTATTTCTTTTAATTCTATATATTCATATTAATATATTTTCATTAATTTTAATATATACATATGTTACCGGAAAGAACCGAAATGCGTGAATGTCGACTTGCACGTGAATGTCAACACATACCAAATACGTCGGTGAAAGATCGAATATTTCATTTCATGATATTACATTCGGACCCTCACCGGTGTATGTCGACAATCACAGATATGCTCTGGTGGAGGTCAAAAAGAGAGGAGACAAATAGGCGACTGGCTGTCTCCCGCCAAATCCTTCGTTCTGCTGTCAGTCCGTATGCAAGTCATTGCAAAAGGAAGTGTTCCACAAATAAATGCAGTTGCAAAAGCAAGGGACTTCTGTGTAATTCAAAATGTCATAATAGTTTCAGTTGTTGCAATAAATAAGTTTCTAATCACATAATTGAATCCTTTTATTATTAATATTATATTTTCTTTTCTTATTGAAAATGTGCTGTTTGTTTGAAGTTCTTGGTCACTCCTCTCGGAAAGAGAGGCGAAAAAGTTACGTCACCCTTGTGATATTTGATCGCCGCTGAAATACGGAGAAGAAAATAGAAATCTCCGACATTCACCATTAGTACGTGGTGAATGTCGACATTGGCCGGTGTAAGTAAGAAATAAGGGTATTTAGCAAATATTTCGGACATACACCAAGCGACTATGTGAATGTTGACATTCACCGGTGAATGTCGACATTCTCCAGATTTCGGTCTTTCACAGTAACATATA
>VKOC01000008.1:9508058-9523851 GCA_009364415.1 Spea multiplicata | reverse complement strand
CAAAAAATATTTTACAAATGTGTGGATTTTGCCTTGAGTTAGATTTTTCACTTCTGTGCAATAAGTAATGGGGTTTAAAGACTAAATTACACTATATTATATATTTTTTCTGGACCTACATGATCATTCCTTCCTATTATCTTATCTCTTCTCTATCATTAAGTAGTTGGTAGCCAGTGGCTTATTCTGGCCTAAGGCATGTTCCAGGGGGTTGGCAGCCCCTTTTGCTGAATAAACAGGGGGTGGGGCACCTTATTAGACAATCTTGCTCCCTGCTGGGCCGGTTGGGAAGATCAGAGATCTCTTTAACAATCTACGCATATATATTATGGAGCACTGTGCCAAGAAGCGCACGCTCCATAATGACCATCTCTAAAATGCAGCCCACCAGGTTATGACATCATATCCGCACAATATTCACAGTGTTCAGCACAAAGGACAGCGCCGTGGATGAAAGTAGGGGCCGTATGACGAGCTTCCCTGGGTCAAGCCAAGAAATGATTAATTCAGGCAGTTGGTTGCTGTATGCAGACTGTGCTAGAGGCTGCCACCAGTCTCATCTTCCATGGAGTCCACTTTTAAACTAGAATCCAAAACATTGCCACTAATTTTGACCCTTTAATTCCATTGCTGTCACTTTATTTTTGGGCATTTGTAGGAAACGCGTTGTACAGGACAGCAAGGATTTAAATACAGTCCTGAAGGCTTTCTTATCCATAAGTGTTCCCCGTGAATTGTAAGAAACATTCTCTCAGGAATAACATGGAACCTTTGGCAGCAATGAAGCAGTATAAATAGTACTACACAGCAGAAGATTTCAACTAGGGTCAATGTGATTTTATTAATATCAATACACTTTACAGAACCTGATACACGATGCACTCCTTTGTGTAAGTAGCAAAGCTATTACTGAATTGCTGAATTCTTTTGGATTAAAAATAATGGTGTACCAGGCTATGGTTCAGTGCATCTCTTCATGGACAGAAAAAGATATATAGGTGTATGATCCCAGCCTGTACGACAAACCCAGGTAATCAGAGGATTTTCTTTACCTGCACAACCCTTTAGTGCTCTCTGGCCTGTTATCACTGATGTGTGCTATTTCTGAACTAAACCATTTGGTATCTCATCCCTGCTGTTCTCCACAGCAAGTTGGAGTGGAAAGGTCTTACTGTGTTCATCCAGCATCAAATCGCTATAAAAACAAGTGAACTGACTACAGCTGGAAACTCAGTTCCCTTACGGAAAAACGTGACTAGTGTCCTTATAAATAAATAGTATGTGCTGTATGCATTTTTATTTTCTACATATCTAATGAGAATTGTTAGCTCAGCTTTCAATATACAATGTCAACTTTGCAGTTTGTAGATAAATGTATAAAGTGGTGAGTGAGGGTGGGGCTAATCACTAAAACTGTCTGGCTACTAGAGTTGGGAGAACATGTCTACCCATGTCCAACAAAAGGGACGAATTGAGCACTTTGTATTATGTGTGAATCCTGAGAGAAATGTTTGGTGTCTGATGGATTTACATAGATTAGATCCTCACAGACGGAGGAGATCTGCTGATCATAAAATTAGATCTTCCCATCGATAACCCCTTTTCCCCAGGTATTGGGCTTCTTGGATCTATTCACTAAGTGTGGACAGTCAAGCTAAGATTGACCAGGCTGAACCGAGGTCACGTTCCTTCAGATGCAAACATTGGCAAAATAACATGCAGATTCACTAATCTGCAAGTTGTTTGCAAGGCCATGAAACTTTAAATTTTGTGTTTTTCAGGCGAGGGCATGTGACTATCCCTGTGTCCCAGTCTGACTGTAAAATGCGCTCATTATAGGCAACCAAATAGGCAAGAACAATTAATGGACCTTCACCCTTCAGCAGCTATGTATGTAGCTTGTGCCTAAAATATAGTAATAACACATTTACATAAAAGAAACATATAAATTAGTTTTACTTCTCACTGTTGGTTCAATTAATTAGAGTTAAGTAAAGTTCTTTCCCATTTTCTTAATACAGTCCTTCAGGGCCGGACTGGCCCACCGGGATACCGGGAAATTTCCCGGTGGGCCGGAAGATCCGTGGGCTGGGCGGCCGGCAGACTAACCATGAAGACAGCCGCTGAGCGGCTGCACATGGCATTAAAGGCCTCCCTCGGAGCCAGGGGCGGGCTGGGCAGGGGGGCAATTGCCCCCCAGGCTGCCCGAAATCTAATCAAAGCGGCCGCTGGGTGCTGATGCGGCCGGCCTGCATCAGCACCCAGCAGCCGTGTGCCATGGCCGTCTAGTGATGGGAGCAGTGTGAGGGGTGAAAGCTCCGCCCCCTCGCACGGACCTTTCACCCCTCACGCTGCTCCCATCACTATGCGGCCATCAGACTGCTGGGAATGTAATCTAAACGGCCGATGCGTGCTGATGCCGCCGGCCGGCTCTGCTTTAACAATTTTTTTTTAACTTTATATGGCAAGCCGATCCAGCTTACCATATAACTAAAAAAAAAAGTATGAAAGTAGCTCTGGCCGGCGGCATCAGCACGCATCGGCCATTTAGATTACATTCCCAGCAGTCTGATGGCTGCATAGTGATGGGAGCAGCGTGAGGTGGAAGCTCCGCCCCCTCGCACTCAGACTGATGCAGCACCGGATGTCAGGTCAGTGGCATCCTGTCAGGAACTCAGGATAGAAGAGAACAGTGTGCAGCTACCAGGAAGTCAAGAGAAGTAGAAGGTGAGTAAACAATGTATTTTTTGTACTGTATAATGTTTTTTGTATTTTTTAAAAACAAAAAAAATCGGCATGTGTGTGTATGTAAGTGTGTCCCCTCTATGCCACTCTGGCTCCAGAAATGCCTTATACCCCCCTATATGCCACTCTGTCCCATGATATGCCTTTTAACCCCCTATATGCCAGAGTTGCATATAGGGGTAAAAGGCATTTCTGGATGCAGAGTGACATATAGGGGGTCAAAAGGCATATCTGGAGGCAGAGTGGCATAAAGGTGGTTAAAAGGTATATCATGGGGCAGAGGAGCATATATGAGGGCATAATGCTTTTCTGGAGGCAGAGTGCCCCATGATATGCCTTTTAACCCCCTTCATGCCACTCTGCCTCCAGAAATGCCTTATACCCCCCTATATGCCACTCTGTCCCATGATATGCCTTTTAACCCCCTATATGGCAGAGTGGCATATATTATTTTTTATTTAATATGGCAAGCTGGATCGGCTTGCCTTATAAAGTAAACAAAAATGTCCCATGATATGCCTTTTAACCTCCTATATGGCAGAGTGGCATATAGGGGGTTTAAAAGGCATATCATGGGACAGAGTGGCATATAGGGGTATAAGGCATTTCTGGATGCAGAGTGACATATAGGGGGTCAAAAGGCATATCAGGGGGCAGAGGAGCATATAGGAGGGTTGAGGCATATCAGGGAGGCAGAGTGGCATATAGGGGGGTAAAAGGCTTTTCTGGAGGCAGAGTGCCCCATGATGTGCCTTTTAACCCCCTTTATGCCACTCTGTCCTATGATATGCCTTTTAACCCCCTATATGCCATAGTGGCATATTGGGGTATAAGGCATTTCTGGATGCAGAGTGACATATAGGGGGTCAAGGCATATCTGGAGGCAGAGTGGCATAAAGGGAGTTAAAAGGGATGTCATGGGGCAGAGGGGCATATAGGAGGGTATAAAGCATATTGGGGAGGCAGAGTGACATAAAGGGGACATAAGGCTTTTCTATAGGCAGAGTGCCCCATGATATGCCTTTTAACCCCCTTTATGCCACTCTGCCTCCAGAAATGCCTTATACCCCCCTATATGCCACTCTGTCCCATGATATGCCTTTTATCCCCCTATATGGCAGAGTGGCATATAGGGGGTTAGAAGGCATATCATGGGACAGAGTGGCATATAGGGGGTATAAGGCATTTCTGGAGGCAGAGTGGCATATAGGGGGTTAGAAGGCATATCAGGGGGGACAGAGTGGCAAGCCTGGGGGCAGAGGTGCATAACTCGGGGGTAGGTTGTCAAATGAAAGGAAATAAAAACCAAACATGTCTCAATCATAGCTTTTATTAAACATGGAAAAAATAGTCTACATGAATTAATAAAGAAATAAAAGTTTCTTACCAGAATATGGTGAAGAATAATGTGATCAGTGTTTTGTTTCACCGAATAAAATTGAACTCTTTCATCTAAAAATGTTCACAGTAGTAAATGTTTTGATCCCATTATGTGTAATGTATTTAATTTATTAGGGCCTTTTAACACTTTTGCTTTCTGGCATTTTAATACAAATAATGAGATAAAAAGAATGGCACATAGTGTGACTCGGGTATGTATAAGGGGTGCGTGTGGGTATAAGAGTGCGACCGTGAGATAAACTATATGGGGCTGGTCTCCAAATTTTTCCAGGGCTGCTTTTCAGTCCCAGTCCGGCCCTGCAGTCCTTTTGCTAGTGGTGCTAGGACTGCAGCATAACTACTACCACACATAATTTATGCAGGCAAAATGACAAGCAAACTTGTAGCCCCCAGTCTCCCTTCCAGATATAATGTGGAGGTTCTGGGGTATTGTGCAGAGAAAATTTCCCAAAACCATGTGACCTTTCAACTCACTTATCAGAAGTTTCCTTGGAAGTTTTCCAGTAACTCCTTCAAGAAGAACATTTGAGTATTTACTCATCTCTGGAGACTACATAGTGTTAGAATGATCAAAGGTAAGATTACGGTGGAGTGAGGACAGCCACATGCTTGGAGTACTGGTAGGCAGCAGGGCATACAACATAATCTGCAGTGCTTTTTTTAGATTAGATGCTTTCTAAGGTTTGAACCAGAGCTGCACACCAGTCACCTCTTCAACATTTTCAGTCTCTCATTCTTTCTGCTGTGCACCTCGATATGATGTCAAAACCTGGCAGTCTACCTCAGAAGCATGCATCGTGGCAGGTACAGGATACTATGGAGGTTGTGTCTGCTAGGCTTAGAGCTCCACAGTGGAGATGATTTGGTTAAAAGGAAGATCTCTGATCTTCCCAACTGGACTGTTGAACAGCAGAGCACCATGAAGTCTGATCACCTGGCAGGTGATCTGCTCCTAGCTTTGTAGCATTGGATCTGCATATGCCAACTGGGCTGAAACTAGTATAGACCTTTTGATCATACGCCAGCCCTATCCTCTGTGAAGTTGCTGAAAGGGGTCTGCACCAGAAGATGCACCACTGTCCCTTTCCTTATTAGAGATAAGCCTGTCCCAATGGGAAACGAGAGTAAAGGGGGGGATGAAGTGTAATAAATGAGTACTTCTCTTTATCAGACATATCGAAGAACGGTCCTTTAATATGTCAGTGGCAATCTCAATCTATCTAATCTTATCTCTAATTGTATTTGTTTCTGTGAGCCATACAATATTTTGAACAAGCTAACCTTTTCAATTCCAGAATGCTGTTCATTCTTTCCATTCCTATTTTTAACACTCCATAACAGTTGGCTATTGGTGTCTTTAACTGTGACACATCCTTTTTAAATTAGACTGGAGTATTAAAGTTGTGTCTCTTTATTTTGCTCTCTGACTCCATCATGAGGCTTAAGAATGGATTTTGATGATTGCCATCCAAATTAATTTCTGTGCGACAACAATTCTCTCCGCACTATTAAGATCATATGTCTGAACGTACATGAAGTGGCAGGTGAGGGCAGTCTAATTGATGCCCTCTACTTCCTTTTGAGATAAATGAGATCACCTCCTTCAATTGAGTTGCCACCTTTTTTGCCTTTTGTGTTCTTGTCAACTTTGTGGTTGAAGTTTTCTCATTATGTGCACAGAAAATGACCAAGAGAAAAAAAAGACCTGAAAACATTGTAAGAACATAAAATATATATGAAAAGTGAGAAGGTTATTGACAACATGTCAAGCTTTAATACTAGCTACAATAGCTACCTTGGTGATAACCACTCCTACAATATTTTGGTTCATCATTTTGCATCATTTTCTCTTTTTCACTTAACGAGTGCATGTGAGTTGTGAGAAAATGCTAATTTGCGCGACTTGGACTATAGTCTGACAAGTGATTTCGCTGATGCTAACTCACATGTGCATTTTCAAAAACGAACACAGGAGTTGAGCTGATGGAAGCAAATAACTTGGTTATGCATTAACCTATGGACTGCAAATGCAACATGGAATTTAGTTGGGTTTTATGCGAGTCAACATCTACCCTCTCCAAAGCAATACAAGGGAGAGAGGAAAGGGAAATGGATGAAGAAATGGAAGGAAAAGAGATAGCAGAGGAGAAAAACAAGAGTAAGAGAGAAGGGAAAACGAAGGATTGTTCCTGATTGGTTAAATGGTTGCTGCTTACCACATCATGTGTAGGCCATCATCAACATTAAGTTGGCATCAGTTTGATGGTATGACTTGGTCAATCAATAGTATAGAGGTAAACTCTGGAAATCACCATGTCTGCGCTAGGATTTTCTAGGAGATGCTTTCCCTGATGTTCTAAAGGATGAATATACATAGAGTCCGCATGTAAATAATTAGGATGATGATGTCATAACCAGATGGACCAGTACAAAAACAGGAGAAAAGAGATTTGTGTTTAAATCCCTTGTTCTTTCACTGTTTCACAAATATATAAGGGCTGAGCTGTGTGTGTGCTGAGGAACCAAAAAAGAACCAGTATATTTACCATTTGAGCTCTTTGATTATTCACAATACTCCATGATGAAATGGGATTAAAAAGGTGCAAACAAGGCCGGCTCCTGAATTACCTATTCTTTTGCAGCTATTACCACATAAATACATGCACGCTAAAAGCCGCATGAGAAGAATCAGTAACTCAAAATAAGAAAAATGTATGATGAGAAGGGAAAAGCGCAGAAATAATTGGTTCAATACATTGATTTTTACTTGTCATAAAATCTATTTCATATCTATCTGTATAATGAAAATAAAAGTTCCCTCACACAAGAGACTCGGATAAAGTCATAACAAGTAGCTTTTCTAGATGTGATAAATATTTGTAGAAATATTTTCAAAATCAAATGATCTCTTTAATTTCTCTTCGTATCTCTAGTGTTTAGTGCATTTTATTATTTTCAATAATGTAATACCCTCGATTTACTATTTAACCTTTCAACCATCAGCATGGGAGCTGGTATTCAATAAACTAATATAAACTTGACCTCCATATATCATTTTTTTTTCTAACATTTGGTTTAGGTGTAGGTATCATAATATTCAATTTCTTCTAAAGCCCACATGGCATAAAGTAAATCAACATTGAATTTCGTAAGTCAAATACATTTAGTCATTGAGTACATAGCACTCTAATTCGGAAGCAGATCTCCATCTCGGGGGCAATGATCTCAAAGATTTATGTTGTTGATATCATAGACTTGGAACTTCATGTTTAGCACAGTATGGTCCTTTTTTTTTATTTTGCTGCTCATTGATTAAATATATAAAAAAATAATAATAATAATAAAAAAAAAATATATATATATAAAAATTATATCCTTATATATATATAGATTGTAAGCTTGCGAACAGGACCCTCTAGTCTTGTCATACCTCTTGATAATATATGTTTTATGAGAAGCGCGCTGGCAATTGTTGGCACTATATAAATAAAAGATAATAATAATAATAATATATAATATATATATATATATATATATGCACCAGTACCATATTGGTCTTCTTACCTTTTTCTAAAACAAAGATGCTTTTTTTTCCCATCAGTACTGCTGTGCATTATGTCAATAACATTAGTATACAGATGCTTTGAATATCTGAGGACACAAACAAATGTTATGGTTGTAATTAGCGTCAGCATCTGTTTTGTGCTTGATGCTTTGCACGCATTTCCGCCCCATTGTGCCTGATGCCAACTACTGCTAATGTGACAAATGAATCTACCATCAACTTTAAATTATAGTTTATAAAACGTTCTCCGGACATGTAAAAGGTAGGAATTCAATTTTAACATTTCCGAAAGAAGCTCTAGAAAGCAAAACCTGATGATTCTATTATATTCATGAAAAGGAAAAGTCAAGTAAGGAATATAAATATTTGACAATGATTTATAACCAGCATGTTGGCAGTCGGCAGGACATGCAGTAGCTGTTACCGCCGTCTGAGCCCTTGTAAATGTTGAGTTAATGAAGACTAAACTTATTTGAATGAGTTGTTCAGTCAACCTACAATATTCTTCTTCTATTACAATTAGTGTCCTGAACTTCTTGTGAAGAGGTTAAATAGATGACACATACTGGGCTTAACCCACATTACGATCGACAGTTTTGTTGCGAAAATAATCGAAAATAAATAAAAAAAATAAATCAAAAATAGTTTTCAAACTAAAAAAACTGTCATAGGAAATGATACTCTTGAAAGCATACTAGCATGCCTGATGATACTATTATTTTAATAACAGTACAATCATATTTTTCTATCTTAAATAATATGGTTTTTAAACAATGCTTTCAGAATAGATTTTGTACATTTTCCCTTTTCCAAAAAATATTTTTAAATAACATTTGCTTTGTTGTGAATATTTAGAAAGTACCTCTATAGGGATAATCAAGGCATTTTATCTAAGTTTGAAATGGTCACCCTTGAGAAAGGCATAGAGCTGGAACATTGAAAAATCTATATCAGATTTTATATATGTTATATATATGTACATATATATTACCGGTACATATATATATATATATATATAATTTTTCAATTATATAGTACTTAAGGGTGATATTAAATTATTATTATCTAAATCTACAGTTAGACTTTAAAAGGGTTCATAAAACATAAGCAGGGATCAAAGGACTGTACCCGTAAAACAAATGGGCGTTCTGGGATACCAACATCAGAAACAAAGCTTCTACCACTCCATGGAACATCTTAGAGATAGAAGTTGTAGCCTCTAAGTCCTCAAACTTTGCCACGTGGAACAACCTTCCAGCAGAAGTTGTAGAGTCTAATTACAGCGATGGGATTTAAACATGCATGGGATAGGCATATGGCTCCTGAATCTGAGACGAGACCAACGAGACAAGACGAGTAAGGTTTGAGTCTTTATATCAAGAGAAATGGGCAAACTAGATTCTCTGAATGGTTCTTATCTGCCATCAAATTCTATCCTTCTATGTATTTTTATTATCCTTCCTTAACTTTTAACTTCCATCTTATTGGATATGAGTGTGTTTTATACTTGACTTTACTATTTGTATAGCATACTTTTGTCGCTTGGGTCAAAGATGTCCCTATCCTTCACATTGAAACGACTGCATGAAGGTGGACCTCTCTGACCTATTCACCTGGGCCCTGGGCTATGCTTAAAGCTATGTAAAAAGTATCAGACCGGAGAGTTATTATTATTATTATTATCTTTTATTTATATAGCGCCAACAGTTTACGCAGCGCTTAATACAATACATAAATTCAAGGGATATGACAAGACAAGAATTGACAGACTAAGACAAACCGATACATTTGGTGGAGAGCCCTGCTCGCAAGCTTACAATCTAGAGTTAAGTTACTAAAAGATCATGGGCTAGACTGCTTATTGTGCAAGATCTTACATCCACACAATGAATCATAAAGTTCCCCGTAAACTTTGCAGGCTTTGGATTCGGACCAAGATTGTTTTTAGACAAATCCTTATTGACATAAGTGTATTTTATTTTGCTGGCTAGTAAAGTTTACAAATAGTGATGTAATATTCATTGTGCTATCTATGTAGTATGTACTACTATACCTTTTCCTGATCTGCATTACAAATTATTTCCAGGAACAACAATTCCCCCCAAAAAAAGTAATTGAATATTTTCCGACAATATTCCATAGGGTTTTTTACAATTGTAATTTATACTGCTTTACACAATAACCTTACCCTAGTAGTCAAACATGGACAATTATACGATCCTTTGAAAGAAACAGTATAAAGACTCTATCATATCTGTCCTTCACACATCTTTATTTTTTTTTTAGATGTTCTGTAAAGAAAAAAAAAACAACAGCACATGAAACAGCTGAATAAATGAAACAGAATAAGTTGAAAGGAAAGCCATGTGTTGGGGAAAAAAAGAAACTAGCAATCTGAAAATCCATTTCTCAGATAATAAATTAATGTAATAAGAATCATTAAAAATAATTGATAGCATTTTATATGACAAAGATCTGATAAATTATACTAAATCTACGTAATTTAGGAAAAATTCAGTTCCTTTCATCATTTTTTAGATGATAAGAAATTAAATCACAGATGGTTAAATGCTTCATATTATTGGAAGATTATTCAGATTATGTTAATATTGCAGTGAGCATTTCACAGGGAATTTGTTAGTTTAGTTGTTACTTTACACAATGGAAGCTGATGTTAGAGACATTATTAATAATAGGGGGCCCTGTGCAAGCCTACCATAGTTTGCCCCCACCATAGTTTGTCCTCAGCCCAACCATATCTGCTGCAGTTGGGTGGAGATGGAGGTCTGTTCTACCACCACCACTGGCCCCTTTACTGGTGATTCCTTCTGGGCACCACCTGATGTCATTCTCTAGGATGATGTCATCTAGTAGCCTTAGCATGGATGCCCAAAGAACAACTGTTGTGGGCGTTTTACTCTGTTGAATTTGGCACTAGACAGTAGTACTGGCCGTATGTCTTCTCCTTCTTAGATGTGCAACATTTTATTTTTTGTATACATTTTCTGATAATTCTATGTACAACCATTTTCTTCTATGTTGCTACTTCTTGCATCATGAAGGACTGAGGGTCACTTAGGGTCTTAGATATAAGAAGAACCATTCCAATGAGCATGGGGTGGGGTAGCGGTATAGGTGAGCTCTGTACTACCAGGGGTAAATTATTTAATTTCTACCCCACTCCTTTGGTCTAAGAGACCCCAGGTATTTTGTGATTGTTTTAATTAATTATTTTTTTATATATTGTTTAAAAAAATGAATGTTGTTTTTCTTTGAATACTAATGATGGCATGCACCTAGACACCCCAAGCCAGAATATATTATGGTGTGGAAAATATATGAATACATTTCCCTTTGTTTTATGTGGCGTTGCCATTTTATTTAATTGAATGTATCATCTGAACATTTTTGAGAGGACTTCTACAGGAGATGGCTTTTTGCCCATGTTTTAAGGCAGTCACTCTTCAACAAGATGTGAATAGGAGAAGTTTGGGCTGTATACAAGCCAGGTACTGGTCATCCGGCACACCGGGCAAGAGACTGGTGGGCCGCTGGTCAGGAGCACCACACATTTATCTGATCTGCCACTGGAGTGGCAGATTAGGTGTAGCAATTATATAAAAATATAGAAAGTGGTCACGCACATCAAGCCATTTACGGCAACAGACGGCCACTTGCCTTAAAGTGCCAAGGCCGCCTCGTTATCGCCAATCTCACCCTGTCTGTATCTGTATATAATAATTGCTATTTAGTAAATTTGACTTTTTCTGTAATGCAATAGTGTGTTCTGCATGTAGGTCGCGTTGGTTATAAGTCTTTTGTGTTGACACACCAATTAAATATGTTGTTTGCAAACTGTTACTTAGTAATATCTGTAGTGTAATTATTAGCAGCATTTTAAATTAATAATCCATTTTTATAATAAACACTACTCAACTCCCTTCCTTCCAGCAACAGTGAATTTCTTAGTGTGTATTGTTAATCTGTGTAATAAAATCAAATAAAAGTGTCAGCGTATGTATGCAATTTCCAATAACGACACATAAAACTAATCAATTTAGTGGTAAACATTGATTCAGGGATATATTGAGTAAACTTGCTGCTGAGAAAAATAAGATGTAAGTGATTTATTAAGTGGTTTGCGTATATTTTCTAGGTTAAGCAGTAAAATTGAATTTTGTATTGCAGGGAAGGTAATAGAATAATTATATTCTAGGAATGGAAGTGCTACAAGGATTTAAGCCAGTGGTTAAAAGTGGGAAGATGGGTGGTGGAAACTAAAGTATTATTGACTTGGGCTACAGGTGAACCAAGAAGGGTAAGGGTAAAAGTAATTTTTTTATTCAAAAATATTTATTTTCTATATTTCTATTTATCTCCGTAAAATCGCTTCTAAAAACATAGAGGCTGATTTTTTTGTAATCAATCAAGCAGAGAGTTCATGAAAGTTTGTACAACTTATAGTTGTACAAGTTTAGTGGTGAGCACAGGGCCAGCCCAGGACATTGTGCTGCCTGGGTCCAAGGATGAAACACTGCCCCCCCCCACACACATATACACCAAAACCATGCCCACAACCATTATGTTATCACATGATTAAAAAGCTAACATGAAAATTATCTTGAAGTAACACACACACACTCTAATATATCCACACACACTCCAATACCCAGACACGTTAACACGCACACTCAGAAACACACATAAGCAGATAAAGGCTTATGATGATGTCATACAAAAGATGTACAAAAGAACATACATTGGCGTGGCAGATTGCACCCCTTCCAAAGTGCCGCCTGGTTCCCATGGAGCCACCGGGACCCATGTAAGAGCCAGCTCTGAGTGAGCAGATGCATTGCATTCTCCATTGACTTGCACTGAGGTTGGATGCCTTACCCTCCATGGCTCACATAGGATTATCTCCCTTATCTCACTGTACATTGTGTATGGGAAGAGGGCATATCTAGAGGACCCTATTTATTTATTTAATGGTTTGCTTAATTATTTATATTCAAAGTTGTGGGTGGGCAAGTTTTTTTACTCATTTTATTTCTTATTTTTATCTCGCTTCAGGAGAGGACATTCTGGTCATTCAACTCACATGCCCACAATCACTGAAAAAATATGGTCACTACCTGAATGTATCGCTTTTATGACATCATGCTGCAGCCTACATATGGACTCCAGGTACCACACGGTGTCCCAGATAAGGGAAGTTCTGGAAAACACAAATTATTCTATTCCGGGTGATCATACTGCTGCAGAAGGTGAATGAAACCCTTCCATCAACCTCAACCAAAACTTGATAGGCATTACATGAGCAGCTCTTTAACAAGAACTGCAGGTTACCTACCCTTGAAGCAAGGATTCTGCATTTGAATAACTAAACTGTGCCCTGGAATCCAGCCTTACATTTTGTGTGTTACATCCAGAAAAATAATTTTATAACGCACCATATCGTTTGTTCTGGTATGAAATTGTTTTGTACTTGTCTATATGTTTCAGGCTTGTGATGCACTGAAATGGTTGCCTCTACAATGCTTGTCAACCCTAACAGTGGGACTTCTGAGCAAAGTTCTTTTCAAGAATTTAAATAAGCTTTTAGGAACTCCATAAACAAATCAGAGAGCAGATGCTATGCAACACGCTGTGATGCTGAGATCACAATAAAATGTATGCATTCCGGATCCTTCTGGGAGTTTTTAAACTAATGTTTTCTCATCATTGATAGCCTTACAGGTGTCCAATGAGTTCCATGATGAAGCAGAATCAGCTGTATAGCCGTAAGGCTTGCATAGCTCCCAGATAATTTAAACAGCTCAGAAATCCTGTTATATTACATACCAAGAGACGTTCCTAAAGTCTTGTGGGTTGATGATTAGTCCTTTGAGGCACAAACTAAACATTCGGAAACGCAAAGGAAAATGTTACATATTCTACTTGTAAAGTACTGAATATATTTATCCTGAATATACAGAATTTTTCTGCCGCATAAGAGAAATAGTTTCTTTCTGAATGCTTGTCCAAATTTTAGAAAAAATCAATATTGTTTTTAAAAGAAAAAAATAGCTGAAATACATATAAAAGAACACGTGAACCGGTAATGCGCACAAAAAAAGTTTCCAGTTAGCAGAAAGATTTTGTTTTGCGTGTTGGCTAACATCCTCTATCTTTGTTGTTTTTTCTTTAAACGATTTAACAAAGAAAGAAAAAACATTTAAACCCATTGAGTGGCTGTTTTTTTTTTTTGCTATAGTTGCATTTAAGTGACAACCATGTAAAATTTTAGATTTTAACTAAGAGAACTTACATTTCTGTATTTGAGACAAGATATTCATAGATTTCTAGTTTAAGTTAAATTGCGCATCCAATGACATGACAGTGCTAAAAAAAAGTCCAAAAAAAAACAAAAAACACATAATTCCTCCTGTTATCTCACTATAAATCCCAACTTAATTAATAAAAATAATGGAAATAAAATAATTTTATTAAAGGGTCCTGTTCACTTGGTAAATGGATGCGGTAGATGGGGTTGTGTATGCGGCCTTTGAAGGACCTACAACATAATAAAGCGCAGGTAAGGCACATATACCTGTAGGAAGGGATCAAATTCTGTAATCATGCTAAAAGTCCACCTGAGCTCATTTGTATGCTTTGTATAACTAGTTTGTTGATGATTGTTTATTGGTTTTATTGTGCTTATCAATTCATAACATTCTCTTTGTGGTTTTGGAGTAGGAGCACATATGACATCATCATTTCTAATACAGGGCAGCGGGAATTAAGTTGTATTATCAGCATGCCTGACAAATTACAATGGATCCGCATGATCCAGCTGACACTAGAGCTGATCGTCAGCCTCCGCCTCACCATACAAGTGTGTTTTTCAAGGAAACTTTACCATGCCACAACGTATGAAATGCTTAGTTGGCTTCTGGGGTCCGCTTTGCCAACCACGTGTCACGTGCATGGCTGGTAATGAAAGGGTTAAGTATAAGCTTACACATTTTGTTACGTGTAGTTACAAAATAAGGGAAGCGGTTACATTATATTATATGGCATAACGTAAACGTTTTAATGACAAAAGACCTAGACACTAATAAGGTTATATTTTATTGCATTTTCATTATAATAATAAAAATCTCAGAAAGTGAAACCAAAAAAAAATTTAAAAAAATCACAAACATTCCAAGTAATGTGCAAGTGGGGAAGCAATTAGGGGGATTCTAATTGATGTATAAAAAATCTCTAATTGTGTAAATATCATCAGACCAAAAAACAACAGATGACGGCACCTCCAGGCATACATGAAAACGAAAGGCAAACAAATTCCACATCACACTTTCCTCACCCAAACCACTATAAATAAGTGTAATGGCCTAACAAACAAACAAAATTGTTGAGGCAGAAATGAATCGTTAAAGTTGCAATCAAGTGCCTTTTAGGGGAAAATAGAGCCCTTAAAGGAATGAATGAGCCACTTTAGACAACTTGTTATGTTTGAGAGGTAATTATTTGTATTTGTTCAGATAAAAGAGAAAGCAAGTTGGAAAAGTTTATCTAGCATCTTTCGGCAATAAAGATGTTTTCAGCATGCACGTTACTTCAGTAAACTTGTGATTTCTTACCTATAATTTATATGGGGCTAAAGGGCCAGATTGGCGATGCCAGTGGCACATGACTAGTATGTGGCTTGTGTGCCAGAGAGAGAGAGAGAACAAGAGAGAGAGAGAAAGAGAGAGAGAGAAGGATCTATGAGTTTGATATCTTCACATATCCCCTTTAGGCATATCTATAGGAGCACTCAAAATATTTTTATGGATAAAACTGTTTCCTGTTGCACCTCATCGTCATACAAATGATTTCCTTGGAAATATCCGTTTTCTTCCTAGCTTTTATTTTTAATTCATCACGTTGTTGGTGGTAGATGCTTGGGAGTGAAGGCCTCTTCTTGCCAAGAACACTAAATTTCAATGAGATTTTATTTATTCTGTCATTTGAATCATATCTGTTTCATATTGTTCCACAGAAGAGCTCAGCTACCAGAGGATATATTTGGAAAGCCTTCAAGAGCACAAGAAA
>VKOC01000008.1:9457291-9492386 GCA_009364415.1 Spea multiplicata | reverse complement strand
TTATATTCATAATATATTCATTATTGTCTCTCTCTAGATTTAAATAGGGATTTTGCAGTAAACAGTTTAAAAAGTGATGTTGTAGAATTATTAATGCTATACTTTGGTAAAATGAATATGTTTGGAGCAGTTGCAAATTCACTAGTTTTTAAATTGACTTTACCGTTTAACCTATTTGTTTAGGATTGTTACAGTATTAAAGTGGTTAATAAACTTTGGGGCTTTACCATTAAATGGGGAGATGTCCTATGTAGAATGGATATATTACAATTATAACCAATGCCACTTTTGGTGGAGAATAGGATTCCAGGGCCCACCTCAAGCCAACTTGGGAAGCTAAACAAGGCTGTTTCAATCTTGGACTTTTGGTAATTATATCTGAGTGATTTAAGAAATAAAGTGTACTTTATTTTACTGGGAGAACAGTCGATAAATGGAACAGCCTCCCATCAGGGGTGGTAGATACTAATACAGTGAGGGAATTTAAACATGCAAAGGAGAGGCATTAAACTATCCTTAATCTACGACAAGATCAAGGACTGATTAAGAGTCTTTACACCATGAAAAATGGGCAGACTAGTTGTTATCTGCTGTCAAAGTCCATGTTTCTACGTTAACATAGTCGGTTAAATGACGCTCAGTCTCCCTCCATGCAATTTATAAGAACCTAGGAGGTAAACAAATATCAGAGTTGCTGTTATTTTGCAACATAGATCAACTTGACTGTGCTGTAATTGAGTTGATGCAAGCGTATGCAGGTTAAGTGTAAGTGAGAGTTGGACTCCTTGACGGCTACTCATTCACTAAACCTTTTGTGAAGTGACCCAGTTGAGCTCCCCATTTATCTAAGTTAAGTCACCCATAAAAGATAAAATTATGGGCCTTATAAATAAAGAATAATTCTGGGGCCAAGTTGGTCGGATGAGTTGAAAAATAAGTCCCATATTGATAAAATCAGTTCAGCTCTTCCAGTATAGCATTCAACCCGTCTCATCGTTTAGAGAAAAGATGAGTTGTTGTTCAAGTTTTATTTGTTGATCAGCGTAGATGTAAGTACATTGCAACTCAAATCGAATCTTAGACTCTAGTGCATAAAATGGGCTCCGGGTTTTTAAGGCTTGTAGCCCATAGATGGTTTTAATGCAGTATTCTAGTGGCCCAACACCACATTTTCAATGAAGCATGCAGCGGTGTGTATTTCGGAGTTCATGTTAACTCAAGTCAAATGGATTGTTGACTCTCAAAAAGTTACTATGAAAAGCGTAGCAAGACATCTTCACAAAGAGTTGACTTGAGACTCAATAAAGTCAACTTGTCTCCTCAGGACTTGCATGATAGCCTCAACCATTGGTTTCCTCATGCTGCTTGAGTCATGACATCAGCCAGTCATGACATCAGCCAACTGCGTGGCCTTGATAGCTGTTGAGAAGGTTATTGTACAGAAGCCCGATGGGCAGTCGGACCCGCTCCAGTGAGCGCTCTGAGAGTACCAAATGCTTTCCCACTTACCACTTACTGCCAACCTTATTCCTCTTCAAGGGTTAAAACTTATTAAGTTTGCATAACTATAATTTCTCTGCATGAACACTAGTGTAATATTCTCAAAGTGCAGTGCAGTAAACAAACTATGGCAATTACTACTGCGTATTAATCCACGGCTGACAATGATGGATAATATTGAAAATAATAATAAAAAACACACACAAAATGTGATTTCCAAACCAGTTTTATTCATAGCACCCTATAGAAATAATTACCGTGGAAACGATGTAAGCCGCTGTCAGATCAATACATTGAAGGCGCTATGCTAACTTTATTTGTAGTTGTGTCAGCGTGAACACTTGTAATGATTACAAACAGAGCTCCTTTATGATGGTTTATTGTAATCTCAGTGATTTGTACATTCATAGTTGCTAAAGAACGAAATAAGAATACAAAATATCCAACAAGCAGTCTATTGTTCCTTTTTAATAATGGCAATTCTTTTGGAGTCGATAAAGAGTTCCTCCTAAGGAGGACTGGAAAATTGGCTTATTATAAGATTATTCTATAGATTCTAGAACACTGGAAATGTGTTTGTGTGACATACTTAGCAAAATGGCCTAACTTAATTAAAGGCAGTTCGGCCATGGTGATATCAGGCCCGAACTGGCACAAGCGGCAAATGGCTGGTGGGCCACTGGCCAATAGCACCACATACTTACCCAGACTGGCAGATTGGGCCCTACGGTGTTTTGCTGCTGGCTGGACATGGGAGAATTTACACTGAGCAAGAATACAAACATAAAGAGCGTCCACCTCCATTTGGTGGCCAGGGCTGTTTAGTCATCACCAGTCAGGTTCATGGTGACACCAACACAACAAATACAAACAGAACACATTGGGCATTTCCAAGTGCAGTTTATTGTATCCTATTCTCTTGAATGAACCTAATTTGTTGTCTCACAATAAACGTTTGCTGCCTGTTATGATATGGGTCTTCTACATTCTAAGAATCTCTATTGCCTGCGCTGACCTTGGGTTGTTCTCCATCTAGAAATCTGGGCTGGGTGACTTAACATTGATATGGCTAACACCTTCCATTTTCTCAGGTCACACCACAATGTGGCGATTCGGCAAGGGTAACCGAGATGAGTGTTGTACTCTGTGTGTTTTTCTAACTATTTTAATGTAAGAAGTGAGAATATAGTTCAATGTACCATGGAATCCCAAACTCCAGCAACGTTTATTTAAGTTTATGGGTTGGGGTATGTTTGGTAACATAAACCATTTTAAGGGATAAAAGACCAGTTCAGAAATGTGATTCATTTACTCTAGGATATCACATCTACATATTACTGGTCAAAAGTCTGTCCTACAAAATAAAGTATAGAATGTATAGGTATACAGGTTTAAGCGACGGATCCAGCAACCCAATAAGAAAAGAAATAAACTGCAATTGTGCAAACATTAACATCAATAACTGCTTCACATTACTTTACATAGATATTGACTGATAAATTCCAGTTATTCCGCCGAAAAAGTTTTATGATATTTCAGCAAACTCAAATGTATCTATTTTCATGCAGTGTTTGTACTGGATATTGAAATATAAGGTAATTACTTGCCAATTTATAAGTGATTTTTGGCTCTCAACACGACTTCATGCACACCTTCATATATATCATAGTGCACAATTATGTTGATAGCATCACTGGATCATCAGATGATTGAAGCCATTAGCTTTACTCTCTCTCTTTTTCCTCTCGGAATAACAATGTGCCGGTGCCTTGCAGTAGCAATTAGAAGGTAAAGCAATCAATGAAAATAACATACCGAATAGCACAAAAGTAGCTGACATAAAGGATATTAAACACGAGAAAACTGCTTTAGGCGAAGCAAAATGAATGTACCATATCTGTACAGAGATTCATAAATAGTTATGTGTGGCATCATTTGGAAGAGGATTTAGAAATGCTGATCATGGAATTGAGTTGATGAGTAACATTTCCTATTATTTTACGTAAACAACTCAAAAGATAAATCTCCGATGCAGAAACCATTCAGAATCAAGAAAGTAATAACAATTTACTTAAAATATATGGCTATTCTAAGTTGTTACTGCTTTCTTTGTTGGGACCGGAGTCCTAGCGTTCCAGGTTTCCCCCCTCTGGTATCCTGAAATTTTAGATAACCAAAAGTGAAGTCAAAAAATGCGATAATGTGCTTTAGCTTAATCAGGAGCAATGGCACACCCAGAATTTAATCGGATATTTGTGAAACTGATGCCCCGGTGTGGTTCTATTATGGAGCGAATAAAAAAATAAACCAGTAATACGCTAACAAGAACTGGTAATGGTGAGAATTAGATACAGAAGACATTAGCAGGAGACGTCATGAGTGGTGGTCTTAATGGGTCTACTGGTGCACCGAGAAGCTTTGGAGGCCCTATAAGACCTAGTAAACTTGTAATGTAAGTACTGTATGGGTGTAATTCAAGCAATTGTTTTATGTGGTTAGAATATACTCATACATACAAAGCGAGACGTGGATTGTCATCGCTCAATGGCAAGGGGAAAAACGCTTCATCAAAACCACGCTTCCTGATTTAGGTAGAAAGATTTCCGAAGTGGTTACTAACCTGTTATTTAGGTTTAATGGTCGCCGGCAGGGAGCTCTTCTGCCACTGGTGTCCCCGAACCAAGAGTTAAGGGTCCAATTGGTTGATGCCAGAGGAGGCCCTTGCAGGCGACCAATATAGTTGTTCACATGGCCCTTTAACTCCAGGGAGATTAGTAAAGAAGACAGACACGAAGATTCTTTGTGTTGTGTGTCTTCGGCTTCGTATACGTTTTGCGGCCGCCATGTTCGTATGTCCGGTATTCGGGCTGAACAACGAAAACGCACCCTTCGAGTTCGTTTTCATGTTCGCCCGAATATGAACGCACAAGTCTAATAATAATACAAACTTGCTGCAGCTTACTGTAGGTTTTGTAGATCTTCTTTCTTATTACATAATAAGGCCACACAACTCCAGTCCTCGTGGTTTTCAGGGTGATAGTTAACATAATGTTTACTGATGCAAAATGTTAATTGGTTAATTAAATGTCAATTAGAGGAATCTTAAGACTCTAATGGGATAATGATGCCAGAGTCTGCATGTGGACTTTTATTTAAAGAAGCACTAAGTGTTAAAGTGTATACATAACATTTACATTTTTGTACCAAGACAGTAAATCATATTTAAAGGTTGTCAAATTTAAGGTTGTTGGTTCACATTTTCATGCTTTTTGTAATGTAGTGACATAGTAATTCAGTGTGAAAAAAGATACAAGTCCATCAAGTTCAGCCTTGGTGTTCACTACTAATGGCTATCTGATATCTCATTGGATCAGCAAGTTATAACTAATCCTGTCATTATAGCCAATTATATCCCTCTATATTCTTCTATATATATATTCGTCTATTAAATCTGATAGCACAATGTATGTGGTTAGTGGATTCCACACCTTTACTGCTCTTACTGTAAATAACCATTTTTGCTGCTATAAGTGAAAATTCCTTTCTTGGAATGGATGACCTCTTGTTCTTTGCACAGTCTTATTAGTGAATACGTCCTTAAAGAGCAGCCAGTCCCCATATGTTTCATCCAAATATATGTCAATTCCCATGTTATATATGTATGTTATTATGTATCTTTTCCCACAAGGCTTCTTTTTCAAGTTAGAGAGACTCCTCTCACCGTATACCCAGGAAATTAATAGATCAACTGAAACTTTCCTGTTAAAAAGTTTTGTTTTTTTTTTCAACCTGATGATTTAAAAATGTAATTAGACTTATGCATTCAACTTCGTACTGATTTGAATTTTGATGAAATTTGCAAATTTCATCAATCTGTACGAATATTCGAAAACGAGGAGTGACCCCTGATGGAAAAAATGGAACAGGGAGCTCTCTCCTTTGCGCCTGACCTTGTGTGCCCTTTATCCCGGAATCTATTCTGACTTATTATGCATTATTCTGACCTCTTGGTGGATTTCTGTAAAAAGACATAACCATAGGGACAGCCTCTCTCCTGTGGCTCGCCCATTAGACTGCCAAACAGAGAAGCAAGATGCTTCTCTCCACAGAACACATTTCCACTGCCCCAAAGTCCAGCGACGGTGTGCTTTACGCTACTCGATGCAACGCTTGGCATTGTACTCGGTGAGGTGAGGCTTGCATGCAGCTGCTCAGCCATGAAAACCCATTTAACGAAGCTCCCATCACATAGTTTTTGTGTTGATATTAATGCCAGTGGAAGTTTGGATCTTTTCAGCTATGGAATCATCAGAGCGTTGGCGACTTTTACACACCATGCGCCTCAGCACTTGGTGACTTTACGCTTGGTGACTTTACGTGGTCTTCAGCTTCATGGCTGAGTTGTTGCTGTTCCTAAACTCTTCCACCTTCCAATAATACTGCTTACAATATCTAACAGAGATGAAGTTTCACAAACGGACTTACTGCAAAGATGGCGTCCTATCATGGTACCACGCTTTAATTCACTAAGCTCTTCAGAACAAATGTTTGTAAATGCTGATCAGTAACATTCAACTGGAATAGTATGTGAATGTGTTGCAAATAGATACGCTTATACATTATTACAAAACCAAATGTTTCTTTACCATTTCTGTGCATCATAACTGAATACATGTGAGACATCATATGCTAAATTAATATTCTTAGCATCCCTGCCTTTGACTCTATTAGCGCTGACAGCTGCATCAGTCCCAATTTGAACATATGTTTAGGGATACCTTATGTATCTACAGGGATGGAACTCTTCATTGAATTCTGTGACATGGTGAGTACATTAAACATTTAGTTTGAAAACAACCAATTGTGGAATCATAAACATGTGCTTATTGTTTTGCTGCACATGGTATTACATTTTCCAATACTTTTTCTATATAAGATTGCTTCTGTATGTCCATACTGGGCTCTAAAAGAAACATTAATATTTATTTTTCTCAATTGTCCTATCATCCTAAACTATACTTTGACCAGAGTAGTCACTCTTGTTCCCCCAAGTGCCAGAGGTGGTACATACAGTTTAAAACCATATTTAGGAGCACACGTAATGGACGTCCAGCTGGGTTGAAGGGAAACAAAGTAATGTCCTTCAGTGATAATGAGAGTAGGTTTTCTGCGACCCAATCTGACATTATAAAGAAGTGTTTCTTCTTTTCCATGGAGGTGTGGGAATTCATTGTAAATATTCACAGTAGGATGCCTTTGGCTCTTCAATTCTTGGTGATGTGTGACCTGCTTGCTAATCGAAGACAGTAGCCATTGTCAGTCAACAACCAAATGCATTTTATTGTGTCTTAAATAGTTCACATGGAAATAATAATATCATGGAAAATATTACAATAAAATGAATTATACTTATTTTAAGATGGATATTAAAATACGTATCTTTGGAAAATCTTTGATCATTTATTACCAGGTTATGACTTTTCACTGTAAACTTTATGAATGGTCACCATTCTGTGCTCTGTCTTGCATTTGACTGTTCCATTAGTTTAATTACATATGCAGCATTATCCTCCATATTCTATTCTCATGTGTCTTGACTCCTTGGGTTCTGGAACGTGATGGATAACATGATACATCAGGCTTTTTAAGTAACTAGTATCAGCTGTCCATCATAACCCGGGATTAATGGGTTTTCAGCTCTCCTGCGTACTACTCATCAGACAACGCTCCATGAAACATGAGCTCTGATAAGCCATCTCAGAGCCCTGATGATAATGTCCTTCTGTTTTAGTGACATGCTAATGGTGGCAACCAAACATTTCAGATGAAAACCGATACCTGTCAGGGGTGGGGTGTAAGCAGCCTGCTCTACCGTGAGACCCTCTAAGAAGTTATATTTTAGTTTACATGTGCCAGAACAGAGGAAAAACCTCAGTCGGTACATTAGCCTAAGGCCATCTACAAGGTCTAGATCTAAAGCACAAGGCAAAATTCCTCCACTCAAGGTAACAGACAATCCATGGTGCATATTTTTGCCTCTATAAATCATAAGTATAAATTACGCATATCCTTGGGGGGGGTAATGTATTGTAAAGCACATATCTTAGTAGTACATAATGTCAATTGCTTGATTTCGTGTTAACAAAAAAATTCTTTCATTCCTCAAGGAAAAATGTGCACACTCCAGGGATAATTACCTGGGGGCAAAAGTGTCATAAAACACAAAGACTTCCTTTTACAAGAAATTACATTTAAACCCAGTGACTGTTTTTATTGTTTTCTAGATAATTTAAACTAATTGCACATATACGGCTCATTCATGCATTCTCTCGTCCATTCATGCACGCTATTCACAACAGATTAATATATTGAAAAACTCCGTAAATCAATAAACAGACATAGACTGAATGCTTCCTATGTGCTTTTTCATCTGCATATGGTCAACCATCTGGTGGCAGAATAAGGATATTTATGAAATGTGGTATGTAGCATGTCACATTTTGTACTGGAAATGGGAAATGAGTCAAAGAATCTCCAGCAATAATGCTGCAACTTTGTTACACATGAGGGAAACTGATGAAAATCAATGTACTGCCAGCGATCTAAAATGCCATGATAGGACTTTAGAAAATAGATTTTTTTATAGCAGATTTGCAAAAACGTTGCAGAATACGTACAATATTTAGCTGCATTAAAATTCACTTTGCAATTGGCCTGGATGTCGCATGGAATCGCCGTTAAGTTTAGCAAAGGAAGAACATGAAAGATTAGATGAGATGTCACTCACGTCATAACAAAAGACAGACCTTTTGGCAATTTACATGCTATTGTTGAAATGTATTGAGTCGATTGTGTCTGCCTTTATAACACTTCTATGCGTGCGCACAGGTTAATCACATATCTCCACAATTATGTCAAGTCTTTCAGATGTTCAATGCACAATTTGAATAATAGATAAGAGCGGACAGTTTACCGTCACCAATTCTTTAGACAATGATCGTGGGATATGCAACTCATTGCAACACCTTGGGAATGGTTAATTTAGTGTTATAAACTGGAGTGCGATCCCAAATAGATCGTAAAACCAAAAGGATGATCATTGATTACTCTTGGATCTTTTAATGAATGTATGAAAATGCATATAAAAGCACACATAAGAATTCTCCATATTCACCCAATCTGCCACTCCACCGGCCGATCGAGAGCTACTGGATATGAGCATAAAGACCAAGGCCAGGCATCTCCAGTCATCAACTCATCATGCGGCCTCTGGCCTTAAAGTGCCAGCGTCGGCTTGTCATCGACAGTCCTGAGCAAGGTTGTCAAATGATTTCTTAGAAAAAATATCACAAATGTACCTAATTCTGAGAGATCAAGTTGGAAGTTGAAGACAAACATACTTTATTGAAATGTGATGTTTGAGTCAGAAAAAGCTCATTAAACATGATATACCGTAATTATAAAAGGAAATTAATATCACTGCAAATCCCGAAGCATATAGGGTGTAGAAATGAGCGTTAACTACTATTATATTTTTTAATCATGCAAAAGATTAGAGATATGTGCAATGAATAAAAATGAAGGCAATAAAATGTTTCTGTAGTATATAATTATATATTATATTTTATATATTTAAAAAAGAAACGATTTAAATGTAATTTCATGTCCTAGGTAACACTATTGCTTTGTCTGGCAATTCATTCTCTTGCTTTGTACATTTGGTGGGCTCCAACTCTGGATCTCGTGAAGAAGCTTTAATGTCACTTTCTATGTAAGTGCAGCTAGCATTTTGTGACCCTGCTGGGCACTTATATCATCGAGGAGCCCCCCCCCACGCACTCATTTTGCCCTGTCCCTGTACAAATAGAACAATGGGATTTTTCAATATATATAACAATATACACATACAAATTATAAAAAAGGGTGTAAATTTGGCAATTTCGATTCTACACAAATGCCCTTCATTCATCTGCACTTCCTATTATATTTACATAACAATTTTACTTTAGTAAAGACACAACAAGGAATCACATTTCATTGTTATTATCCAAAACTGTAAGACTTGATAGCTGCAGAATATTTATGAGCCGGCATATTGAATTAAAATCACATCATTTAACAGAACACGGGTTTTTAGATTTGCACATCTGCAACATATGGAGTTAATTTAAGCTGTGCAATCAATCAGGAGGATACAGTGTTATAAGAATAATACAGATCGCCCGCCAGCCGCCGAATGTGCATCTCACACCCATCCATAGATAATGTCTAAATTCATAAATTGTTCTGCCAAGAGCAGTGTATAATATATGGCTCGCTGTGATCTCACGCGGTAGATTGCCGCGTGTTTACATAGTGTTAAGCGCAAGTTATTTTATATTACAGCAAGGCAAGAATATCTCTCTGCAACTGCAAATAAAGCTAGCGAGGCAGACGTTTAATAAGTGAGATTATAAATGCACCCAAGTGATTTTATACTATCTATGGCAGTGGTTTTTGCTCAGGGACTACATGGTAGTTATAACATCTATCCATACCTGTAACCTTCCAAGGGTGCGCTAACCAAGGATCTCCTTCTTCTAGGTGAGTGGTTTTGTGTGGGGGAGAACTAGCCCTTATGGGGTCATGCTTGGCCCGAATACCCTTAAAGTAGGTGTAAGAGAGGAATTTGGCCAGGAGTGAGCACGACTCAACAAAGCAGCACTTCAATCAGAGACTCCGGGTCAAACCTGAAGAGTTCCCTGCTATGTATATATCTAGAGGTTCCATGCGAGCAGGTCAACAGGAGATCACTGGCACAACTACGTTAATGCACATGGGAGAAATGCTATTCAACGAAGGTCAAGATTCAGAAGTGACCAAGTGGATCTCCATACAGCAAACAATGTAATGTTTGCTCTCGATGCTCAGGAGATGTGACAATGGGAACTTTCCATGTCTGCCCCTTCTGAAGCCTCAAAGACGGATGCAGACAGCAGAAACAAAACCAATGTATACATACTATGTGAGTTGTATAAAACATAATTCTGGTGAAAAATCGGGAAAATGGCCTAATCACCATGGTAACCATTAAAACGATCCTGTTGGAAAGAGAATTCTTTTGGCAGTACGACAACTTCAGAGTCGTTTTTTATACATAGCCACCATTGTGTCTCCATTTCACGTAATGTTGTCTTTTTTAACACCTTTTTAAGGTACGGTATATTCATGATTCTTCAATATGATACATTATATAGATCTGTACTGATTTGGGTATCCTATAGTTTTGTGACATGTAACAATAACATTTTAATCCATGTTAAGTATAAATTCTTATGGGTTTCATATTCCTGGATGCTTATTTGTAGAAGAAAAAAAAAGGTGAACATTAAGAAATAAATCAAATTAATGCTTCAAATGACAAGGGATTGCTCAATCATTTTTGCAATTACTTCGTTGTGTAGAAGGACTTTTTGGTTAGTGAAATACTTTAATGAATTGCAATATGTACAAATATTAATTACTACAAATATTAATTAGCATGTGTCTATTTGGAATAAGTTAATGGTGTGTTACGAATTTGGTACATTAGATGTGTTGTAGCCAATGAGATGTCCTACTGTGTAAGACTGTTTGAGAATATAAATGTCCCCAGTGTAAGAATATGACTCGGATATTTAATAAACAACGTCAGAAAGAAAAAAAAAAAGATGACATTAGTCTACTTTCAAGCAAACAAAGTTTCAGGTTTTTTAAATGTCATGGAAAACCAGCCCTGTAGGGAAAGTAAATCGTTTATAGGGAAATAATTGACATTATTATAAACTGGATATAGAGGCAAAAGGTGATTATTGTTCATCTTATTTGCATGCGCCTACCCAGAATCCCTTGTAGTTGTGGCAGCACCATGAGATTTCTGAGGGACAAACAAGCCTTCTGGCTTATCTGATGTCTGTAGATGTTTAATAATGCTGCTACTACCATATATTATGAGGTCATCCAAGAATTAAGGCCACCTGGACAATTGGTTTGTATACCCTTTGTCATTCATAAGTAATAGTTAGTACATTGGAGAGGACTGGAAAATGCATATTTGTGGGCTTTGTGTGCCTTGCCATGTTTAGTTATGTACAAATAGCACCTTTTTCCAACCTCTAATTGATGTATTACAATATACAAACAGAATGAGAGCGAGATAGTATTTCAATGTTTTTCTTTTTTTTAATGACCACATTGATGATATTTAGGTGAGATCTGGCAGATACCTACATACAAGCTGTTGGTTTACCCCAAGACAGATCTAAATAAAACACTTTGATGAACTACAATATTTTGTTGCCAGTTCTTTGATGTAGATAATTGAAAACAAAAAAATGTAGGAAACATATGTCAGCATCTAAATTGCTAAACCTTGTCAGTTATCATTTATTAAACACTTAATTCTTTAAAACAATACAGAATGGAAGATCTGCATCCATTAGCACGTGATGAGAACAGGTTGCTTGTACTGTGATGTACTGTACAGCAGCTACAATCAATGTCACAAAGCCAAAACAGAACCAGTATCTGCGCCAAAGATTAAAATATAAAACCCATTTATCTTGCTATGTTATGAATATGACAGTATTTAAGGTTATAAAAAACATACAAAATCCCATCTCATGTCAAAACTACATGTGCTAAAACTGCATAGTGGTCCCAAATGACCATGCCTGTCCAGGAACAATATCACTTTTGCACTATTGTTAACAAAATTTCTCCTTTGCTGTATTACTCCCATATATCTGGACAGCTCAGACACATGAAAACTACTCTGCATAATAAGCACAACAGCTACAGGTAACAGTCAATTCAGCTGCTGTGTTGTTTTTTTTTTTTTTTTTTTTTTTTTTTTTTTTTTAAATAAGCCCTATCAACATACCATGGCTGGTCGCTCCTCACGCACAGTGAGTCAGAGACCCATGTCTGGGCATAGCCTTCATAACCTAAGGCGAGAAAAACTAAATGGGAGCCTCATCCCAGACTGAGGACAGCACCAAAATATCCTGCCCTATAGAAGGATGCCACCACTGGAGAAGCATTACCATTTTCTTTTGCTGACTTGCACCATTAGAGTGAAGACCTCCTCATTAGCATATCAGACTGGTCCCACCTATCATGATACACCGGACCTGAAATGCATGGCAAGCCTTCTCTGCACGCAGAACGGAGCAACCACAGATGTACGTTACAGCCTAGTCAATGTGGTATGGCTGGTATCTTTCTAGGCACAGTGAGCCAGGCACCCATGTCTGGGTATGCTCAGACCAAAATGGACCTTCATTTCCCTTGTGGGAACCCAGAATCGTATTCTGGGCTTCTGCTGCCTATGGCACAGAACAGCACCCAAAGGAGCACGCACCACGGGTGTCTGTTTTGTTTTGTGTTTGGACTATCCTGATGTGTTAGCTTTGTGTATAAGCATCTTCTTATTGGGCTTATGTTTTGGTTTTCTCAGTATATAGCAATATTTACAGAATATTAAAAAAAAAAATTGTTTTTTTTGGTTCTCTGATTTTCAGACATATATATATATTTTTCTTCACTTGTCCTTTTAATTAATAATACATTTTAAAAGCATATTCAAAACATTTTAAAATGCTGCATTTTTTTTTTAAACAATAGGCATTATTACTGCTTTGAATATTGAAATGTTTCCTGAAATGAAAAAAAAAAACAATAATGTGAAGGACAGGGTGGCAGATATTTCCCGTACAATAAAATGATAAAGTGAGAAATCATTTTTGCATTTTATTATAGTTAGTAATCTTTTTATACACAAGGACAGATACTGACATGATTGCGGTACGTTTTATGTAGTAGACAGTCATATGTATAACACACCCTGTGTCTTGTTTTTACATGTTTTTTATATATTGTTTTCATCAATAGTTACAGTAGAATGTGGAAATGAACTGCAGGCTATGCAAAAAAGGGTGGGTGTCAGCTTGAAATTGCAGATGTTGAATATATTTCATTCTACGTTAAAAAAAAAATCATTAACTGGTTCCAACCGAGGGAAAACAAACTCTGGATGCATCTGGAACAGATAACTTCCCACCCACTCTTGAATCGATTCCATGGCTCTTAATTACATAGATCCATTCTAACCAAAAAAACCACCCACTTGCCTCCCTGGATTGTTAATCCGCAACACAGTTACAATTTACTTTCAACAATCCCAACCTCTTTAGTCTCTTTAATGAGCAACATGGAATATTTAATGGTCTAATTGCCGAAAATAAAAAATAAATAATAATTTGCGCAGTTGCACAGAAATTATGTACCACAAGCAAAACAAAAAAACAGAAAAAAATGATCATATTGTAAGAAATCACCCTTAATCAGAATGCAAACATATTCAAGTTTAAACAAATACATAAAAACACGCATGCGCATACTCGCTCTCTTTAGTTTTATGTAGTGCTTAGTTTTGCAGGGGTAAAAAACATGTCCTATCATAAAACACAAGTGGAAGAGTACCTAGTTTTGTTCATTTGGAGTCATAAGGGGATATGTGACCCCTGCCTTATCTCCCTAAATAAAAGACCAATATGATCTTCATGGTCGCCTGCATAGAAGGGAAGCACTTCAATAAGAGTTAGTGACCAAATGGCCACTTTTCATACCAAAAAGCTGAATCTTTGTGCTCCAACTAACTGTGACACAGCAATACTTTTAAATCAAAATAAATGTGAATAGCAACGGGCATATGTGCAATAAAAGAGGGCAAACTCCCCTTCTAAAAAAAATGCCATTACAGCCCATAGCCCTTGGCTTTCATTATAAAGAATAAACCTCCACATGGCAGCCAAAGACCAGCACTGGTGAAAAATAAAAAGTGCAAAGAAGGGCCATTGGTGCTTATATTGCACCCAACTAGATGTATGTGCAGTCAATAAGAGGAACAACAAAATCAATCATACGTTTGTCAGCATTGCACCAACAGCCATGCATATATTGGCATAGTACAATGAAGAAACCATACGCGCGGCAAAAATAGCAAAATGGGCACAAAACAATGGGATGGTGGCACGAATGACGCCATCAGGCCCTGGGACCTGCTTCATAATATCCTCGGGCTTATCCATCACTCAGGAGAACCATTCTTTTTTTTAAAGCTGAAGTCCCTGCAGTTGGTGTTCCCTCACACTAAACCTGATACACACACTTACACATTGTGAAAGAGATGATGGGGTCAACAGGCCCTTGAGCTAGTCAGGGAGAGACATGAGTAGCAGACAGATGTATTTATGTCTCTTTATAGACATTTTGACAGAATTCAAATAGATTATTATGAGTAGTTTTATGGCAAGTCTTCAGTCTACGCTGACGGGAAATTCCAATGCAAATTTCACTAAGTAATTAAAATATAATAAATTCGAATTTGCTTGAAATGGGGACTGTATAAGAAGATTTTATATATATATAACGTGTTTTTTTCCTTTCCTTATGTTTTTTTTCTAGGTTAGATTATGTTTGAGACATTTTTGCTCCACAAAAAGCATTTCTTGCTAAACTCACAGAATATATCACAGAATGTTGCTTGTTCCAGATGGTGGCAGCTCTCCAAAAGCTGCGAGCATAATCTTTCTAACTATATTTACGCGTTCAGTTTGTAATATTCAGATTCCGCCTGACATGGCTTCCGTTGGGCCTTTTTTGAATATTACATTTCAAGTGGTTGATTAAACTAAACACAGAAATTTAGCAGAAGAAAATGTGTATATCAAAAATAGGAAAGACCAAATCAGGAACATTAGCAGATAATATAACATGTTACATTTTGGCAGTATAAACAATCTAAACAGTATACATGCTTTGAGCTGTCCGCTAGTCAAGGTTATTTTCGATACATTTACCTACATTTCATCACTATTTTATTTGGGAAATTCCTATGTACCCCAACATCTCAGAATACAGCATTCTAGGTTAAGGTACGTCTTGTTGTTTCAATTATACGCGTAATTAAAATGGTAATGAGTTTAAAACTAGTTCAACTGGGAACCAGCAACATTTAATAGCCTGCTCTAAAGCAAGTACCACTAAAAAAATAAGAAGAAAAATGGATATTGCCGCATTAGTCCAAAAGAAAATCCATAGTCTCTATTTTTCTAAATAAAGAGACCTTGGGGGTCTTGAGAGTTTTTTGCAACTTTGCCTCCCTTCCTATGGTGGCCCAGTAAGAGTCATCAACTTTAACTAAAGACTTAGATTGTACTTGCATATAAAAACCTATTCCTTTTTTTTGTATGCTTTTTCACCTTACGGGGGGCTCATATGTGCCCAAATGTATAAGGTCTGTTGAGATTGGGCTGCACGTACAGCATTATACCTTTAAAGCTGATGCTAAAGTATCAGAGAACTCCTGGCTTAGATCCACCTGGATGTTTGCTGAATGTGTTTGTGGGGGTTACACTTCTGACACATGGACCCTTGTTCTGCACTTTTTCCGTTCTGCCTAGCCTGAAGCTGGCTTTTGAGGAGACTCTCCTTTTTGATGACCACATGGCCTTGGTTTTACTAGGATAGGAAGGAATGAAGGGGCGACATATCTCCTAGGGGCACAATTTCTGGCTGGTCACTGGCCATGGGCTCTTTTTTTCAACAACCTTGGGCTTTGTGATTTCAATCACATCTAAGGTTGTTGGTTTTCTCATACGGAGGAAATGTGTCTTGCATCTTTGGTTCTCGACTGCCTGAGTAGGCAGGATTAGACTGATACATCAATGGAGATTACAGGAAGGAATAAGTAATCCAGACTTTGATCTCGTTGTATGTATTTCTGATTTCATTTATGAACAGGAATAGCCTCAGAGGCAGTTGTAGCTTTTATTCTCTATAGTGATGTAAGAAATACAATGAGTTGAGTCATGGTAACAAAGGGTATGACACAGACACAACTGCTATTACTAACTAAACATATCCTACTATGGGAAGATACTTTAGTGAGAAACAGAAACTTACTAAAAATTACTAATTATTAGAGAAAATTACTAAAATAGGAACGTATGCTACAAGACCCACTGCAGGAAGGAAAGCTAACAGAATATACACGCCTGTCTGTGTGATCAATTCATGAAAGCCAAGACACACATGTTCAAAGTGTCACATTAGGAGGTGTGCAAACTACAAATGGCACAAGTTCCCATCGCAAATGTGTTTGATACTCCTTCTCGAAAGCATAACATTCTGGCTCCTAAATAGAATGATGTTAGTTAACAACTTGCCTGTTGCTGTCTATTTATTCACACATAACTCTGTGTTAATTTTACCTAATTTTTGTTAAAACACCTTTGGCAATTTATAAAAAATATTTATATGGTATACATCTTTATAGAATGTATAATAAAGTAAAGGTCACTCATCTCAATGGGCAAACAATGGCCTCTGGGTAGCAGGAAGACTATGAATACTAATTTTCTGTTAGTTAAATGAGAGGTTCACAGGGCCGATAACATTGAAATTATACAAAGGTGACCTTTCATTGAATTTTATTCATTTATAAAGTGCAGCAATAACATATTTATTTTGAAGATCTTTAAAAGTGGATTTCAAAAAAAATAATAGAACCATTATCTTTTCTTCTTGAAAGTAATTTAAATTTAAAATGTTGATAACTTTTTTTTTAAGATTTATGGCTAATGCATTTGTTGATAAAGTTAATTATTATGTTTTGTATTTCTGTGTTGGCTCATTTATTACAAATACACAATGTAGACAAACAAAACAGTATGCCAGGAGGAGTGAAGGCCCGGTGCCCAGGCTTGGCCTTTGCCGGGTATCTGCACCCAGCGCTCAATATTTATTTTAATGTGTACTGGATGTTGGTTTGGTTTCACAAAATACTTCTACCCAAGGACCCTGGGTCAAGTCAGCCAACCCATTCAAAATATTCAAATTTATACAAATACTACAAAGCATATGGAAACAGAAACTACAAAGGCTTGGAGATGGGGAAACGATAACCCAACTGCTATGATAGTCTTTACTAGACTTAACTTCTGATAAACAATAGAGCTTTTTTTTCCTTAAACCTCATAAAACTTCAGCCTCCGATGGAGGATTTTTTTTTAAATTTCAACGGCCACTTCATGGTAGCTGGAGAAAGTGGCAGAGACGAGGTGTTTGTTCAAGTGCCAAACATGCATTACATACCAGGCAAAGTGCGACGCGGCGCAGAACACAAACATCAGCATCTTAACCAAGTACAGTGATAGCAAAACTGTACACATGAAACATACTGTTATACAGAATATAACAAAGTAACAGTAATCACATCATTCTGTACAAAAGCATTTAACAGTTCCAGAGAGCCAGAAATAGCAGCCTTGTAGAAAGCAAGCTTCTTTTCCATAGAACCAAGATATGTTAAATAGCGCTCTTCTCGTGTAATGCTCTCACACCATATTATTGCTTTATTAATTCATATTATATTCTTTTTTTTTTTTCCCTCCCCTCTATAGTGGGCTGCCTGAACCCATCATCAGCAATCAGCCCATTACCATTAGGGAGAGGTAACATAATAAGGAGGAATAATTCTATAGATTCCTTTTAACGTATGAACAAATATATGCCTGTAAGCTGTTGTCTATATTGTCTGTCCTGTAACAGTAAGCATTGCATATTGTATTTATATTTATAAATATATATATATATATATATTATATTAATCATATAAATATATTTATATAAAAAATGTAATATAGAAATTGTAAATGATATTATTCATAAATAAATATATTTGCATAAATCTATTCAGTGTTTGAATAAACTCAATCAAGCAGGTGGGGAATCAGCTGCTCCCTTGATATAACAATAAGATACCTCGACAGATTGCTTATTCAAACCAATATTTTAAGTGGCTAAACTTGCAAAATGTAGGGTTTTGGAAATGTGATAGACGTGCTTTAACACCTTAACACTATGTATGTATTTTCCTTCCACATATAAACATTATCCAGTAAATATGCCTCACTTTTACTGAAACTTTCTTGAATCTGGTCTTGTTCTTTTACAGAGAAAGAAAAGAAATAAGAAAAAAAAAAGAAGAAAAAGAAGAAAAAAGAAAAAAGAAAAAAGAAAAAAGAAAAGAAAAAAGAAAAAAGAAAAAATGACAGACGCAACACTATTTGTGTAACATATCTGAATGTATAGACAAAATAACTGCGAGTTTACACAACATATGGAAAACTGATATTTCAGCAAATCCAAATTTGAGAGTGATATGTCTTAATTTTTCTTTCACAAATAAAAATATAAAAAAGGGAAGCTTCAGGGACGTTAACATCCAATAGCTCAGTATTAAATATTTATTCTTCCAACCTAGCGGTGAAATACCAAACATGGGAGAAATAGAATTGTATGCATTTTCGTTTGGTAGACACATTGAAAGATATAGATATATATAATATATACACATGTATATACTGTCGGTAAATATCTCTATGGTCCCAAAAAGCTTTTGTGACTGTTTTCTTTCCACAAAACAAATTTGATACATTTAACTAAAATCAGAGAATCACTAAGAACCCCCAGATAAACATTTTTTTTAAATCCCGAGGTGCCGTGCTTCTCAGTGCATGCGTCTGTGCACTACCTCTATCTGCCAGGACAAAAAAGCCCAGATCCACTGCTGGAGTGCAGCGCTCGGATATAAAAGGCAAAGTGATCCAAACACAAAACCAAACCCTTGCCAAAATCAACAAAAGCTATGATTTGAAAGCCCAATTGATTAGCACACATCAGTGCAAAATACAAAAATATATAGACAAAGCACTCAGCCATCCACATTTACTTTTGCACCCATAAGGACCAAGTAAACAGAGATGCTCCAGTAACAAAACCTTCAGCACTTCTTTGTGCAAATCACATTCACAATAGGAGGTGCAGACCATGGAAAGTGACCCAGGAAACTGCAAGCTGGGGCTCACATAGCACATCAAGCAGCATTGGAAAAAGTTTTCAATTAGCAATAATCATGCCTCAGATAAACCTCATTGGCTATGATACTGCACATCAGGCAGCATGCTGCATCAGATACACATTTCTCACTCCTACTGGTGAGTTGTTGCCTTTCAAGGGGGCAAGAAAGCATGGAGGTCCACATCTGGATCCTCCTTATTACTTGGGGTGAGGCCCAAGACATCCCCACAGGATAAAATAGCATAAAAACTAATTTAAGATGCTCAACCAAGAACAAACAGCTGCTTCATAGACTTTCCCACAGTACACCCCTACCTGGGAGCAGCTTGTGGCAGGATCGGAGTTTTCCTCTGAAATGACACAAGAGAGCTAAAATGTGAGATGTTCCCAAGCATAATGTTAGCATTGTGTTTATTTAACATACAGCTTTTAAATTATTCAACCAATCCACACCTAGATCATTTTATGTTAATTTTATCATTTCCCATGATCCCTTAGTCTAAGATCGTACAAGTGTTGCTACAGCTAAAATTGTAGGGATAGTTTGGAAAGTGACAGTATTTCCTTGAAGAGCAATGGGAACTTTGCAATTTTTGAATTCAATGGTTTTGGGTTTTTTTGTATAAACACCTGGTACTACATCTTTGGTTCATGGGCCATTTTCAATGATTTATTCTGTAAGACTGAACTCACAAAAGCAAAGGGTAGGAAAACGCTCAGGTGGCCAATGACTAACTGAACTAACTCCCCCCCCGCCTTGTTTAAAAAGCAGTGTCACATTTTGTTACATTTAGAATAAATCTACATATGCTAAAGAATCATTTATATTTAAAATTGAAGGTACATGGGCTATATACTTGCCCTAGAGTGTATTGAGAGTGGCGTTTATTATGGTGTCTGTGGATATTGACCTTTAAAAGGCTGAAAACGCTTACAATTTATAATTTTCCCCAAAGTCACTTGAGACACGGAAGAAATTTAACAGGTTACACATGAGCTGAAAATAAACACAATAAAGGTTTAGCGCACATATCCGTATCCGCATGCATAGTGCAGTAGATTGATACTTGTCTCAATTATTGCAAAGCCATTAAAAATTTCATTACGAGACAGCAATTAAAATTTTAGGGAAGGTGCTACATGGATGAGTACATTGACTTCATTACAGCTGAAGTATGGGATGTCTCTAAGACTGAAAATAGCTGTCATTCAGGGTAAAAAGATTGTCACGTCCAAGGAAATGTAATGTTTTACTCTCTGGGAGGAAAGTCATTCCTTCAGATCTGCAAAGTCATAATAGTATATGACATGTGGTCTAGCCAGTATCATTTGGAAATGATTTTTATTTTCATGCAAATGAATGAATCTCTCATTGACAGAATCATTATCAGACGTAGCTCGATATGAATATGAGCAAATTAAGATCTTTGGTGCGCCAATTGATGAGCACAAAGTTAGTTCTACGAGAGGGGAATGAAAAGGGGTCAACTTTGCTCGGGGTGGTCTTGCAATGTGCTGGCATTGCCTCCAGGCAGTTGAAGAATACCCCTTGCCTTAAAGCATATGGGGCAGTTACCCTTCATGCCCCATGGATGTTATGGCCTTGGTTGCTAAACTGAACACCATTGTGCCTTAAACATAGAAAAATGCTTTGGATGATTGGCCTATATAGTCTGATTAAAAGTATTTATTTTGCATCTCAATTTTGATTTTCATTATTTGCCATAATATATATTGGACAGCAATATATACATATGGTTACCTTGTAATATCCATTTTCATTTTTTTTTTTTTTACCTAAAACAGCAGAAATGGTTCCGTACAGTAAGCATAGTAAAGATGTGGAATCCGCTACCTACAGAGTTTGTGCTATAAAAAATGTGATGCCTTTTCAAAATTATACGGCTGAACTTGATAGATTTGTGTCTTTTTAAATTTATATTACTATGTTACTATGTAATATGGATCGCTAATCCTCATAATTCTTTTTTAAGATTGCAACATTGTAATTTCTTCCATGCCGAGAGTATAATCCCTGCTTTTCATGTAATAAATATACAGAAATAAATAATTTGACATACAATCAACACATGCAAATAATTCACTGTTATCCATCAGGATTAAAAACATGTTGACAGCTTGTACATAAATGACTGTAATAATATGATTCATATCAATATATGTACTTCAAAAATAAGGAATTGACACAAGCTCTCTTTAGTTTACGCCATATTTCTAAAAATAAAATAGGCACTGGTGAAAATAATATGCTAAACATCATTCAAAAGAGTGTAGTGCTATGAAGATAAAAGTATCCGATATATGACAAAATGTATACCATAATTATGGAATTAAGGGGGGGCACCAGCACAACTTTAACTCTTAGAGTGTCGGCTACAGACATGATGCACCACTACTCTACGGCCTTTCATATACAACCCCTTAGATTGTAAGCCCTCAAGCAGGGTGCTCAAAAGCCCACCATTCCAGATTGGAACTTTGTATAAAATACCATTAGGCTAGATGGCAAGGTTATGGGCAGGGCACTTAACTCCTGATGTGTTGTATGTATTAATGTATATTGGTGAGTATATATAGTGAGTGTCTGAACTGCCCAGTAATCATTTTACTTCATGTAGAAATCTCACAACATCAATCACCCTCAAAGCACAGATGCCACTTCTTATCTTAGCCAAAAGGCTGAGAAGAAACATTAAGGAGCCCCTTTTTCTAGAAGCCAAAGGATTTTCATCCTTGTTATTTTATAGAACTTTCTAAAATTTCCAAGAAGCCCATGAAACTTCTTTTTTTAACTGAGTAGGTGCTTCAAACAACAGTGGGTCAAATTTTTCTCTTCTTAAACCCACACCTCCCACAGCAGACAAAAACACTCCCTCATTGACTCCCAGGCCAACTCATCTAGGATCCCCAAAAAAGATGCACAGAAACCAAAAGCCTGTATAACCAACACAATAGAGAAGACCACTGTATTAGCTAGTAAAAAGAGCAAGAGGTCCAAACGTGGATAACTCTTTTACTTAGGGAGAGTCTTTAGATTCTTCAAAATATGTAAATGAACTGGAAATCACTGCAAAAGGTTGGTAGGTAAACCCTCTCCTTCTCATTAATCAAGGATTTCAAGGGAGTTTAGGATACATTGATGCAGACTGACATCATTTAGCTGACCAAGGCTTTGGCTAAGATCAAATACCTGTGAGTAAGGGAAGTGTTAGTCTTTGGCTAAGGAGACATGGAAGCCCTGGGTGATTCAGTCACGCTCATTTGAGCATTGCTCATTTTAGGTCATGCTGATCACATACTCATTTACATAATACAATCGTATACAAAACTTTAGGCACATGTGTTTGGAACATAAAGAATACATTTTTTAAGGCAAAATACAAAAAAGTGTCAAAGAAGCGCCAGTCATATGGCACGTATAGTACCAAAAAATGCCAGTAAGGGAAGGGCTCATCCGCTCTTCTGGGAAATTATGTTTTGTTACCCTAGAGTAAAAAGGGCTTCTTAATAGTTTTTTTTTATGTAACCTATAGAAGAAATAATAAAAATGACAGATCTGCTAAGTATTATTTGCTTAGAGAGTGCAATTTAAAACAGTTCCTTTAACACAGTGACATATTCAGCAAATATTTATAATATTTCTATCCAGTAGTGTATGTGTGTTACTTTCACTAATTACACCAGATACTGGACATTGAAATAGATGAACTCTAACTAAGCGGGACTGGCAAGGATCAACACAAGACAGACTTTACTTACTATGAGTACTCTGCCGCTGTTGTCTAGACTTCTGTTGTCCTAATTGAACCAAGATCTTTCAAACTGATTTGGAAGGATCTATACAATCGAACAAATTCTCTCCAAACAAAAACTGTTGACAAACTGAGCAATGAAGTAACACGATTTAATTTATTGATAAAGATCTTTTCACTAGAGTTTCCAGGGCGATATTAACCATTGCATTTAGTTTCTGTTTTACCTGGAACACCTTTACTTGTAATATTTATTATATCATTGCTTCCGATTTTCTCATCAGGTGGGACAATTGGCTCGAATTGTATTTGGTCCATTTGCACAAGACTATTATTTACTGGGTGTTCGTTGATTTTTTGTTTTGGTGATTTACAATGTATACATATGTTGTGTCCAAATAAAGTTTTTCGGTGATTTACCAAGTTAATGCCATGAATATTCAGACAAAATAAACTCAATATACCATTTGCTTGGAAAACCGTTAGCCGGACATCTCTTTGTATCCCACCCATTTCTTCTTATACAATAGAGTATCTGAACAGATATCCTTTTCATGAAAAGTAAGGTCAATAGGGTTTCACTTGGCTTAAATATTCAAGTTACTGCACTTGGTTACACTATTGATTCACCAATAAAGCACTACATAAGAATATGTGAACCGTTTTATTATAAGATGCTCCGTTGAATAATAAAATATGATAAGGTGAAGGAACTAAACGGTTGGGACTCACTATAGTTTGTTAATTTATTATTTCTCTAAAGAACATAAACTGTAAGTAAAGAATACAAAGGGATGGAATATGAAATCGAATTTATTTTAAAGCTCTGAAATTATACTTCTGAAGGACAGGATAGCTTTCTCAGGATCAATTCTCAAACTAATTCCATGAAAATCAGGTCAATAAGGCAGGTCTCTTAAGAGCTGTACTAAGACTGTATTAGCAACCCATGCTAAGACTTTTGTTCACCAAGGACCTGCTCTTGGCAACCCTGGATAAAAAAAGATACATATTACTTATTCTCCTTACTGCAAATTATATTTTTTTATTAGATCACAAAAGAAACATTTTTTTTTTCTCCTTTTAATAAACACAGTTGTATACTGTCCTTCCGAATAATTTGAAAGTTGCAGACTAAATCCCTCAGATTAAATTAAAAAAAAAAAAATAACAAATAAAAAAACTTCACCATGAAGAGTATAAGACACAGAGAAACCCCAGTGGAAAGATTTATAACGTCTAGCTCAAAATGTGGATTTCCTCAAATTCCAATATCGCTAAGATAAAAAAAAAGAGAGAGACTTGTTTTTAATATCTATCAAATTCAAGAAATTGCGGTTGAACAAGTAGCACAGGTGAACAACTGAATCAAATAGTTCTTTCTGAGTTATTTTCTGAGATTATTTTCTGCTATGTCTTTTTTTTCTTGTTCTACTGAGTGAAATAGAATTATATATATATATAGTTGCCCAGAACATTGGGACAGATAATCTAATGTATTCTATTTGTTTTTCTATTAAGATGATGATATTTTATTATGTGATTCAATATTAATATAATTCATTGCACATTGTATGCAGAAAAACTGTAATAAAAGAGCAGAGATTCGATCGAACATAATAAGAAAACTTGAGACCTGTTTCAGAACCCCCCTAGATACTATTGGTTTTTAATCTTGAACAAGGATGAGCAAAATTGGACTTCTTGGAGTGGCTGGACCACTGACTTCTTACTTTACTGCCCAGCTGTGGGTCGTCGGGGTGGTGGTATACTTGGGGATGTTCTGCAGTTGCCCAGCCTTATTCTTAAACAGACATACTAAAACATGTATTTACACAATATGTAATGCCTATGGGTCTTATCCACAGCAGCTCCTATAGACACTGATAGTCTATCAATGACCTTGTAGGGGAATGTGTGATTGTGTGTCATTAGAGGCAGATGAGGATGACTAAGCCCCTCCACCTATGTTTGACCAAAAGTTTGTTTTGCCCCAGTCTTGGTGTGAATGGTTATCTCATGTTCTACTGTGATTTAACCCTTTGAGTAGTGCAAGTCAGAAAACATTTCCCCCCATCAGAGCATCGCGTCAGAAGGAGGGGGCAAGAAGGGGCTTTCCCCGCCATTTTTTGGTTTAATTTCTATGGAATTGACAGGGACATTCTAAGTAATTAAATTGTCTGTGCTACTGAGCAGGGTTGGTTGCTCCACCTTATCCTGCTTATGCCAAACCCATTGGGCAGGGATAGCATTTTGCAAAATGCGTCACGTTAAGCTATTCATAGGTATCTACTTTTAGGCAAACTGTCCATCAGGTAACACGATATAGCCATGGTGATAGAAATCAGGAGCTTTCTCTTCGGATGAAGCTTCCACATTAAACATTACACTCAAGGCTTTCCTCTGTTACGTCTTGTATAGAGTTAAACACTAGACATTTCCACTGGGAACCAGTTGGCAACCTCCATTAATCAAAGGCCCTAATGTGCCTCAACATTTGAGGTCCGTGATTGGCATAATCTAGACCCATTTTGCCAACCATGTTGGGCCAACATGATGTACAGTAAAATATCCTTAAAGACCACAGAGGCGTCATCTTCTATTTGAAAAATACAGCAATCATCATTTATTTGTGTAGTTTATTCAGTCAAACACATTTTCAGGTAGGCTGATAAGTAGATTCCTAGTAAAATTAAAACCACCTGAGACCAAAAATGTAAATTGAAAAGGCTGAGTGTTCTGTGAAAGCTTTCCATAAATTATAAATGGAGATTAGAAGATGCAAGAGAAACGCAAGGTAATCAAGGGTAACAATTAATGTACACATAGATACTCATATGCTCATAGTTACATTTTAGATTTGTTAGATCCTCCAAATGCATTGATGTACTTAAAAAGAGCTCTGATGCTATAATTAGTGGTGTTAAAAGTTCATATATTTAAAAAGGCATTCCTTCCAACTGTCCTTATTTAGGAGGGACAGTCCTACTTTGGGGCCTAAATCTCTGTGCTCCTCTTTCCGGCCCCGATATGTTTCCTGAGTTTGAGCGTATCACACAGCTCTACAGCCCTTAAAATCGCAATAATATGTATAGAAAAAAGCAGAAAATATGCTATAAATTAATCTGTCCAAGACCGGTCTTAATGCCAGGCAAGTAACCAAGCTGCCGAGGGTTGCAGTCATGACACAAACTACCCCTTACGTGTAGAAGGCGATCTGGTAGCTAACAGGGCAGCAAATGAAGCCTCTACAATGTGAAGTAGGTATGCCTAAGAAATCTAAACCTACGTTGGCATTCTACATGAATGAAAAAAGACAAGGCATATTTCTACGAGGCGAGGAGGGTAATAAAGAGTCTCCTCTGATGCTTGTACTTAGAGAGGGATTTCCTACACTACTGATGACACAGCAGATTTCTCGGGGATACTGGGGCATACTTACTTGTGACCCCTTAAATTGCAAATCATATTGTCAGGAGCTTTTAAATAGTCATTATAAAACATCATAAATACCAAAGGAAACAAGCTGCATGTCGTTCGAACTTCATGGATGTCTATATCTGAAGACAGCAGCTTAACGCGTGTATTAGACTCCTCTGTTTATGTGTTGACTGTTAGCTTTTCCTTCTAAGGGCGCATTACTTGAAATTAGACCTGTCTGCAAATTTCTAGACATTCTGACTAAAATGTATCAGTTTAAAATGTCCCATTTATCTACAGCACCTATTTTATCGTTTAAGTGCCCACGATTCCATCTGCTTTAAAGGTGCTGTTCCATTAGACATTTTCCCCCAAAGTTCTCAGATTTATCATTATGTGCTACTAAGGTAGTAATATAACGTGTCGCTGTATTCTCTTGTTGGAAACATTTCAGTAGAGCCTGTTGTTAATCCTGTCTGTCTTCACAGAAGGGATGTTACCTTTAAGGTCTTCTCGTTCAAAGGGGTCACAATCCCATCACACCTATCACACATCACACCTATTACACAAACACCTCATGCCTATAACACAAAGAACCCAACACACATCACTCCCACACACCTATCACACAAAACACCTCCCTCAATAACACTCACTGCCCATCACTGCCCATCACTGCCCATCACTGCCCATCACTGACCATCACTGCCCATCACCGACCATCACTGACCATCACTGACCATCAGTGTGTATCAAGATCTGTAAAGCTCTGCTGTTTCACATGCACGGACATGAAATGGCAGGTAGTCGGAGCTATAGGTAGTTACACCTGTGATGTAAATCAGAGAGGAAGGCTTTGGAGAAATTATTGGATTCTTTTTCTAGGCAACCGTAATATAAAAATTTGAAACATGGTGGAACAGAACCTTTAATTATATTATTTTTAGCAGACATGGTCTAGGTTCTACCCGTAAGAAATGTAGACATGTTACTGAATCACAAACCATCCATTACTCACTTCCTTTAAAAAGCAATTAATGTTTGGATAGGTCACTAAGTTGAACCCATTTTGCGTTAATAAACTTGCAGTTCTAAGACAATTTCCATTTTTATTTAATAAGCCAATTTATGTTTTGATAATAAACATTATATCCCGTGTAATCCATCCATGTTGTATTTTCTGCATCTTGAAATGTTAATAAAAAATATTAGCAAACATCAAACCACAGAAAAATCTTAGCAAGATGGTTGCCTAGCAACCTTTAACAGGACCGGATGATGCAGAAATTGAATAAAGAAGCATTCTATTTAATAAAACTCTACATTAAAGCAATCAAGTTTACAAGGGGACATTCAAATGGTAAAGTGACATCTAAACAACGTTATGCTAGACGCATCTGTATTTTTCTACAGATGACATAGGCCAAATACTAACGATGATAGCAGATACAATGTAACATATATAAATATATACAAAAACAAGAATATAGATGATGTCATTCCACTGATTTTTTTTTCTAAAATAGTTTTGAACTGGCTACTCTTTTTGGGACAAGAGGGCGTTGATGATCATCACTGGATATCATGAAATGTTAAGAGAAAACACCCCCCCCCCACTACAGTAAATGCAAGGCAGATGCCCAGACAGGGAGGCAGAGATCTTTGCAGAGGCCGCTAATAAAATCAATACCCGCATACTAAAAATGAAAAAAAAAGAGTTTTTGTTAGCGTATGAAGTGGAAGAAAGCAGCAGAAATTGTATGCAGGGTATGTGAGTGATACATGCTACGTTTATGGCTATTTTTCACGTCTTTAAAAGTGGCATTTGCCTAATTTATTTATGGGGAATCTGGAACTACATGGGACGCGCAGATTACAATAAAAGTTACTTTTGTCTCTGTAAATTTTCTTGTTACGGTTTTTTTGCACTAATGAGTGTAATAAACAAAATTTCAGAAAAGACACCAATGTGTAGGACATCCGGAACCCGTGATCTACAAGGTTTCCATTGAAAGAAGAGCTTCTGGCCATCACATCCACAGGACTCTGATATAGTTTACACAAGCCAGACCCCCCTCGCATCCTATTTTATATACAACATCCAGAAATAACACGCATCTTATACTAAAATATGCTAAACTACCGGCTTATATTACATATCCTGCTGGTGTTTTTCTATGAATGTAAAAAAAGTAGTTCAGTTTGACAAACCAATTAAAAATACATATATTTATTGTATACTTATTACCGGTGTTCATAAATAGGTCCCCATAGCCCTGTGTGGGCTGCAATGACAGAAAAAGAGAAGCTAACTGGTGACAAATTGGCTAACCTACTGGATGGGACCTTTTCTGATACTGGCGAACCTGGAGATAATAATTGAGCTAGATTTATAAAAGAAAATGTAAAATTCCAATTAAAATCACTCTAGTATTTTTAATCGGATAAGTAAGCAGCATGTTTTTTTTTTTTACAGAGGTTTTATAATAAAGATATCTATGTGATCAGAATGAATAAAGAGCTTTTACAATATAAAAAGTCAAGTTCCTATACATAGCAACATAATCATAAAATTATTAAAAAAAACTCATTATAATATTCATGATTTTAATATAAGATAAATCTACAAAATAATATTAACAATATAAAGTGCAGTAAAATACATTTAGTTATGTTATTGGGCTGGGGTTCTTTTGCCTGGTTTAAGGCAACGTTTGTGGGACTTACTAATAAAGATCTATTTGGAATGGTTTAATAAGAACTTGATACGTTCTGCCGTAAAGCAAACATCTCAGTGTGGTGTTTGTAGAGGAGGTGGCGTCCATAAATCATGTGAGCGGCTACAATGGAGGTTTGCAGACTGGAAAAGAAAATTCTCCTTAAGCATAAAATCAAGTATTGTATACAGTAATGTAGGTTAGCATTGTCGTGACGTACATATGAGATGATTTAGCCTTCCAATTTACTATCTTTCTCAACTTAAATAGAGCATTATATCCGATGGAATCAATAATTAATCTAACTTTCTTGCTGTGTTTCATGTAAAATAGTAATTATTTCATTCGAAGAATGATTAATATTCCCATTCGGCTTCATCTCTCTGTGTACGAAACATTATTTATCACATAAACTCGGCTATTTCAACGAAAGTCAAGAATATAACATGTTATATCAATCAAATGGAGTGATACTGTGTTTTAGTTTTATATGGATCGCGATTGAATCTTGTATGTTATAGGGAAAGGCAGATAAGTAGGACATGCTTTTGAAATATAATAGATGCCGGTGTATACATTGTATCTGGTAATAATTTAACGTCCAGTTCAAGTAGGTTGGCTACAATTCTGAATCATGACCTTGATTTAATGGCACCTGCACAGTTTTCTACTGAAAGACCCTTCTAGAAGGCATAACGAATCCACCTATTCCACGGCTCATAAATGATAAAATATTTCATGTCATTTCCAGAACCTTCGTCATCGTCAACTAAACATTAGAAATGTAATGCCAACAATGGTCTCCTTTTATCACGGTGGGGTGTGTGGGGGGTAATTTAATAAACTTGGCTAAATAATCCAGCCACAGTCACTCGTTGGCGGCCGCCGTCCTTAAAGTGCCACGGCTGCCTTGTCGTCCCCAGCCCAGGCCTGCAAACAGAGGACTTTAATATGTATTCATCATGAAATCAGTTTAAACTCAACTTTGGCATTTTTCACAGATATTTTAGTTGACCGCAATTTGTCTCATCTCGTATCCCATATCCATTCAACGTTTTAGAGTAGCAAAATACCCAGTTTCACTTTCGTAAACAGGTACAAAGCTGTGGAGAAGGTTGGTTTTCTTTCTCAATCTTCAATATGTTTCCCACACAACATGAAGATGTTTCATCTGCTCAAAGACTCCCTGCTGAGGGTCTGATTGTTGACCCCCCGTTGAAACATTGCCAACAATTACTATTACTCAGAAAGCAGTAAATGTGTTTCAGAGTCACAGTTACATTATTATTATGTGTCTTAAAGTCACAATCCCTTCCAAAGCAAAACTCCCTCCCGAGATCGAAGTGATATTTATTCACATCAAAAGAGCCATACTTTATAACACGATTCTCAAAGGTAAAAATACAAGGACCACTTCATAGTTTGCCTTACAGCAAAACTAAGGTCGGTTATGGCAAAAACAGCAAAATAGATAATTATCGGAGGAAATGCCTTTTATTTCACTCTTATTTATTACGTTTTGGGGCAAACCGCATTGCAAGTTTTTTGAAGCTAAACAATTTCAAAATAAGGAAAAAAAATTAAGCTTTTTTATAACTTATAACAATATTGTTTTCTTGTCCTTAAGGATATGTGTAAGGAGTTTTCTTAAAAAATCAGTTTGTGTTTGTAAAATATCGCAAAACAATTTGGTGAACTAGTGCTTAAAATAGCAAACTTTTAACATTTTTTTATTAGCAAACTCATGGCAATCGCCTGAAACTTTGGACACAATTTGAAGATTAAAAGAAGGTATCTTAAAAGAGGAAGTATGGATAGTGTAAGGAAGTTTTATTTCACTCAGAGGGTGGTAGATAAGGTGGAACAGCCTCCCATTAGAAGTGGTAGAAGGTAATGTGGTGAGGGAACTTGAACATGCATGGGATAGGCATATGGCTATCCTGTATCTAAGACAATACCAAGGCACGATTAGGGTCTGAGTCTTTACAGAAAGAAATATGGAGTCTAGATGGGCCAAAGGGGTCTTATCTGCCGTCATGCTGCATGTTTCCATGTTAAATATTTAGTAGGAATTTGCACTGCAGGGTCCATCAAGCGAACTTGCAATTTTCCTACAGAAGTCATTCGTATATCCACTTATTTAGATCTTTGTGGCTTTTAGGATATAGTGCAAATAAATCCAGGAAAGTTGTCACTTATTCATCACCACATCTCCAGCGGTCAAAATGCTAACCACACTGAAAATATAAAACTTTATATTAAGGTAGTTTTGATCTTAGAATACAATTTTCCAAAAATCAATCTGAGAAGTAACAGAATTACCAATTAAAAGTTAGAATCAAAATAGATTTATTTTATTTTTTTGGCAAATGTTTGATTTATTCACAGTTTGCTCAGTCTTACTCGCTCAACTTCACTAATTAATTCATTGTCAACAGACAAGCAAGCCAATAAAGAATACATTATGTTTCCATTTGTTTCTATTATTTATTACATTCCCAAACTTCAACACCTAATATTGACCCATCGCAGATTTTTAAAACTTCTTTCCATGTATCCATACTTAGTTATTTTTAAAAGGTACCCTACCTGGCCGTATGTGATAATGCAATTGCCTAAATCAACCAATTAACCAAATGTAATTGATAATGGGGTTCAGTATCACTAAGCATGATTACTGCCAGTCTTGTTAAATCTAAACCGCTTGATGAACTCTTTTCCATCAATAAATAAAAAATGATCACTTAACCCCTTATGTACCTGATAGATGTACCGCTACATGTCTGTATGTCTGCAATCAAGAGATGCTGCCGAACATAAATCAGGCCATTGTTCATTAGTGGCACCTACTGTGTAGAGGAAATTCCAAGCACATTGCAAACTTTTTTGTTTAGTTTGTTTAGTTTTTTTTACATACCAACATACACAATTATTTCTCAGGTCTGTAGTTATCGTGGCTGAAATCCATTAGTGCCACTTAGACTTTATGTCGGTCTTTTTCCCCATCAAACAAAAAAGAGGATCAAAAGTACCCAAAGACGTATAAAATCAGACTGTTGGGCTTTATCTTTTTTAATTTTATTTAGCAGTTTTATAACTTTGTCCTGTGTCAACCAATCACTAATTTTATTAATTTGCATATCTACATACATCGATTGTCTGTTGGGATACACGGACAAAAAAAAATCTGACCAAGGAAACTTGGAATGCCGGCGAGTCTTACCGGGGTGGACAAACTGTCTGATCGCCAGCTGTAACCTGGTAGCCGATACCTTCGCCTCATCGATTCTCTTTGTACATTGTTTAAATTGTGAAGTTTTAGTACTACATCATCCAAACTCAAAATCCTTTTCAAGAGAGCGTGTAAAATAATCATTCATGATTCTCTCTAATTATTCGCTACATGGCAACGGAGTCAGGGCTACGAAAGAATGCAATCGCTTTAATTGTTTTCGTATGTAATTGTTATGGGTTTGTGGCTTGTTGTAATGTGTTATGTCGATTGGCCTGTTTCGTTCTTGCGTCTGAGAACATATGTTAAATCAGCTTTGCGGGTGGAGCTGGGACGGCATGAGGTTTGTTTATGTTGTGAATAATAATTGAAAGCTGTCAGGATGCGCATATGGATTAAACATGACATACCGGCCACACCAATTCCGAAGAGACGTTACAGATGGACCAATTTAAACATTCTCGCTTTCAGCTTCTAACGCAATAGCACAAAAAACAAAATCTATGAAATTAGCAATAAGCGTCATTATTTTTCCAACTGACTTGATTTTGTTTAATGTATAACTACAAGACTAACCGCAAAAGTCAGACCTCCGATGTTGGTTTGACTATCCCATGGGGAATGGCAACACGTCCGAATGTAATCCTTAACATACATGTCAACATGTAAAGATGCACCGTACTACTGTACATAAAAAAGTAATTCAACTCTACTACGGATACATCGGGAATTTCCATAGAAGTTTTTTTTTAACGTAAGTTATGTTTATTGAGTGAAAAAAGTTTTAGTTTCATCCACATCTGTACACAGAAGCAGCTCCTCATCCCTCCACAGTGTATTGATTATTACAATACGTCGAGCACACATTACAGACACATTTTGATGGACAATGTCCGCCCCATATTGGTTCCCACCAGGCCCGGACTGGCCATCTAGCACACCAGGAAAATGCCAGCAGCACTTCATACTCACCCTATCTGCTTATTTCGTGCTGCTGTAGTTTGCAGTTGACTGGTCACATGCTATGGGAGCATAAAAATGTAACATATCCAGCCACTGGTCACACTTAGGTCATCAGGCGGCCATGTCACTTCTGGTCAAACCATGCTTCTTACATTGGGTTTTTTTGATTCTCATTCTCTCTACTTTTTTTATCACTCAGCGTTTGCAAAGCTCTAGTTCAGTATCATCTTCACTCTCACTTCAATGCACTCGCTTACACTAACATATTTTTGAGTCAAGGAATTGTAGCCATGGGAGCCAGAGATGCTCATTTTGGTACCCAACACCTCTAGCAGTAACATCCTCAATGCTTCTGATGAACAACGTTCCTTTCACCCATTTGGATGGTCTTGAAGGGCCTGGAGACCTCCGGTTTATAGGAATAAGTGTTTTTGTAGCGTATTGTCAATTCTTTTTATATCTAGAAGTAATTTTCAGAGTCAAATGCAACAAGAGCCTCTTAGGGAAAGGTCTACAATCTTGATTATCTGTCTCACATAGAACTTTAATCACTTTTGATTAGAGTTATATGTCTAGCTCCATCGAGAAACCTTTAATTCCAATTTTGCTGTGTGACATTTGTTGTATAAGTCTTCTTCTTCACAACTTTCTCAACTTAAACCCCTGCAAATCATGGGTTCCCAAAACCCAAAGTATGAAACACAATTAAAGTAGATAAAAATGGGTAATTGTTTCCTGCCTATGGCTGCAGAATTTTGATCAAAGCCACATGCGTGAATTATTAACAGTCCCACGCAATTGTTTTTAATCCTCTCTTTATAAGAAATGGTCGGCTAATGAGACAGACAAGAATCATTACGAAAAACAATACTATAAAAAATTAAAAGTGAATTACAATGAAAGAAAGCATAATGGGCAGAACAAAACTCCATCTGCAGTCTATTACATAGAGCTATACTTGGCATCCTTCTGTACTGCAGTCTGGCTCATATTATAGACGCATACAATCTGCAGCAACCGAATCCTACTACTGCGCTATGGCATCCGGTAACTAGGAGTATAACCTCGTCCAAAACGCTCCTGTTCACATTTTTAAAAGATTAAATCTCTTAATAAAATGTCCCAAAGCCCAAGATTGTAAGCAGGGCCACCTATACCCGATTTGGTTAATCTTAGTGTCATATCGCTCGAATGTATGGACTGTAAAAAAGGTTCGGCATGAATGATTGGTGCTATATAAGTAAAAGGCTAATGGCGGTGTAGTGGAATTTGAGGGAGACCCATTCTCTGGTACAGCGTTCAAGATTCAGATAACTGGGTTATAATGACACAACTAAACACCTTGACTTAATACGCAGGATATCCAGGAACACCCAAAACTGGCTGCATTACTCGTAACGATAGCCCCCTAGACATACCAAACCCCAGTGTATATGGGTAAATGGAGGGTAGATGAACACAAAGTGGTGAAGCACCCATCGCACAGCTATGCTCCTTAACAGTAGCGTTCCTAGCGGGGGCGGGGCGGTCCGCACCGGGTGCCGCTC
>VKOC01000008.1:9435381-9450557 GCA_009364415.1 Spea multiplicata | reverse complement strand
TTCAGGTATATCTATTAGAAGAAAAACATGTTTATTATCAGGCACTTTTGTGATCAAATCCACATAAAATTCATTTCATTTTTTTTTTCACTTGCAAATTATTTTTCCCGGAATGCATATTTTTGTAATTAGATCTGTTATTTTATAGCTTGCTATAATGAAAATGTACTCTTTTAACAGTTCATTCCATTATAATTATTCCCTTGGCAGGTTTCAAAAGTGATAATTATAGAATTGCCATATTTGTGGTACCTGTCAGTCATAGCTACCAACTTCTTACGAACATGTCAGTTCCCTAATTGCAATACCTTGAAAATGATCAAGGTAGCAGCCCCTGCCATAAGTGTTCCCTATAAATGAAGGGCACATTCAGAAAAGAACAAAAAAAAAATACAACTTTGCTTCTGAGCTATGGAACCTACGGTCTCAATAGGGTAGACACGGTGTGTTTTACTGAGAGAGTGGTAGATAAGGGGAACAGCATCCTAGCAGAAGAAGTGTAAGCTAATACAGTGAGAGGTTTTACACATGCATGGGATAAGTATAATTGTAGCCTCAATCTTACATGAAAGATTCATTAACCTTCACACACATTGACAAAACACCATGACTGTCCCCCCCTCACATTAGCAAGAAGGTCCACATCTAGATTCCTCTCCACACTTGGGGTGAGCCCCAAGAGACCCCTCCAAAGAAGTTGTGAGGTATGAGAGCAACATTGATATGTTATATGACATGATATGTTGATGGAGTATTTTGAGAAACAAAAAGACTGTTGAGTGGGAATAGCTCAACACCGTAGGGCAGACTTTTAAGTTGCTGACAGTTCTTGGTTAAGTTGTTCTTTGTAAGTAATTTAGGGTTTTTTTTTTTTTTTTTTTTTTTTTTTAGGTCACCCCAACTGTAAAGGTTAGCTCAAACATGGCCCTCCTTGCTCGCGTGTACGCAGAGCCAAGTTTAGCCTGTTGATGAGGCTTAGGAAAGCTTAGACAATATGTAATCTAAAATTAAAAGCAGCTTAAAATACCCTGAGAGTATGTCATGCTCTGTGTTGTAATGCAGTTTTCCTTTTATGTAATATATATTTGGTTCAAGACTCAGACAATAGGTGAGGCTTCATTTTGCTTGCAGACTACTCATCTACAGACACCAGAAGGCTTGTTTTTCCCTCAGAAATCTCATGGTGCTACCACAACCACAAAGAATTCTGGGTAGGCACATGCAAATAAGGTCAACAATAATCACCTTTTGCCTCTATATCCACATTGTACATGGATCATTTTGAAGTAATTGCCTGCTGTACAAGACAGTCTTCACACAAAACTCAGGACAAGGTACAATAGCCAGATCACCACTCATGAACAGCTTTCTCATCCTTAATGGACCTCAGCAGCATTAGGTTGTGATACTTGAGGCTTGGGGCTTGGGGTAACACGAGAAATACCATTACATAAGTTATGGTGGGTAAAGGATCCATGTATGAAGTGGATATACAGGCAAAAGGTGATTATTGTTGACCTTATTTGCATGCACCTACCCAGAATCACTTGTGGTTATGGCAGCACCATGAGATTTCTGGGGGGAAAAACAAGCCTTCCGACTTGTCTGGTGTCTGTAGATGAGTGATTAGTAATGCTTCTAATACGTTCTTGAATAAACTCAATCAAGCTGAAAAGTACATCTGGGATTGCTCTTGTACTGGAGAAATTTGCATTGCATTTTGGTTCAGGACTGCCCTTGATGGGAGGATCAGCTGAATATTTTATTGGAGATTCGTCCCTTGTAATTGTACAAGCGTACTAATACTTAAGAGCATCCCAGAGACATAAGATAGAGCAGAACATTAAGACTCTATCTCTTCTTAACTAAGTTGTTACCATTGAGGATTATTTTATGATTTACCCAAAGTATAAAGGAGAGAACAGCCATGGATCCCTCTGTTTCCTCACCCTCCTCTTGAAGAATAACTCCAGTTTGCCTCATGAAAAACTCCATTAAGCCTGGATTGTTGGTTCCCTTGTGGGGAGAAAATGTGTCTCATGTTTTGCTTCAGGACAGCCTCTGTCAGTAGGATCAGACTGATATGTCATAAATGCACTGTAGGGTATTACGTTTCTGTCCATTTTGGGTTGAGTTGTTCTCATAACCCTTTTGCATTTTATAGGAGCTACAGCCCTATAACAGCTTGGGTCCAATTTCATGCCTAATATGCAAATCCACAGAGACAAACATTCCTCAGATCCATTTTAACAAATTACAGCATATTGATGGCTGTCACTTTCCAGCTGGTGCATCATTTTCTGGTATTTCACTGTTAAAAATTGATCTCGGATGACTGATAATTTCTATCTTACTATTCGACTATAACTGGGACTCATTAAGAGTCTCATGGTGAAGTGCATCATTCTACTCCATTTGACCATCATTAGTATTTCCAAAGAACCCCTATATCAAAGTTGGGACACCCCAGCTTCCATACTTGACAAAAAAATCTATTTCAGCATGATGATAGTAGAAGCTGATCATCATCTGGAAAACACACAAGTTACCCAACCCTGCTCTATTCTAAGATGTTGTTTTTGATAGCACATGTCCATTTGAATCCATCATGAAGAATCCCATTAGTTATTTCCATATAACATGAATGATTGATGCAAGTCTACATTAATGTCATCAAAGAGAAATTCCCCTGTAGGCAATTAGAATATTATGTAAATGTTGGACAGCCTATTAACATGCGATAGAGCTCATCTTCCATTATATATGCTGGCTCTGTATGGAATGCTTAAAAATGAGTGATAACATGAAGTAGACTGTATGGCATATGGATCCAAGAAACAGAAGGTATCTTACTAGTACATTATTGACCATCTTCACATTGAATACATAACGCGCTCTAGCGTTGTGATTTTGCAAATAGATACATAACCAATTAGTGTCGAACGGCCTTAACATGTTAAGATAGAGCATGTTGTTTTATTTGAAACCATTTATTTTTCTTCCCAGCATGTTAAGGTAAAAACCTTAGCAGATCTGTTGCTTTCTGATTTTCTGTACAGTTTAAACAGCACAGAATATTTTGATATGCTTCTTTTGTTTATAAGGCAACAAGGAAGGAAGAACAAGGCAAAAGTTTACTTAAAGATGTTTTTGTTTGTTAGTTTCCTTTTTACCCTTTTTTTTTTTTTTTTTTTTTGCATTGCCCTCGTCCCCCCTTTTTTTTATTTTCCTGAAAACGGCATCAGCTTTCTAAAGTACTAGAAATAATGAAATCCAAGCAAAACAACTCCCATCATTAAATAAAAGTAGTGGCGTATTCCAGCCTAGGGTGGCAGCAGCAGCTCTCTAGGAAACAGGGCATCATGACGTATGATGTCATATCCCGGGATTGAGTGGTACGGCCATTGCCTGTTTTGATTTCTAGACCTACTATTCCATCTTCAAAATCTAACAAAAAATATCAATTTAAGACATGGAAAAATTTAGAACACCCCCATCAAGTTTCAATTCAATTTATTATTAAACACTCATCTACAGACACCAGAAGGCTTGTTTTTCCCTCAGAAATCTCATGGTTCTGCCACAACCACAAGGGATTCTGGGTAGGTGCATGCAAATAAGATCAACAATTATCACCTTTACGTCTATATCCACTATATCCATGGATCCCTTGAAAGTAATTACCCGCTGTACAGGACAGCCTTTAGACAAAACTCAGGTAAGAGGTGCAATAGCCAGATCACCGCTCATTGACAGCTTTTTTTTTGGAGCCTGAGGTGCAGCGTTCTGTGAGAGAAGCAGCAGAAGCCAGTTACGATACTGGCTTCCCCCCAAAGGAAAAACCCAGACAAATCCCCCCCATGGGAGGGCCGGATCTTCGAGCCTCACCCCGAAGGGTGAGACTCCTTTTGCCTTCAGGGAGTGACCCCTTCTTTGGAGAGAGAAAGGGGCCAGAAGGCTCCCTATCCGCCTCCAGCAAGGATAAGCTGTACTACTGCTTCTTGACAAGAAAAAAAACTGTTTCCAAAACAAAGTGCCAAAATCATGTGCCAAATTGTGGTAATAGGAAACGCCAAGTGTTCGGGCAGGCCTAGCCGGGTTAAAAAATAATAATCTGAACCCCAGGTCCAAAAGGTATTAGGGGAAAAGCATATGGTAAGGAAGGCCACCAGTGGATCGTACGCTTACGAGGTGCAGTGGCATGCAAGACTGCACATCGTGACTGCAGCATTTCTGCCGGGGCAAATCAGCACCTCGGGCTCCATTGCTTTCTCAGCCCTAAGGCCAGAGGATCACTGTCCCCAAAATAAAAATGCCCCACGTTTTTGGCCGAACTGAATGGGGAAGGAAAGAAGTGCGTTGCCCGAAAACGAATGGGTTAAGAAGGAACCCGAAAAATGTGTCGGAATCGTTTTTGGCCTATTTTCACTATTTGTCTATTATATACATGGTTTTTGTGTTAATGCAGAGAAATGGGGCAGGGTGTAAAATACAGATAGGTGTACAAAGGCAAAATAAGTGGAGTCAACAATATTGTAATGTGAATGACCTTTCTGTTTTCATTTAATTGCTAATTATCCTCCTCGCTGCTAATGAACCTGCAGAATAATGTATGCGTGTCCTGTAATGTTGGAGAAATAAATTAACACAGAACAAGGAACGATTTTTATCTCTGTTTGCTCGCTTCATTCAGCTTATAGAACAATCGTACAGGGAAAAGCTGCGCTATTAATCAGATATATTGTTTACACCTACATGCTTATATCCCGTGTTAGTAAATGATTCTAATTAAACGCACTTTTCTTTTGTGATTACTTTTACCTACATACAGTAGCAAGGGTCAACACATAAATAGTGCAAGTGCACCCTCCATAGCTGTCAACTGTCACAAATTTATTTGGAGAACTGGGGTTCTGATTATTGGGACTGCTGGCAGCTGCACAACGCTAACTTCAGATATGGAAATGGGCTTTTTGTGGTCATTCTGCTTAAAGAACAAGACATGTCAACATAACATGCCACCAAATATTGATTAGTATTCACTCTCAGTTTTGCTAGAAATAGGAAAACTATCTTCTCCTTATAGCGTTTGACGCTGATATGTCATCACACGCCAACATGCTGTCACAATATGACGAGGAACTAAGGTAAGCCCAACCAGGTAAAATATCCTACTATCGCCTGTAACCCCCAACAATGGTGGTCAAGATTTGGGCACCAGAAAGATTATAAATAATATAAGGAGATCAACATACCATATTTACAGAATTTTAAGAACTCCGACCAAACAATTCATTGGCAGTATCAGATATAAATACATTTTCAAAAATGTTATGCTTTCTTTTTTTTAACTAGTTCTAGTTTTTGAATAATATAATGGAGGCAGTCGCATATCGGCCATTTGTATATGTCCTAGTGCTGCTATCTTAGCCAGGTCTACTAGACAAACATGGTGCAGTCTAGTAGAATGGTGCAGTCTTAATTACCCAGCCAGACACTCTGACTAATAAAAGTTTGTGGAAGAATGGACAATATAAGCATCGCCATAAAGAATCAGCTCGGTGTGGTGATTGAGCAGGGAAAAGCACCCAAAGTATCACATGACTGATAACAATGGCGGCCTCCAGGCCTGCAAATAAAGAAAATTATTGAGATAAAAAAACACAGGCTATTATCAATGCCAGCCTACATTACTGTGCATAGCATTGGGTTTTATGCTCAATGAATAAAATAAATAATTAATTATAATAAGAAATAATGATAAGAATAATAATAATAATTAGTAATATATTAAAATATAGATTTATATAATATATATATTTATATTTGCTTTATAAACACTGCTGTTTTTCCACTGTTTCTATCCACCTTATTGTGACTTTTGGGCCTGTAGAACTCTGGGATACATAAAAGGGGGACTTGGGACCCAAAGATGAACCGTCTGCCTGGTTTTGTCACCGTAGTCTATAAAGATGTATTTTTAAACAAGCTGTATACTATGCAGTGCACAACATTGACATATAACATTTCCCTTAGAGATAACCATCCAATATTTAATTTAAATGTAACATTTTAGATGTTAATTCACTTCTATTCTATGATTCTTAAAGTGGTTTTGAGGATTCCCTAAAGACGCGGCTGAGGTCGGATGTACTGCAGTCCCTTTACTGAAAACGCAATTACTTTAGGATAAAGTGTACTAATAGAACATTTAACCCTTCAGTGCCAGCTGCTGAGCCGAAGACTAAGCTGAGTTAGACACTCAACGTTTATCTAAAAAGGTTTTATCCAAGAAGATTTTTGTTAATTGCATCACAGAAATGTAATAGTACAGCCATGCGATAAAAGTGATGACTACGTTTGATAGGGAGTCCTAAACGGTGGTAATCATTCATTTGCATATAATATTATTATTATGTTTATATTATTTTTTAAATTGAAATTGCTTCTCCTTGGTATATGTATAAGCTGTATTTGTGAATTTATCATACAAACTGGTGAGATTAGAGGCATTAAAGCTGGTAGCCTGCCCCATGGATATTGGTGGTGGCGATGGCCTCTCCCCATGAGCAGATTACCTGATCACTATGTCCGCTCAGAACCACGCGACTGACCTAATGTTTGCATTTTATTACTATTGTGAAAGCGACTTTACACTATTGTTGATATTTCTTTTTTGTTTCAAGAGGTACATTGTGAATTATGTGGAGCCCTGCTGTGAATATATTTCAATATTTGTGTACTTTTACACATACAATTGTTTTGGTACATTTTGAAAAACCTTTAGGGTTTGTACCCTAATCTTAGAGTGAATAGGTAGATTCTAAAGGTCTCATGAGATGATTCCTTTAAATTCTGGTTGGAACTTTTCTCGAGGGCCATCCTTATAACTATGGGCCAGCCTACTACGTCGCACCCTGTTCATTTATACCTAGGGTGCAATCCCCAGCACAGACATACCCACTAATGTGAAGTCTGCGGGCCGCTTCATATCTCGGACATCCCGCACATTCAGGTTGAGTACAGGCACAAAGGAGGATATGTTAGTGGAGTGGTCTGTGTTGGTGTTTGCAAAGACCTCCAGGCTATGGCGGCCATGGGCACTAAGATAAGCCACCAGCCCCGTTTGCTCCATGTTAAAGACAGCCATGTACACTTAAATTTAGGGTACTTGTGTATTATCTGGGCACCACTGCTCCCCCTAACTAGGAACAAGCCCCCTGCCTCCAGGTCTGTGACTACATTTCATGAGGTGGTCCCAAACAGAGTCAGTGACCTGTGTGCATGGTATAGGGGTTCGGCAGCAGGCACCCACATAACACACAAGTACCGAATGTATTCCTCCTGATATCTACCTCCTGACAAGTAATTTTTTGTTGTGAGTACCATTATAAAGGCAATCTGGTTGCCACTAGACTATTAAAGGGTTAATATCTGAAGAGTCTTACAGTCAGCTCATTAAGAAAGTTTGTACGTACGTATCTATTATGAAGACTGAAAAACATAATTATCATATACTTATATATATATATATACCACAGTGCATAACAGTATGGGTGTAGAAAACATCAACAGGAAATATAGGGTTATACTGAAGTGCCTCCTGGATCCCTCGAGACGGAATCTAGTTACACAGATCATCTATATGAACAGTAACCATAATACATTCACCGTAATAGATTTTACATCAGACTTGCATCAGTCTCATTTGAGAACGCTGTATCCTTAAACGATAGCACGCGCTTCACCTGTGAACACAAGGAGACGGCTGATCCCTTATTTATTAACAGATAAGCCACGTATGAAGGGAGGTGGATTTCAGTCCTTCAAAACGTGAAAATAAATCCGTGTTAAAACGGGGTGTTACATTCGACTTTGTCTACAATTCCTACAATTGTCTCGTTTCACAGATTATCGTCCTGGCGCGAGGAGGGATTCCTACAATCAGAATATGAGCCACTAGGTCAAAATGACTGATTTTTTTTTTTGTCTTATATTTATGTTGTATGAGCTATACATTAGTAACAAGGGGTTAATTTGGTTACAACCAAATCCAAGCTTTTGAGAGTTTGATCTTCTCATTTCGTTGAATACTTTGGAACACTGATCACATGTCCAATATATTTCAGATACTTACCTCTGTATGTACATTGAATATTTTTACTGTCTATCAAATGGATAGGATTCGTGGCAATTTGCATCAATTCACAACATTATTTGGGTTTGCTGGATGGGGTTGACCAAGGTGGTGGAATATGATTGTAATAGTAATGGTAATTGTCACGGAGCTGGCTAGTCCGACCGACTACCTCCGCTGTCTTGTGCTCTCTTAGCCTGGGACAACACACTTTCCCAGTCACTAGCCGAGACTCTAGTTGTGGGGTAAAACCAAACGAAGACTGATTTATTTTGGACATACAGGGCTGGATATATCCAGCAAAACACACATTTACATAAAACAAGATATTGGGAACGCCCCCCTTAATCTGCCTCCCAAGACAACAGGGGCAGTAACGAGATTAACAATACAATAGGGGGGGGACTGATTTATATAACATTAAACTAAAACAATGGTGGTCACTCCCTGGTGGCAGACCCTGGCTGTCTGCTGGAGATAATCCCCTCAGCCAGTGATGAGAAGATACTGCTGGGGCAGCCACAGAAGTCTTTTACAAACCCAGGGCCCATAGTCAATAGGGAGGAGGCTGGCAGTCAGGCCTCTCCAGTGGCCCCAGTGATGGAGGCTTCCGTCACAGTAATCTGTCTCTTAAAGCTGCGAGTTTTTGTATTTTCATACCCCAATTCAAGTTTTAATCACTAGGGTAATTTATAAAGGTTCAGTAGGTGAAGTTTTGACTTTTGGCCTACGTCACGAGGGATCCAGTCAATGTTTTGACTGCTTTTCATGGTTTCCGACAAGGGAGCTGACAAATCTGTGTGTTCTATGCTGGCGGAGAACGCTCCATACACAGGCAATGGCATATTATGCCTTCGTACTCCAGCTATTAGATTCTCTAATCATACTCGGCCCTTCTTCAGTGATTCTAGGTAGATGTGGCAGGGGTTTTGCTACCACCAGAAAAAAAATCAAATTGGATGGCCAAGTCTCTCCTACTCTTTTATCTCCGGCAACTTGCCCTTTGACATCCATCTGAATCATCATATACCCACCTCTGAGACCCTTCCAAAATATGCCACCTACTGGCAGGATTTATCCCCCCCCAGTAATTAGAGGTTCTCTACCGGCATGGCTTCTGCTAGAGAGAGCAGCATGACAATTGCAGGCGTTACAAAAGCATCTGCTTTCCAAAACTAATCCATAAGCATTGTCGGTTACTAATGAAGACTTGGTGCTTCTGCTGAATTAGTGCTATCAGTGGCAAAAGCGTTTGCTGGCATTCTACACATGGCCAACATGTCTATTTTTCTCCTACAGAAACATTTTGCAGGAAAAAGACAAAACGATGTTTCTGATCCGGACTTTTTGTGGCCAGGTTGGTAACTTCCATCTTAACTAAAAATAAATAATGTTCTCAAAGGCCCCATTCCCGTTAGTAAGTTTATCATATGTAAGGAGTGGTACTCAATAGATTGCACACTAAGTGCAATGGAGTAGGCCACAGTACATATCAGAGGGTAGGCACACATAGCAATAATCATTTATGTTTGTAGGGTTCAGGTTTTTTTTCCAGTATGCTAGCCATTTTATCTCATAAAAAAGAAATCAGCTGGCAACTTTCCTTTTTTACACAGTATATTGCCAAGGTAGCAGGTAGCCACATTAGGCTGCCTTCTCTATAGATGAATCACTACCAGTGTTTAGACTGCTCTTGATGTGCCGCCACATATAACAGACATGGTTGGCATTCTGGGTCCACTGGGTGCCAACTACGTACCACATACATGGTTGGTATCTAAGTACAGTAAAATACGCACGATTTCCACGTTCGGCAGCTCCCTACAGTAAAGAAAAGGATTTTTGTGATCGCTCAGAGCAGATCCTGATGTGCCACCAAGTATAAGACACGTGTTTTGGCATTCTCAGTCCAGAATGCCAATAGTTAATATTGTTTTGCTATGTATTAGCTTTTTAAATACAGTTAGTTCTTGTATTTGAGAAAATGCAGCACTATTTTAATAATAATCAGTCCGGTAGGAATTAGTCTATTATTTAAGTACATTTTCAAAGACGTCTCCAGCCCGTCTAAGAGCTGAACCCCACCTGTAGCCCAAAAAACCTTTGATCCACCCGCACATGCGCGCACACGTGGATAAATGTTTAAAGTCTTTTGTTCCAACCGTTTAAATTACATAGCGCGTATGATTTTACGATAGAGCGCACTAACATGTAATTAGGAAGTCCCATTCATTTCAACGAAAGTATTATTCCAAGTGAGAAGTTGAAATGGGTTAGGCCCCTTGTTTTTTTAAATCAGATCTTTGCCGAAGCACACATATAGTTATTTTAATAAGCCTGCAAAAATATAAATTAGCTACATTGTTATAGGTATATATTTAAGATCATAAGCGGAATTAGGCATCATTTTACGCTTCAAAGCCTGGTTTCTGGGTGTATGGATCACAGCATGACAGTTGCCCTGGATGATCATGTAATGTTTATTTCATATTGAGTGCAAATCCTTCCCTCATCGTAAGTAAGGTCCACATTAAAGTGTTTTTGCATCATATTTGGCCCCCGGTGTGGTCACTCACGCCTCCCATAGAAAGGGATCGGGAGACCTACATACAGAATGCCTTTCTAGGTATATTCATTTCCCTATGCAGTTGCCTAGAACAAATACAAGATGAATAGCTGCCAATAGTTTTAAATTTGTATTGACAGTCCTGACAAAAAGGTTTCTGTTCTGTCGGGTGACACTGAAAATGTCCTGTTTATTGGGATTGCTTTTTTTTTGTTTGCATGCACACTGCCCGGATCAAGCAGTGCCTATGTGAAATGAGGGCGAGAAAGAGCTAAAGAGCAGAATGTGATGTCATACTGCAGACCTGATTCATGTCATCACAGGGTATTTGGTCAAATTTACACTGCAAAAACACAGATGATTCTGGATCACCATATTGCTAAACTAGGGAATTTCCAGAAACCTATTCATAGCTGGATAGCTCAGTTACTTAGCTTAGTCCCTTCCGAGGTCCCTGTGCTGTGTTTCTTTTGAAATCTAACGCCGTATATTTCAACCAGCTAGACCACTCTTAGCATTATATCTCAACGATTAAAAGTAAATGCTCAAAATAAGAGTGGCAGGTAGCATTTCATCACCTAGACGCTGAATGTTTTACAAATTCCATAATAATGCAAAAAAAACAAATATTGAAATATATAATAATTTGACGCTATGATAAACATGAGCTGTACTGGAATATACATTTCTGTATACTACTTTTTGATACGTGAGTATTCGATGTTTTCCACAGTCTTACATTTGGTCTATGTCTAATCCATCAGATGAAGATCTTTTTGTGTTGCCATCCCTACAGGTAGCACACAGAATCCTCTCTGTTCTGTTTTGCTTTTCTGATAATAGAGCTATTACCTGCTACATGTGGATACAAGAGCATGCAGTTCCAGGTATTGCCACTAGATGGGGTATGCTCTTCCACATTAAAATACAAGGCACCTTTGCAAGAAATAATAAGTCAAGTTTAAGACTGATATATTTAATTGTGATGTTTTGGGTTATTACATACACTGTATTGTAGAATAGCAGGTAGACTTTATAATTATCAGTTTGATATTGATACCTAACCATATTGTTTATGGACGATTGGCTTTGATTTATTACAGTTAGGTGTTCATTTGTCACAAAATTAAGCTGAAAAGGTAAATGTTGTGATACATGCTGTTAAATTGGAGCCATTAGTACAATCAATCTAACTGACCAAAGGCATAAGATGCATAATATGCATAATATATGGAAATGTACTCTGTGGTAAACTGACTTCCCATAAAGAGGCCCAATTGGGCTTTTCCCCTAAAGAGAAACTCTTAGTTGGAGAGTTTGGATCCTCTCTGTATACCAACTTTTATTGTGCAAACAGATTGGATTTGAGATTTCCAGTTAACAGGGCTCATTCATGTATTTAATTCCTTGGCCAGTTAATGTTCTCTCACACTTTGGGAAGCTGACACTCTGATCATCCGTGTCCTATGGGGTTTTTTCCAAAAGATCCATTCAGATGGTTTCCACCTTAGTGATTTATTGACGGTAGAAAATCACCCAAAAGTTCCTCGTCCTTAACACTACATGGAATAGAGAATCTGAAACTGATAAATAATGCATACATCCCTTTTTATATAACATGCTTATTATTTTATTATATTATTATTATTTACTCATATTACTTTAATATATACGTATATAACACAATGTGTATTATTATAGGCAGATATACTTTTATTTTGAACTAGATTCAGATCCTGTACATACTGTGGTGTAGAATAACAAGAAATAAATTGAATTCTGTGCCAATATGAGCCCTAAAAAACATAATTGTGATCCAGCAGCAGATAACTACTTATTTTCTGACATCCCATCCTCAGACTGCATCTCCGAGTGATTACCTTAAAACAGTACTTACAATTATGTTCTTGCTCTCTCTTTTGTTCATTTACCCTTTGAAGACCCGTGTTAGCTCTGGCTTACTTGCAAGGTTCTGTTTGATTATATGATTCATCCCCTTCATATCTTGCTATATTTCAGCAGAAACATCTCATAAATTGCTTCTGCGTGCAACTGTTTTGATTCATTTTTCAATCAACTATATTCACCGGTTTTTATTTTTTTTATTTTTCAGTGTTATTTTTACCTACATAGCTTTAAAATGCAAGATGGTTAGCAAGGCCTTCTAATGAATTAAAACAAGAAGTTATTTTTCATTAAGGCTGTTTTTTGAGTAGGGCTGTGCTGTGGACAATCGGGATGTTCCGGCACTTTAAGGCCAGCAGCCGCCTAATGATGTGAGGGCAGGGATATGACACACTATGCTTTACTTTTTTATGCTCATGTAATGTGCGATCGTGCATTTCCAGCCGGCGACCACACATTTGAAGTGAAATCGAGCAGTGGCCCACTGGGCATTTGCCTGGCGTACCAAATGGCTAGTCTGGGACTGGTTTTGGTGCCTACCTGTGCCTGCACATGACGATATGAGAGAACGCATAAATAGCCATTATTGATATTCATAACCTCATGTTCTTTGATCTCAAACCAGCAAGATAAATTAGAGTATGTTGGCTCACATTAATTAAAGAACCTGAGTATTCCTATTAAGGAATTAGAGACATTATACTTTATGGTTTGTGATATCAGTAGGCTAATTATCCGGAGAGACATATATCATGTTTTTGTAGGCGATTATTAGGTGTTATTAATTATCTGAGATTTAAAGAGTCAAATTAAGTCATCTGCACCAATATTTTAATGGTGAAGGTTAACAGGCTACTGATTTCTGGTAAAGTTCATGCAAAGAGAAGGATTGAATTATAGTCCTGCACCCCTCGGTCATCAGGTAAAGGAGAATCACATATTTGTAGTCTTTATTCTCCATGAAAGTAGAGGTTCATTTGCAAATTTCCTTGGTTTATTCTTCATTATTTAACCTGAGTGTTTTCCAAGATGAGCCCCCCGCTGACTTCAACTCAGGGAAGATTTGAGACACCTCATGGGTGTGCAATGAATGTTTCGGTCAATGACCTCACCATGGTCAGCTGTACCAATTTAGTTTGCAAAGGCTTTCATTCACATTGGATTAAGCTGTCCCAACCCCAATATTATTTGTTTAGCACCCATCATAAAAATACCTCCCCTCGCTGCCACCGTAATGCTACCACCACCACCACCACCTTCCAAATCCTTACTTTTATCACACAGCCAAATCTCATTAAACTTCTCCCAAAAACTCAAAATACTTACCACTCTCATCTGCATCAACACGAGTACAATCCAAATGATAACCCAGCATAGAGACCACTATCATCCTCACTTATCCTTTTCTTTCAAGCAACCAGCGAACCCGTAACCAGGATAAAAAGTTACAAAAACTCTTCTGGTGTCATCTCTGACATGTTCTTTTAACTTCAAACCCATAGTTTTTCATACTTGCGGTGATGTCATCTAATCACACACTCACTCACACTCTTACTCACTCCCTCTCATGGTGCTGCTGTGCCAGTAATGCAGGGCCATGTTATATGTTAGGCCAGTCGTTCTTTTCCCTTTAATTCTTTATAATTCACCAATTAAAAATATCATCATAAGACACTGATGTGTTCAAAGAACGGATAACAGAGACATAGAACTGATGGCCAGAGCTTGCTGCGATAACATTTACAGAGATTTTCTGGAACGGCCCGAAACATCCAACTTCCTTTAGTAAGCTATCGTGCACCCATGGGTCAGCTACGGTTTTAATCTTTTGACTGCAATTTAGAGAAACGCACATTTATCATTGTTTGGCGCGAGTCTTTGTCTAAAACATGGTTGCTCTGCTAGTTCTCACCTCGCTGTTTGCATTGCCAGTGGAATTTAATTCTATCTTGTTCCCTAACATCTCATACAGCGCGATAGAATCAATCACCCAGACAAATTCAGAAAACATTGGATCTCGTGGTGAAAACAGACTGGGATGGAACAAATCTCCCTCAGGCAAGGTTATTTGACGGGTCCGTCGTCGTCGTATCGAAAGTAGCCAGTGGTCATCTGAAGGTGCAGCGGTGCTTCTATAATTGAATTTTAAAATTGTACACACTTGGAAAAGGTTATCTGACTTTCTTCCCCCCCACCACCCCCTCTGAATTTATGAAATCGAAAACCGAAAAAAAAAGGCATATTTCAATGGAAAGTTTATGTTTCAATGTAATTGGTTACAGAATTCGGTCAATTTTTGTTCAAAAAGGTTGTGTGCGAGCATCGTATCCGCCCGAAAGAAATATCGCATGGGAACGGAGATTCCTACCTTTGTAGTCTAAAGCGAGGACTGAGATAAACAAACCGGCATGTATACTTCTATGGATGACTAATGCCGATTGGCATGCCTGGCTACTTTCTAAATAAACAAGACAATATTAACCCTTTCACAGCCCATCATGAAGATTCTATGTAGTCGACAAATGTTTTAAGCGAAACGCTCTAATATTGGATCTCATGGAAACCCTG
>VKOC01000008.1:9387597-9414282 GCA_009364415.1 Spea multiplicata | reverse complement strand
TATTTATGACAGTGTCCAACTGAGTGATTGAGACCAAGTCGTTCTATTATATTATTTACCACAAGCCAGTATGATAAGGAGACAAATTGTAGATTGGGCCAAATAACACAACTAGAACCCATACAAATCACTAATATGCAAATGCCGAAAAACATCATATTATGCAAATATAAGCACAATGCTTACTTTTAATCTTTAATTTAGAAAAAAATGGTGAGAGTTCCCCTTCCCCCTTCCTCAATTCGAAATTTCCTAAATAACTCTGTAAAGCCTATCCATGTTATATTACTCAACCAAGATGTCACCTCCATGTTTAATTTATATTCTTTCTTACTTTTTTTTATTCTATTTTTTTTTTTATTATAATGCTACTAACTTTACAAAATACAAACTCTGCATTATTTTCTCCAGGTGAAACTCCATAAATAATGTAATTATTTTTGGTGCAAAATAAAGTAAACCCATGTGGGTGAATATTAAAAAAAAAAAAAAAGAATGCTCTTGCATTTTGAAACCTTAATAACAAATGGCTTTCTTTTAATGGCACCGGTATGTACAGTATGTGATAAATAAGTGGAAATGTGGGTTCAACATTAAAATGTTTTATAATATTATATAAAAAAAATAGCTTGCCAAATAAACCAGCATCGTTTTGAGTTTTTAGAGGATAGCGGCAGAAGAAAAACACAAAAGAATATATATTTTTTTATTTATTTTTTTTTCTCCGTGGGGTTACTTTTCAAATTAAATGAAAACACAATATGAATGATAGCCCCCTGTTAGAGAAGCTGAAACAGATACATAGTAATTTTAAAACTGAACAGAAAATTGCAATACCCTTAGAATTAATCAGTATGACACATAAAAATAATAACGTCTAGAGACCTATAAGAGATTAAACAATGTTGGATAAAACGTAATATGTTAAAGATTAGAAATGAGTTGTTGGAAACTGTATTAATGCGAAGGATGGAAATGACTTTTGAGACCTAGGAAGAAAGAACAAACATGCCTAGGAAAAAAAAACAGTTCAATAGCACAGGGGGGGTTATTCCAGCTACATTCGCATTGCCAAAATAATACATGAATTAGGTTTTTTATTTCTTTTTCACTTAAAGCGACAGTTTACCACTAATGAAGAATGGATAATTAAGGAATTTATGAGTACAATAATACGGATTCTACAAAAACAATACAAATAGAGAAAAGCACTTACCTTAAGTAGAAGCTGCAGCTCTGCAGCTACCTGCTTCTGCCGTGATCCAATGATACTCACCACTGATGCTTCAAGGCTCCTTCTCAGGGCCGGCCCTACAATGGAGCCAACTGGGGCAATTGCCCCAGGCGGCACTTTAGAAGGGGCGGCACTTTGCCCCAAGCGGTTTTTTTGTTGTTTGTTTTGAAGTGGAGGAAAGAGAGAGGGGCGCCGAGTGGTTTTCGCTTACCCGCTTGGCGCCTCTCTCTCCTCTGCGGCGAGTCTCCCTGTTTGGTCTCGCTGTTGGCGTCAATTTCCGACGCTCAGCATTACAAGCCAGCACCGTGGCAGAGCAGGGAGACTCGCCGCAGGACTCTTTAAAGGTAAGTACTGGCGGGGGGGCGTCGGTGAAGTTTAAAATGCTGCCCCCCCCGGCGTCGGCGGGGGGGAGGCATTTTAAACTTCGCCCCAGGCGGCGTTAAGTCTTCGGCCGGCCCTGCTCCTTCTGCACATGTGCATGGGGGTCTAAATAGACCCCCGCCTACAGCGTTCACTGAGCCAGCATTGGAACTGACTGGCGGTAAGTATATCGCACATAAAGAGATGTGTCCTGCATAAGGAATAGATGACGGGGTAAAGGGGCAAACAGTTTGGGGGGATTCCATATTGTATGTATTGCACCGCCTACGATGGCTGGAGTGTCACTAAGTTATAAAGCAGCCACAGTTTCCAGTGTCAGATCATACAGTCCAACTGTTATAGAGGGACACTACTTCTTAATGGGATGGAGCACAGCCTGGGGGGGCAGGATTTACCAACTTTTTAATGACTTTTCATCTACTGGTACCCAGAAAATGCATTTAGAATAAGAAGATATTTTATTTACATAACTTAATTTATACACACATTGTTGTGATCTCTACAGCTGTAGAACACTGCGCTACACTCATACCCAGCAAAGATTGCAAGCTCCAGTTAAAGAGGAACATGTCCCTCCCAAGTGTCCTTGTTTTTGCGGGGTAGTACTGATTTTCTGTTGGCTAATTACCACCGATTGGCTCTTGGGCTAAGGGGGTCACATCTTTTGCTCCACCCAATTTTACTCCAAACACCACCCTTCCCTTCAACGCAGGTTTCCCAACTTGGATACCTGAAATGTTGGGGGGTATGGGGTAGGCAAGAAAGAGCCACACATGGAGCTAAGGATCCGCATCCAGTAAGGTTCACTAGGAGGGGATTGTGGGAAATAACGGAAAATTTGCATGACAAGTTCCAGCTTCATTGGATGTCAGAGGTGGAAAATGTTGAATTTAATAATACTAATACTACTATTTCTTTATTTTACTTTAGCTTTGCATTCAGTTACGATATCATCTCCAATGGGAGAGTTTGCCTTGTGCTTAAGGTCTCTTTAACCTTGTTTTTTCCCCCTCTATAATTATGCATGTTATTAAAATTTCAAATTCTGTCCCACAATAATCAAACACGTATTTAACATTCTGCTACCAGCCTATGTTTTCATTTGACTTGTCTTATTTATTAACGCCAAGATCTGACATGACATTAAACATGTCGAAATGTTGCCGCAGCTAGACCCAATAAATATACAAAACACCCTTTTTTTCAGGTAATACATCTAGATACGGTTCCCTTTGTGTCCAGACGCCGGCAGATATGCCGCACTCCCTCCTTTACACGCTCTGCGGATCTTCTTTTGTCTGATTTGTTAACAAAACTAATTTGTTCTAATCTTTGTCCTGAAAGACATACACTTTGTTCATTTCAACAGGCCCTTAGGGTCCTATGCTCAACACATCTCCTGACCTTGGTATATACTCACAGCAATTTTAGGCAAAATGGTGTTTTCAGAATTAAAAGCCGGAGAAATATAATTACAGGAAACCAGACTAAATTTTAAGAACTCCAATAAAAAAAAATACATAAAAAAACATTACTTTTTAAAGATTAAATATAGTGCTATATACAGTAATGTAGTTTAGCACCAAGGAGAGTGTGTTATTTAATTTTGTTCCAATAAAGTTATTTTATCTGCAGACCTGGAGGCAGCCATTGTTGTCAGTCATGTGATTTTGGGTAGCATTGCCTGCTCAGACACAACACTGAGCTGATTCTTTATGGCAATGAAGGACTATTTATAATACAGAAAATGTATAATACATAAAATAAACATTAGGTAATAAAATTAACTCTCTGGTGTCCCGCTGTCCTGATGAGCTCTACCTTTGTCCTGAAAAGGTCGACCGGGGTACAGCTCGGTGGAACAGCAGATTTGAGTGGCACGATCCCACGCAAAGTAAGGAGTGTTATAAGTATTGAGAATGTATTATTGTTTTGCAGTCATAGCTCGGGTTGTTAATTGTCCAGACCTATGACGGCTGTGGTAATTTATAAACGTCAGATGGTTTGGGGTCAGAAAGATGATATTGTAAGGTATATCTGAAAGCAGGGCATTGTGGTTTATGGCCAATGTACCATCTGAACATCATTTCAGCGAGAAAATACAAAACTACCAGGTTTCTCCCTGAAGCCATCCAGAAAATGGATATACCTGGACAACGGGAAGATCATAAAAGTGCAATGTATCCTTGGGGCAGGTAAGATTTCATTTTGTTTGCAATTATATTGAGACCAATGTTTGACATTGACCCTCTTTGTCTGGATGTGTGTTGCGCCTCTAAAGGACTCTAAAGCATGTATTATAAATAGGGTGTCCATTTCATGTGGGGGTGAAATGGACCTGGTATGGTTCTATATGACATTTTAAAAATGAAACTGTATTTTTCAATCTGAGGACAAAGCAAAGAGATAATAACATGTTTGACTTGGGTAATTTCACCTTGAAAGTACAGAACAATTTTAGCACCAATTCATAGAAACATATTCTACAAGTGTAAATGGTTCTGGGTAGCAAAACGTAAGGCATGGGGGATTTAAATGACTATGAAAGGCTTTCTGAAATGGACTTGTGTATTGTAGGGAAGAGATGCCCATGAGGGGAAAGGAATAGAACGTTCAATGTCACAGCAAAGACTTTTAAGGTTAAAGAAAAGGAAATTTCATGTAGGAACGACCATATCATATAATTCCTGAATTATGACAAGATAGTAATGACAACCACACTGCACCCTCCTATAGCTCTGCTCTCAAATATTCTCCTAATTCTTCTCTTGCCATGCTGTACCTGGAATTCCCTACCTCGTTTAGACTCTTCCTTACTTATTATAACTTCAAGTGCTCACTAAAAGCCCACCTGTTCAGAGAAGCTTACAATCTAATACCTTCAGCCTGCAACCCTAAGATATCATCTTCTGCAACACTATTGACCTCTCCGTATCACCTTATGTCTATCGTATCTCTCTTATTGTCTATCTATCTATCTATCTATCTATCTATCTATCTATCTATCTATCTATCTATCCATATTAAAGATATAAAAGCCAATGTTCTTGGCAAACAATGCCAAAAAGCTGAATGAATAGAATGTTTACAGCAATTATAGAGGAGAGAAATGCTAGTAAAAGGGGCAGAAAGTGGAACGTGGGTTTGGAAGTTGAAAGGAGCATTCATGCTGTTAGTCTCATATACAAGGAGTAACTATTGATGTCAATCAGGCACTTTTCTACAATCATGTACTACACTGTGATATGTTAATGAATAAAGCTTTCAGGATGATCATTTAATGGAATAAATGAAAGTTTGCAGCCTTGAGGCAAAAGCTTCAAGAAAACTGTGGTCAAATCCTGGAGCTACTAACTACAGCAGAAGAATCAAATAAAAAATATATTTTTCATAAATCATTTTTGACAATTTTTTGACTGCTTTCAAATAAAAAATTAAAATCCAAGACAATGTATCTGTCAGTATCAAGAGTTTCCAACCAATAGCCCAAAAGCTACTGGTAAGTGGCTGGCAGGTGGCGTAGCCTAACATAACCAGCATGAAAAAAGAAATACATAAACCTTAAAAAGAAATGAATAATGTATCAAATATACCCAAATATGCCAAAACACCAATTTGTCACTACAGAAGCCACTGTGTTCCCAGAAGCTTGATCAACGACATGTCTTTTTATGTTAGCCCAATAAAAGGTATCACCTTTTAGTAGCCTTAAATAGGAAACAGGCATGTATAGGCACATATGATGCACTTATGCACACACACCACACAGGCAGATACACACATATACACCAACTGTTTTATGGCTGCCATGGTACAAAGGAGAGAACGTCACCGATCTTTTGGGAGGATCTGTCATATTTCCCAAATCCGCGTGTGTTATAAGCATTCCATTGATGTTCCTATTCATATACTCATGTACATAGTTTACAAGAAGCCATTATTTCAGCGGCTTACCCATGCTTTAAAAAGGTTTTCCCTGATACCCTATATATTTTTAGATATTAGGCATACAAATTTAAATGCCACTTAGTGCACTGCCCCAGCTCACTGTGCAAGACATTTTTTAATAAATTGTCATTTTCTAGAATAATACATGTCTGTAACATTAAAGACTCCGTAAGAGCGATAGGTTCCTTCACTGCAGTCAATACAAAGTGGGAAGTAAACTCATTAATAAGCCAATGATGTACGCAACATTATACAGAACTTGAAACATGACGGCAATAATTCAATAAAGTTGAATTTTATAATTTTAAAATAAAAATAATGGTGATTATTTCATGTAATGATTCAATTAGAGTGAGAAATGTACATGCATTTTCTATAAACACACAATCATTTATTTCTCTGATGCCCAGGAGCAGAGAATATATTCTGATTCATAACTTTCCATGGGAAGAAAAGCAAGCAGACAATTATTTAAGTTATATGAAATTATTGTAATTAAGAAAGTGCACAGCGAGTGCGGAAATGTGACTCTCCGTGTACCGCACAAATACGGAAACACACATCTGTGCGGCACAAACGTAGAAAATAAAACAATGCAGAATAAATATTTAAATTCAGAAGTAAAGTCAAATGATCTGGCCTAGAGATTGTGGGTAGGGGACTTTTGTTAGGGGTAAATCCCCAGTTAGACTTTGGCCCGTAGCAGTAGTGGGAAGGGAATACGTAGGAAACAAGAAAAGCCTAGGTGGGAAATGGGACCAAATGCAGATCTCCTATCCAGAAATTGGAGAAAGTGACTTGGAGTCCCATGGAAGCAGCACTTTATCTGGAGACTCCAGGTCAAACCCTACATTTTCCCAAGTATGCCCATGGGTGGCCAGTCTGGCCTTTCCATCCTCATTCTGCACGTTTCCACCGCCCAAACGGAGCAGGAGCGAAAAGGGGTCAGAGGGAGCTGCCCTTGGAAGTTCTTAGGTATTAACCAACTAATCTACAACTAACTTAATTGATGAGGATCTCTAGACCTTTAATGGTTAGAGGCAACTACCATTAAAGCGTGTGAATTGTCAAAATTTGACCTCATAAGGTTTCATATGATGTAAATATCATGACCCCGATGACACAAATGACCACAGAAAACTCAGGTGCCAAAACATATATTTTTTGGAGGTCTTGGGGGGGTTAAACTTTCTAATATCTCTATTAATGATCCCTGGCCTATAACAGCTTGTTTTCATAGGAATTACATTAACAGGTTTTGTGCTTAATCTTCAACTGCTACAGACAACAACTCCCAGTATGCTGTTCAGGTTTGCATTTTACAGAAGCCAATGGGTTTTATCCCAAATAAAATTAATGTGCTGCATACAATAAAATAGTTTTTTCCCGATACAACTACAACTCATAAAAGTACGGTATATTTTTAATAATATCCAGATAAACCTGCGATATTATTTGCAAAATGACCAAATGATTTTAAATTATTTTAGCTGTAGGTATCGATGGTTCAAGCGTTTTAACGGCACGAGCTCGATGATTCCGTGAGGGTAACAGTAAATCTTCGGCTGTATGAAAAGATTGTTATCTCCTGGCTCCAATGCAGACAAACCTTCCACATCATCAATTCTCCAAAAGGCAGACAAATGTGTTTCCATTTGCAATTACAAATACGGTTTTCTTTCCTTTTATTTTTTCAAGGGTAATTTCCACGTATTAATCAGTAACAAGCGTCTTTACAATGGCAACTCATTCTAATGTGAAAGTAATTCACAGCCCGAACAAAGCATGATCTATAGGCTTCCTTCCAACCATATTTAAAACGAGGAGGGATAGTCTCAGGCGAGAGGACATTCCTTTATAGGGTTATTTTGCTGGGTTTTTTTTGTTATTTCGTATTGATTAATTCTTTTATCCCTATATATTATACCTGTTTCTAACATTATGGGCTAATTTTAATAGTCTAGTTATTGGGCAATTAAAAAAATATGAGATTTTGAATTCAGTAGATAGATATTAAAGAATTTAGCACTTAACATATAATACATTTTTCTCTTTGTACATAGAAAATGTTTGGCTTTAATTGTGTATTTTACGTTTGACTTGACAAGTGTATGTTAACAACTACTTTCCTTGCCACCCTATTATATCATCACCGACAAATTCCCATTTCACACTTGTATTTATAATCAAATCAAATTAATTAGGTAAGAATTCATTGTTTTTGCTTTATTGGAGATGAGGATCATGTGAAACACAGAAATACATGATAAAGTTACTATTTATGTTGTCTTTTTTGTGCCAAAGGTTATATAGATATTCCCTACACCATAGGACAACCAAGCAACATATAAGCAGTAGGATTTACATTAAAATTCCGAGGGCTTTCTTTACCACGGGGCAAAGGGGGCAGCTCCCTAGGGTTCAAACATTCTCAGGTGCACATTCTTAGCTGATCCTTTCCCGGCCGATTGTCCCCCAATGACCTGGAAAACACTTGCGTGTTAGAACACGAACAGAGGCAAATGCTGGCACAAGGTAGACAGAACTATGCTGAATAAATTTCACCTCCCCCTCTGCCTAATGTGGTCTGTTCCAGATGCACTTCCTGTCTGTAGCATGAGCAGGGAATGCTTCCTACGACAGGATCTCTCTCTCTCTCTCTCTCTCATAGGCTCTAGAGGATATTAGTGACAGGAAAGGCTAATCAATTAAATTGAACCCAAAATATTTTTAAATTATAATTGTTATTTTCACTTTCCTGATAACATGTGAGTGAGAAACACTTTAAAATACAATGGGAGTTATGTTAAAATAGCTTATCGCTATGACAACCAATGGAATGGCCCATTCATAAGAAGCACTTCATTGGTTCCTATGGTGATAAGGCAACTTTTTAAACTAGAATCATTTTTTATACATAGTCCACAAGGTGTTCATCAGTTGTCTGAAGTATGAAGTCTTCGGATACTAAGATTTACTTTGGAATCTGGCGTTGCATTCCTGGAATTAATTATTTAAAAGAAATATACCCCTTTTGTTGTGTGGTTAGATTTTATTTTTATACAATTCCAAAATAGCGATGATGATTTAAATGAGCCACCTGTGAAAGCTGCTTCATGGTGGTAAAAGTATTTTCCTGCATTGGGAGAAGGAGATTAGATCATTATCTCAATATGAATAATGCCTTATGGAGGGATTGGGTGATGCTATCAGAATAATATACATCTTTAAGCAGAGAACTCACATCTTCAGTGAACCTTCTGAAAGTGTCAAGATTATTTATGATATCACATCTTTGTGGCTTCTATCGAAGATTATGAGTCTATGCATATGCATTTACTAGACCCAGATCCCTTTGTCCCTCTTTTCTAGGAGCTCAGAATGCTTGCTGAGTATATGATGCTCTACAGCTACACAACTCACAATAATGTGTATGAAAATAGGCGAAAATAGTTTGAATGCAGGAGCATCACAAGTAATGGTCCTAAGCAATGGTCCTATGGCTTACCACGGAGTAAAATGAGATGTTAAAGAAAAATTTAGGTAAAGTATATCATTATTTTTGTTTTAGCTATTTTTTTCTTTTGCAATCTATGTACGGATTGTTATTCAATTACTTTCGCTAGACTTATCTTTGGTTTTTAATCCATCCCAATGTGTTTATAACTTAAATGTTGTACATAAAACCCATTATTTTTCTTGTTACATTATCTATAGCTCACAAAATCACATTAAAAAGTCTCAGTAAAGTCTTCTTTCATATCAACGCTTTTTTCGTCCTTTACAATAGAAGTGTCCCTCTTCGGCCATTGAAATGTTGGGAGTTATGTGCCAATGAGTGGATTGGGAAATCTATAATGGTGAGTGCACCAAGCAAGCCTTCTCCCACTGGTGTCACAGTCAGTCTGACTAAAGCTATGCTCATCTTCTGAGACTCCTACCTTTACATACATTACTGCCGGACTAGAGGCTAGTTGAATTGTTTAATTCCTCATTGTTCCACAATAATGGGTGTAGCATCAGATTTGTCAAAAGATAAGCGGGGGTTTTGCTTGTGAATATGTTCCATCGCACTTAATAATTTGATGCCATTCGCAAATTGAACATTTACTTGAGGGGGAAAGAGGCTCCTTGAAGTCCCCATCATTCTACTTTAACCCGTCTCCTAAGGCATAAGCAGGGATGGACAATAGTCTGTACAATGATATAGCATTCTCGTGGAAGTTATTGGTGCCTCTGAAATGTCCACCATGAAGTTTATTGTTGTTGGGCAAGCGTGTGGACTCATTCTGGGTGAACTCACCAAAAGATAACAATCTATATCTCCCAAAAATGTTTCTTCCGACCGCTCCCTTAGCATGTGCAGAGCCTCCGGATAAAGGACATGCTCAGGGAAGGACTTACACTCTAGAAGTCCCGAGGCTCAAAGGCTACTAGTGTTCCAAAGTGTACTAATGAAACAAAAAATAACATGAAGGAACATAAGAGGGGCATGAAGTGGCAATATGTGAAGAATGTTTGCCACTTGCCCTATTCAAGAAGCTTTGTGGAATAAAAATAACATTTGACTATAATCCATATTGTTGGTGAATTTGTTTGACCTTAAGTCATACGTTGTCTCAAAGTAGAGCCATAACATATAAGCCCAGGTGCCATTTTACATGGTCAGGCACAACATGATAGAAAATGTACATATAATATATTCCTGCTTACAAAAAAAACCCTCGCATTTTTTCATGTTGTGATGCTGAACTGGGCAAAATATGACAATTCCCTTTAATGGAGCTGATTTTCTATTATTTGAAAAACTGCTATCAATACTAGTATGTAACGCAGCCAAGTTAAATTTCCTTCCCTAGGTGACGTAAATGTAGAAAACTTGAAGCCACTGAGGTGCTGGCAAGTGTTCAGATGAAATTGGATATTGTGCATACCTCTTGAGAGTATAACAGGAAAGGTTGTCTCACAGCGGATGAGTAATTTGATTTAATCCAAACAATCAGATTTGTTTGCCATAAATCCATATTTATTTTTGCTTGTCCTGTAAACAAGTACATAGTGCAGTTGAAGTAATTTATTTGCTCATTCACTGTACTCCCTAGCGTCTCTTGGAATTGACAAAATTATCACTTGCAGCTACACTGAAAAAGCAAGGCCTTGTTAGGGAACATATTATAAAGCGTGTATGGAAATTAAAATTGTGGAATAATGGGCATTTTCTGCTAAAATGTAAGTCATGGATTTTTTTATTTATTGTTTTCCTTTGGAAGGGGGAACGCCATCTCTCATCCATTAGTATAATGTATAGATCCGTGATGCTCGTCGCACGAGCTGTCAAAATCAACTGGACAATGTTAGTTCTAGACCGGGGGTGTCCAACCTGCGGCCCTCCAGCTGCTGCAGGACTACATTTCCCATAATGCTCTTTCAGCTAAGTGGCTGGCAGAGGAGTATGGGAGATGTAGTCCTGCAGCAGCTGAAGGGCCGCAGGTTGGACACCCTTGTTCTAGACTATAAAGAATTCTAGAATGTGCAGCCACTAAACAAAGCTGTGGTTGGAACATAGTTGTGACCATAAGATCATGGCACAAAAAGATTTTAAGAACCACTGGTATTAGTGTGCTCACGTATAATACCATGGGTGACCCAATTAAAAAATGTGCTAAGCATTAGTCCAAGCTCATAATACTGATGTACATAGGTATTCTGTAATTTTTTTTACCATATGTCACCTATAGTGTGTGTTTTGTTTTCTATTTTCTTGGGTGTTGCGTGGTTAAACAAAGTAGAAGCCTGCATGTCGGAATAAATACTGAATACCTTGAAGGTTTAACAGGCAGAGCATAGTTTACCGACTTGAACTGGGTAACTAACGACACAGGAGAGTGTTACATTGTTGAGACAGGGCTTTAGAGAATAGCCCAAAGGTAGAATCTTATAAATGAAGATTTTAGTACCCGATACACTTTGTTGTCTTATGTAGAGTTAGTAAGGCTTATATGTCTTGCTCCAGTTAAATTACACTGTATTGAGCTACGCCAGGGTTTCTCAACCTGTGTAGCTGTTAATTTTTATTTCGGAACAGGCCGATATCAGGTAAATTTTTGAAAGTTCTGGTACTCTGTATCAGTAATGTATTTGCTTTGAGCTGTCCCATGGAGAGGTTTACCAGGGTGCCTGATCGCCTCCGGTTGGGAGATCTGCCCCCTGTTTTTTCACTGGAACTGCCTGGTATGAATTGGTTTATACTAAGGTATCGCATACAAGTAAGGTATCGCATACAAGAAAAAATTGTATTTACCATACCGAAAAAGATTTAGAGGGCAGAAAAAAATACTTGGCAGGTGATGCAGCTCTTTATTATATTGCAATAGTAGGAGTACTTTGTGTGGAACATTTGTCATTAGTGGTAGTCAGCAGGAAAACACTGTTCTTCTATTAGGAGGCTTCCATCATGGTGCATCTAAAAAACTGTCTGCCCCGAATGATTCTTTTTCACCTTCTAGACCAAGGTACATATGAGAGAGAATCAACTCCAGTGCGCTGCCATAATGTGTATGTAAAGCTCTATAATGTATATGCTATGTGTATGTTAAATACCAAAATGTGTTTAGCATTGGCGGTTGTAACTTAAAGTGTTTTTAGTGTTTTGTTTTTAAATTTACAGCTGTGTTAGAAAATCACCGGTAAAACACATCTGCAGGTGGCTGGCAGGTCTGGAAGCAATGGCCCTAAACACAAATATAACAGAGACTACTAGAAGACACTCTATATCCACTATCCAGTCACTCAACAAAAAGCAAGCGCAAAAACGACCCAGCCTTAGCTCAAACTAATACTTTAATAATAATAATGTTACTCTAGACCCAATTGGTTACCTGTAAAAATGTAAGTCAACAATGCAAAATGCATCTGGTGGCATCCAAACATCTTCTGACCGGCTCAATGGACAACCCACCAAACCCACCTACCGTCTCTAGCCTGCTGACCATGCATTTCGTATCACAAACACCACTATTAATCTCACTTAATGCAGTCTAATGGAGTGACTATTGCACGGTAATCAATAACGATGCCTCGCTTCACTAGAAGACATCGTTCTTGTATCTTGAAGGTATGAATGCAAAGTTTAAGTTACTCAAATAAATTATTCATACAAAAGTACAAGTGCTGCTCCTTTTGATATAACAGCTGGCGAGGTTTGGTGACTTTCCCACTGGGCCTTTTGGAAACATAATATCTGTTAAACGTGGCAGATCAACCACTAACGTGACTAAACTGGGTAAGCAGATCCAGAAAAGCCTTTAAAAACGTTCTACCAGCTAAAAGAAGGCCTTTTGTACATAGAAACGCGTTCAACACGCTTCCATGTAGACATCACGTGTCAAAACACTGCGAGGACTCACGTGCTAGAAATATGGCCATAACGCCATTTTGAAATTAAAAACATTTTAATTAATTTTCTTCACTGGCAGTCAGTGAATTTTTGCAACATTGTCTGCAACATTATCTTGTAAGACTATATTACAAACAGAATATTATGTAAACTCTTTCTATAATTTACAATTGTCAAAAAAAAAGAAAAAAAAAAGATTTTATATGTGAACATTTTAGAAATATTTTCATCCTTCAAACAAACCGGCAATAATGCAGATGATGAAAACATACTACTCAATGCGATCTAAACCGATTCAACATGGTGACATATCCGCCACGAGAACACGAAAAAAATAAAAATAAAAAAAATATATGTAAATTAAAATAAAACATAAAATCGGCCGAGAGGCCTTGAATATGTCATAGCAGAAAACCCTGCGCATTACATGTTACGACGTTCATTTGGACACCGGAATACAATAAAAGGATTGTTTTTCAGAAATAGGGAATGAGCTTTATCAATGTTAAAAAAAAAAAGAAGAAAATCTTCACAAAACCTCACGTTACTGTCTCATTAAATAGCAATTACATATTTGAAAGGATGCTAAAACCTCTCACTGTTGAAAACCAGTGAATTTTTACAGCAATGTGAATAGAACAATGGAGCTCTTTCTTCACTATAATGCAGATATTTTAATCTTAGTCTTAAAAAAAAAGAATTACAAATTATTTATTTTATTTTTCTGTAATTTTTTTTTTTTTTTTTTTTTTTACTTGAACGCCTTTTGCCATCCCGACAAATTATTATTTTTTTAAATATCAAATACATTTATAGTACAGATAGCATGTAACAGCAAAAAGGGCCTTAGATGCAGGGGTGTCCACAGCAAAACAGCAAACTATGATTAAATAATTTATTGTGACAAGTTCTTGCTTCTCATCGAAATTAGAACATCACACAAGTTATGGTTGAGTTCCCTAGTATGCTACAAAATCATCAGCGGAGAATTTTGAACGTGGCGTTTCGCTAATTTTTTTTTTTTTTTTTTGCCCTCTTTTTTTTTTAAATTCTGTACAAACAATGCTAATTTTATATTATAATTCTCATTTTGATATATATGCTTATAAAAATATATAAATTCAAAATACTTAATACATACATAATACTTTGTACATTGATGGTAGTAACATCATCCTGCGTCGAGCGAGAACATGAAAGCGATGTTAGGCTGCTTTGCTTCGGCTGAACACCCCTGCCCCACATTGAAAATTTTGGGATTGTCACATAACAATAGCTTTATTTATAAACAATACATTTAGGGAAAGCTTTAAATACAGCTATTTGTGAACCATTGGTAAGCAATTAAAAACAAGCTGTAATGTTTTAAAGTCCACTGTTGATCCCCCACGTTGGGCTCGGTACTTTAAAGGACAATGTCTTTTAGTCTCTTTACAACCAGTGAGTCTTTTTCTCGACATTCTTCCAGTAACGGGTTGATTTCATGCATTACATTTTCACTGTCCGCCCCCCTGGGCTCTGCCTCGGAAGGCCGAGAAGGACCGTTGCTGACAAACTTCTCCATGTCACGGTTTCCAGGGCAGTGAATTATGTTGTACGATGTCGCCGAAGGTTTGGCTGGCAGAGGACTCTTTAGATGTAGAGGAGAAGTGATGGGGCTGACAGCCTCACAGCCGTTACCCGCTTCGCGAATGGCACCGTTTACCTTGGGGCTGCAGATCGGGAGGTCTACTGTCCTTTTCCCTTTCAAGGTAGCCCTGTCGTCGGTAGTATGCTCATTCCCATCTTTGCCAAAAGTTGCAAAAGTCCTTTTTGTGTTACAGTCTTCAAAAGGTTCTGTATCCACCGTGGTGGCTTCTATAGACAACGCAATCACGTTCCTTCCATGCTCTGGGGATTTTGCACGACTTGTGATGGGGACTCGGGGCATCCAGCATCTATCGGAGTGACCAAGAATCCGACACTCTTCTCTGCAATGGAATCCTTCGCTCTGATCTGCAATAACAATGGGGGGGGGGAGGAGAACATATTCGAATTTAGTATTCACTTGGTAAATTGTAAATTAGCTAAAATTATCATTAAACAGAAACGCTGCCATTCCAGCTGCATATTTACTCTGATATGAATGTGCTATAATTTGTATTCCTGTTTTATTTACCTATTAAACTTCATTGTTACAATTAGGGCATGTGAATGATTGCGTTCATTTTCTTCGCAGTCAAAGAAAAAAAGCATTGATTGGCATTCAAACTCTGAATATCTAATGCTACAAAGAACTATATGGCCCATCAAGCCAAATAGTTGGGTGTTATGAAGCTCTTTCAGCAATGATGGACACGTGGATGCTTGATGAACAAGGAGGACTGAATTGACGTAAATATGGGGGCCAAACCTCTCTTAATTAAATCCCAAACTTCCGAGGCTTCTAAAGGCAAAGCCTTCATTATATTTTTAGTCCAAATTTCAACCCTATTTCATTTTTTGGTGACGCTAGATCTTATATCCATGTGTTTCTTTAGATAAATCTGTATTATATTAACGAATGGATAAATAATATTATAAGTGCCCCACGGGAGACAGGAGGTGGGCAAATTATTATAAATTTAGGAAGCCAGAGGACAAAAAAAATGGCTGTATTTATTGCTTATGCCTCAGATCTATAAGTTTGCTGATCTCTATATTTTCTGCTTGATACTGTCAACATTTGAAGGAATTATGGATCATTGAGTCTGAGCCAGACCGCCCGTAAATTAAACAATTCTACTTTTAAATGCCTGCCTTTTTTCCCCCCATTGTATACATATAGCCTACAACAACAAAAAAAATGCTTTCTTCTTAAGCAACCAGTATTTAAAATGTATCCCCAACGCCTACCTTTAAACACACGCCATTGTTTCTTTCAAAAACCTTTTATTGTCGAATTCTTTTCTGAATGGATATGTTTGTACAGCTTGCTGACATTATACGGCACCAGAACGCTTCGGGGAGATTGCAGAAATCAGCTTTGTGTTTAGGACAAATAGGGGATTATGGTATAGATTGAAGGGAGGACACACGTGATTAGGATGACTATAGAATTCAGAGGGAAAATAGCCTACTGCCTTTATGAATGACGTGCTTACAATGTAAAGGCGCTTCTTTAAATCATACGGACACGCAGAACTTATACTAACATACGTTTATATGAATGGGCTGACATATACCATGTATAAGGTGCTGATATGTCTATGGCTACCAACATAATTGTGTAACCTACAAGGACTTTGGTCATGGAAATAGAGGAAGAAATCGGGATTAAAATGTTCTTTTTTTATGATTTTTTATGATATACTCTACATACTTTACATTTCGACTTTTTTTTCTGATAAAGATCTGTTTCAGGCATTGTGAGCTATATATTTGTATGTTTAACCCGGACCTGCTAAATCCATTTGTATTTCTGCCACACACGAGGCAAGCTAATAAAAATTCACATCACACGGTGCACTGCACCAAAATACAAGCGGCTTATGCTTGCAGAGAATAGGTGGTGTATAAGAAAGTGCGAAAGCTCAAATACTCATCAGCTTTTAACTCTGTGCCTTAAAGTTAGATCTTTTGCTGTGATACACAAGTCAGTTCTTTGACAGATCCATCAGACAGAAGACGTGAGTGTTTGTGAATATATGCCCGTGTGTGCAGAGGTCTACGACTTCGGAACGAAAGAACCGACTCTGCATCTACTGAGTATCGTGAATTTGGAATGGAATCAAAACTAAAAGAAAAATACATATTATTTCTAAAAAAAACAGAAAAGAATGGACGATGGGAAAAAAAATTGATATACTTCTAGGAATGAAACATATTTTCTTACTAGTTTTGAGTATTCTTAATTTAAAAAGGCTTATTTTAACACCCATGATTAATATGTATACATATTAATGTATATGTTGATGACAACCATGATATTCTTCAAGGATATCATGGTTGTCATCAACTACTGGGTGGAGATGGTCTTTTTTGGTACTGGCTGAGGCAAACTGAGCAATGGGAATCAGCCTTCAAAGTTAGCAAATGTATTTAGGTGCTTATTAGTAGGCTTGTGCAAAGCTCACAGCCAACCATGAAACAGCAAGTGCTTAACCCCTTAAGGACAATGCGTGGTTCCTAAACCCATTGAAAACAATGTATTTTGAGCCCATACTTGTCATTAAGGGGTTAAGTGTGATCATCAGGGGGGAATTGGCTATTCACATTTAAGCCCAGAAGACAGCAGAATCTGAATTCACGCATAATAAACCATCTGGCCACAGCTAGAAAGGGTCCCTCACCAGACCTTGGCAAACTCCTAGGCCACAACTAGACATATTGTCAGCTTATGGGCTTACTGTCAACTAAGAACTTGGAAGACTATCAGGCTAAAACTCAAGATAATACATTATTATTATTACAATGTGTCATAATACAGAGTCTAGAGCTTGACAAAATGTGTCTTCTTGTTCCATGAATGCTAAGCATATACTGTATCACGGAGATGTCCCATTTCCCCTTTCCACACTTAAATTACCTTAAATTGACAATGACAACATGCTAAATGTCAGAATACCAGCACAATTTGGGAAATACTTTCAGTTCCTAGGAATGTCTCTAATACACGTTCAGCATCAGCCCCCCTGAGATTGGGTGGACGACATTTCTGCACGAAAACTGCAAAATCCCGATGACTGCACTATGCGGATATTAGTTTCCGTTTAATGATATATATATAATCTTGAACAGTTTGAATGTCAGCGTGGAATTCCGATCCAAACTCACCATCTCACAAACAGATTAGTTATTCCCATTATTTCTCAGAAAACCATGTCGTATTGCAAGTATGAAAAGGCCGGTTATGGCGTATTGTTTTCAAATGTACCGGAGGGTTTAATATTTCCTGGGGTTTTGTATTTTTTCCACCATGCAGAGTAGAACGCTTTAGAATTTGTTCAGAATACTGTTTATTGTATCCGGATAGGTTACTACACACAATTAAGCTCTGCTAACATTTAATCACTCTGTACCGCCGAGTCTGATAAGCGAGCATGAACGCTTTTTATAATTAGTCAAGGTGTGATTCCACGTGAATAGGTGGAAAAGTCAGCTGTCTAAACTCTTTATTCACAAAGCCATACCCGGTTTAGGTCAAATGCAGATCAATAATACCGTACATTTAGGACGCTCTATGGAATATTTCTGCACAGTGAAACCTGAATGTATTTTGCGAACGTCACCGAAACAGCTGTGGAAAAAAATAACATCCAAACTCTCAAAACAATGGTCACGGCTCATCTCCCCTTTAGACGTGATTTATCCCCGACGCATGAAACAATGGGCATTATTCGCTAAAGGGAGAATTGGCAAGAGAGTTGTGGTTTCAACTCCTATACATTACAAGGGGCCAACACTGGAAGGTTTCTCCAGCAACAAGGGCTGAGCTGGCCCTAAATCATTTATAATTCTACGGATGAGGAGAAGGAATCTCACCTGATTCAACTATACATTATACAGGGCTAGCCAAGCTATTCTTGCATGGGATAGACCCCTTCAGCCTAAGATGACCACATTGGTCATGTTTTCCACATGGTACATTGCACGTTACCCGTACAGGATGGGTATAAGTGAACATTATGTGTGTCACGGAAAATATGGCCCCCCCTACCTCAGCCTCAAAAACTCTGGATCAGCCCCCACATACCGTTTGTTAAATCTATGGTAACTTTCTAGCTAAAGATAGAGTTGCTAACTTTGTAGCAAGTTCTGAAAAATCCATCCCAAAATACAAGTTTCCTTTTTATTTCAGAGTCCATTGGGGCCTCAGCACAGAAGGACTCATGCGATGCTTCGTACAACTAGGAGATGACAACATTTCAGAGGACGGCCTTGGCCCCCGGAGTATCATTAGCACTGCCTTATGAACAGCAGCACTTTTTGAGACACATTTGGGATTCGCTTCAATATTGGGGTTTTGCCTTCTTCAAGATCAAAGGTTGATTTTGAGCGAGTAATGAGTTTGCTCATTATCCAAACTTTAACATTGTATTTCCCACAAATGGCACGAGCCGATAACGGTTTCAAAGTACATTTCCTTTAAAATATTTCTTTAAAAAAAAAATCTTCATCTCCGCTTCATAATGTGACATTTTGTATATTTTTTTAATTGACAAAACTGAGGGTAACAGAGAGGCTGACTCGTGAAATTAACTGGGCGACACAAAAAGATAATGTTGGAAAAACACCATAAAAAAGGACTCCGCAGTTGAATGTGGTGTCTTTTACAGACTGAAGGGGAGACCGAGAAGATTATTTGAAAATGCACATCAGACGCATGTTCTGTAATTAGTCTCTTATAATACGCATTCATTATGGCCAGCTTATTTCTTTCACGCTGTTGTTCTTTTTGTCTGCGCAATCTAAGTTCATTGTTTCAACCTGCGCTGGACCGGCTGAAAACTCACACAAGACGCATGTAAATCTACAAGTTTATTTTGTTGGCATAAGAGATAATAGCCCACTCTATTTTATATCTGAGTTGTAAACAGTGTCAGCACCTCAATTTGTGGCTTTCTGTATATTTTAGAGAGGCTGCAAATTGAAAAACGAAGCGTATGTTAAACACCAAGAACAAAACGAACGAGACTCGAGACTGCCAGGGGTTTTAGTTATGCCTCTCGAAATATTGTTTTTGATATTTGTTTTGGTCCTCAAAATGTTATCTTCTGAAAAACATATATATATATATATATATATATTATATACAAATATAAATATATTTTATATATAAATATATATTTATTATATATATTATATAAATATATTTATATATATATATTTATTATATATAAATATATAATAAATATATTTATTATAAATAATATTTAAAGACAAATGTTAATTGCACTCTCTAGTATGCTAAACAAATAAACCTTAGCAGATCACTTATTTTATTCTTTCCTCCGAGGTTTTAATCACATAAAAACAATATCAAAAACAACTTTTATGAAGCTTTTTAAGGTTGTGTGGCAACAGCCTATCAGCATCCACCTTTGTGTCACATGACAATTAATGCAACATTTTACTTGATTAAAGAATCATTTATGGAAATGGCTTGGGCGTTCAACATTACTAAGAAAGAAGTTTCTAACGCTGCATTTAATTATAAAAGTGTTACATTCAGAAGAGTAGGTGGAACGGCACCTTTAGGTAAAGGGGCAGAACATGGTATTGAGTGAATTAGAACTGGTGACTGGTAGGCCCACTCGGGATTGGTTAGGTGGAAGCTATTCACTTATCTTAACCGTAATTATAGAACTGTTACCAGTTTCTTTTAAGACCTTTACAAGTAGGGTAACAATCTACAACCAAGACGGATGTTATTTTCATACATTAGAACAAAAAAAACCCTGTGAAACTCGGCATTAGCACCTATTAGACCTCACTCAAGCATGAAAAATGTATTGTCTATAGCAAGGAGTATATATACTCTCCATATAGACATCTTTCCAAGGAATACCTTGCTTTGGTTGAGAAAAGAAAAAGCTTAAGAAAACACCTTTTTTTTACATCTACATTTCCACATGCGATTTTTCACTCTCCAGTGGAAAAAGAATGATAGAGTTTTGTGTTTCAATTATATTCTAGAACCGGAGGAGACAACTCTGATTCTACTCGTAGGAATAGCAAAAAAAAACTCAAAAAAAAAATCATCACGAAAAAAAAATCATAAACATTACCGAGTTTTTATTCCTTTTTCATTACGACACACTCACAAAAAAAGCTTCATTCCAGACAAATTAAAAGTAAATTGATTGCCCTGGAGGCATTTATTCAAATATCTTTGTTCTGTGTTTCGAATCTTTCCCCGAAACATTAAGAGAGGAATACGAAATGGATGAAGTGATGGCACATTAAATCCCCCCCACCCCCGTCCGTAAATCGGATTTTTTTAATAAAAAAATAGCGTCTAAAATTTGTACCGGAGCTGATTAGCGGGATCAAACAATTACTTTGTGTGTTTTCCGAACTTGTTGTTCTGGACGCCACGTTCCTGTCGTGTAATCATTCCATAGGCAAGCAGATGCACCTGTTTGCTAAGCCCGTCTGTATATTATTAAAAATAATAATAATAATTATACCGGCTCGTCATTTTTCCAGCTCAAAGGACGCAGAACCCAAGCGCTTTATTCCACGTGAAAGATGGTTTCAAAATCATTTTGGTACATTTTGGGAGCAGCTTCCATAGAACCGCAATATTCAGGAATTATTAGAAAGAAAAGAAAAAAAAAGCAAAATTATTCAGTTTTGCACTCAAAAAAGACTCCCGGAGCAATTCATTTTCAGGGCGTAAAAACAAAAGATTAGAAAGAAGGCTTGAGAGCCGGCGATCGGAGGTAGGTTAAGGTATTTGTTGAGTGTTAAATGTCAGGGTTTGCAGGTATATAATAGAATGTAAGATTAAATGATATGGCGCGGGTCATTTAAAGACCAATGTCATTTAAAGGTGTTGGAAATCTCATCGGAAAATCAGCAGCGAGCGATTTGTTCTCCCTTGTAAAGCAGAACATACTTTGTGAGTGGTGTAAATGAGTAGGGCTGTGCTACATTCGCTTAGTGCTGAACTTTCCACGAGGGGCACATCCTATGGGGCAATTCTTATAAAACCTCTTATCCCTGCCAAGTAACAAAGTTCATCATCTCGGAAATCAATTCGTAATTGCCTAGTTTATCTAAAACGTCTTGAGGAAAGTGCATCTTAGAACTGGTTTTAGTTTGATTGCCGTTTTGATATAAGATCAGAGGGCAAGTTTTGAAGTATATATATATATATATATATATATATACACTATACATATTTATATATATATATATACACCACTCTGACTGATGTCGTATATATATGTCATCATACACTTATGTATGTCTATATTTTCTTCAATTTTTATGTCTGGCGTTAGACAAACCCATCCAACTGTTAAGTATATACGGTATATATATATATATATATATATAGTATAGTATTTCATTTTCGTTTTGAGATAAAGGGACACGAATACAGATAATGACCACTTTTCTAGCTCAGTCGTATTTGAGTTAGGAATAAACGTTTCACTTATTAACTATTAACAGCTCTGCAGAAACTAAATAAATAGGAATTTCAAAGTATGGCCTATAAGGCTGGTTTTAAATAAAACTATAGACTGTAATCAAATACATACAGTTAAAGTTTGTATTTTTGGGGTTTTTTTTTTTACTGAAAATCAGATTAAATATGGTAATTGGAGAACACCCTAAAAAGAAACAATAAATTGGAAGCAGAACGTGTCTACCGCTTTTGCTGAGAGGCATACATTACATATTCGGGAAACAAAAAATATATATTAAAATATATGTATAAAGTAATTTAAGAAACAATAGTTTTTTCTCTGCTGTCCTATTCGGAGAATATTAAACTTCACTGGATTCCAGCTCCCATCTGCGCAAATACTTTTTTAAAGGACGATCACCCTTTGTCATGTCCTCCCGCACTGTCAATGTTAACCTATTACAGACAGAACACATTTTCAATTAAAAGAACACAAACATTTTACCGGGGAACATCTGTGTTAATAATTGTATTATTACATTGCAGCCATGCAGAGGCCATAAGAACAGCTTGCGGCATTACTGATTGCACATTAAAAAAAGGCAGCTTCAGGAAAATGCTAAGAGTACAGCATCCTAGCTGTGTATGTAATAGTGTTATGGATCATTATTTGCTCCCGCATTAAGGCTTTGCACTCTCCTATTTGCCCTTGTTGCCTCTCACATGGCAGAAAATATAAATATCCGTTATATCGACGACCTTGCAACTTCAAAAGAGATATTTGCTTTTTCCCACTTTGTAAGAAAGAGCCGCACTGAGATATAGAAGAGTCGCCTTTTTGTGTCTCATATTTACGGGACGTAAATGCATTAAATCGCTGCCTAATTTTAATATCAGTTAGTTACTGAAAGTGTGCTTTTTTGGCATTTATTTCCAGACCATATACAGTTGGAAATTGCTGTCTTCTTTATTAATTATGTCATAGTGCGGCTTAGAACAAGAGGTCATAATCTAGAACTAGAAGGTCAGAGGCTGAGATGTAATGTAAGGGAGTTTTACTATATTGAGAGGATGGTAGATAAACGTAGCAGCCTCTCAGCAGATGTGGTAGAGGTAGGCATATGGTTCGTTTATATAAGACTGATTAAGAGTTATGTCTTTACAGCAAGGAAAATTGGGCTGGCTAGATGGGCCGAATCGTTCATATCTGACGTCATGTTCTTTGTTTCTGTGCTAAATGTCAGCTAAAACATGCATGCGCAATCTCTTGCGCGATTGAGTCCATGGCTTGTTTCCTGACAACACTCAATGGGTGATCACAATTTCTGTAGATTTCACAAAACGTTCCTCTAGATGAAGCCTGAAACCTAGATATACGGAGAACATTACTAGAACATAGAACTCTCCAGCAGGTGAGACCTACCGGCCCCGTCTAGCCTATGTCCCTCAAACCTTAATCAGTCCTTGGTTTTCTCTTGAGATTCAGCCTCGCCTTATGACTCAAAATAAATGCATTCTTCATGCAGTTGAGTAGTATAGACAGAAGTATTATTCCTTATCACAGTTTAAGGACATTATAAACCAGATCTTAATTATAATTCTATTTTTAAGTGCCCATGTAGAACCATACCCTAAGCGCATATTAACCAATATGTAGATATTCACTATAGAAGTCCCTCATTCTGCACGTCTCCTATCTTCTTCTGACCTACAGGTCCGCCCAGGAGAAAAGAATATGTTTAACATAAAAACGGGGCCCTCGGGTGACTTTTTCAATGTCTTGGAATAATCTCTGTTTCCCATCACTCTTCCTTGTAAGCATTATCGGGACAACGGCCAAAGCATTAGGAAAAGCACTTTCTCTTGGTGGGCAGTAATCTCTAATGTCATTTATAGCCAGAGTGACTAATGAGTGCAGGTTCCGGCCAAAGTCTACAGTACTACTGTCTATTTCCATTCGGGGAACTCGCTTTCAATGCTGTGGCACCGACCCAGGGTTTCACTGGTCCGCCGGCACCGTGGGTTAAAGGGAAATTCAGAAATATTCGTCATTTTTCAAAATCACACACTTATGGAATTATGTGTACGGCTGACCTTCGTGCGCAAAGATGTATCGCAAAATTAAGGAAACAGAAACATTTGTAGAAATTATATTTTTAGCTCTTTTCATCTCTATATCCTGCTCACTTAAACAATAACCAATTTAACACTTTATATCTTTATGATGACATCATTTAAGAATTGTTAGTATATATATTATATATATTTGTAGTATATATATATATTATATATAGTATATATATATTTATATTTATATTTTTTTAATTCTGAATAAGAATGCCAGGACCTAAGTGCATGTAAAATGTATTTGGCATAAAATGTGCTGAAGTCATTTTAATTCCGTTTTTGCCAACGCATTTTTTTTTCCTGATTTTCTCTCTGAATCAGAAATATTTTTTTCTGTTCACATAATGATATTTTATTCCATTAAACGCACTTAGCAATTCACATTTATAGTATGTATCAATTCATTTGGAATCTCTGCTCCACCCGCCCCCCAAAAAATACTTCGGCTTAGTGAAGCAAGATCTTTCACGCAACATGGAAATAATTACCCAACGCATTTGGGATTTAGAATCAAATGAAACGTTTTCTGAGTAATGTTTCTAGAACAGTGTGGCTATTGTGGATCAGGGCACGGAATTATTACATGTGGCGATACAGCATGTCTCATAACTACTTTACCATTATCCTGCATGACATAAAACAGATTGTGTCAAATGTCCCGTTGGCCGCTATCCACTACCACTCCCATCATGTGAGAAATTACAAATAGGCACTTTGGTTGGTACGCAAGTAAATCAAGCAGCTGGGTGGGTGAGCTAAGTGTATCATAGCTACCAACAGTCCCAAACTTGCTGGGACAATCCAGACAACTGATGCAATGAGCTGATCTTGTACATGTCTTGTGCTTATCGAGTACCAACAGCTTAGCATGCGCAATTCCTGAGTTGTTAAGCATATCAGAGGATCTTGGCTATGAAAAGACCTGATATACCTGATGGATAGTATTATATGCTATAAGCAAACTTTAGCAGGCATGCCCCTTTAAGAAGTGTTGATGGATGGATGGATGGATGGATGGATAGATAGATAGATAGATAGATAGTTTTTTGATGTTGAAAGGGTCCGGGATGGAAAGAAATCGAGATTGGGTATATTGTGCTGAACAATGCATGTTTCAAGTACTGGAAGTGAAGAGGATGGAGCTTAAATAATGGGACCTCTGGGAGGCTGGGAAATACGATTGTACATTTAATGATGGATGTTACTAATATTGGGAAAAAAGGGCTGCGTAAAAGCCCTTGCTGCAATGATTAAAATAAAAACATGGGAACAATTAAGGGGTTAGATATCGCGGAGAATGCATTGGCGAACAAAGAGGAAACAGAAGTAAATCAAATGAAGTAAAAAACGCATAAACTGGTCAATTAGAACTTGGCTGAAGTGTTTAAACTTAACACTGTTAATGTTTTCACAGCAGAGCATCAATTTCGACGTCCCAGAAGAACTGATGGAATTCCTCTGAACGGAAAGATGAACGATTTAAAAAATTCCCAGGAACAAAATTAATTTACTTTCCTGGATTTAACTCTAAGATGAAACGATTTAAAAAATTCCCAGGAAACAAACATATTGCTCTTCTTTTCCAATCTCTCTAAAACTCTTAAGGGGCTTTACATTCATCAATATTTTTTTTATTGAGTAATTTTAGGATTCTTAAAAAAGTCTTAAAATGCTTTCGTTATTTTTTTTTTATTTTTTTTACATTTCATTATATATTCTTCATTATTTTTTTTAATAGTATTATAGTCTATTAAATTATTCCCAAAAGTTTCTATTAATAATCTCATGAAAATAATTTTATATGTAATTATTTCTATTATGTAATTATTATTACATTTCTTTGCTTGCGCATTGCCTATATATAATTTTTACTCTTTATTTTACAAACAATTACATGCGTATGGACCACTTTTAATAATACTCATTAATATTAAAAATAATATAATAAACAAAATATAAAAGCTGTTACAGGCCAAACTCAGATGAAGCATGCGTATATATATATAAGTGTGATGAGATTGATAATGGAATAATTATTCTCTAAAAAAAAGGGTAAAAAAGTATATAAAATGTCGTCAACATTTTAAGTAATGATGTCATCGTGGCTGGAATCCAATGAGCTTTTTTGAAACGGCGTTGGGGTGGGCGGAGCTACTTCAGGATTATGGCGTGGTATATAGTGGGTAAAAAAAATAATCCTATTTTAAATATCAAATAGTACACATTAATGCATCTTTACAACATGAAGTATAAGAAAGATATCAAACTAAACATTTTTATATAAAAGACACACAACAAACAAGAAAGCCCAACATATATATTCCTGATCACTGTTGTCTGATATAAAGGTAGAGAGAATAATTGCCAATTTTGTGTTTCTCTAGACTATAATCTATTGATTTTACAAAGGTAGAGAGAATAATTGCCAATTTTGTGTTTCTCTAGACTATAATCTATTGATTTTACCTTAATTTCCAGAACTACAGTGTATATATATATATA
>VKOC01000008.1:9361740-9385190 GCA_009364415.1 Spea multiplicata | reverse complement strand
CTATTCGGAGAATATTAAACTTCACTGGATTCCAGCTCCCATCTGCGCAAATACTTTTTTAAAGGACGATCACCCTTTGTCATGTCCTCCCGCACTGTCAATGTTAACCTATTACAGACAGAACACATTTTCAATTAAAAGAACACAAACATTTTACCGGGGAACATCTGTGTTAATAATTGTATTATTACATTGCAGCCATGCAGAGGCCATAAGAACAGCTTGCGGCATTACTGATTGCACATTAAAAAAAGGCAGCTTCAGGAAAATGCTAAGAGTACAGCATCCTAGCTGTGTATGTAATAGTGTTATGGATCATTATTTGCTCCCGCATTAAGGCTTTGCACTCTCCTATTTGCCCTTGTTGCCTCTCACATGGCAGAAAATATAAATATCCGTTATATCGACGACCTTGCAACTTCAAAAGAGATATTTGCTTTTTCCCACTTTGTAAGAAAGAGCCGCACTGAGATATAGAAGAGTCGCCTTTTTGTGTCTCATATTTACGGGACGTAAATGCATTAAATCGCTGCCTAATTTTAATATCAGTTAGTTACTGAAAGTGTGCTTTTTTGGCATTTATTTCCAGACCATATACAGTTGGAAATTGCTGTCTTCTTTATTAATTATGTCATAGTGCGGCTTAGAACAAGAGGTCATAATCTAGAACTAGAAGGTCAGAGGCTGAGATGTAATTTAAGGGAGTTTTACTATATTGAGAGGATGGTAGATAAATGTAGCAGCCTCTCAGCAGATGTGGTAGAGGTTAATACATTACTAGAACATAGAACTCTCCAGAAGGGCCCGTCTAGTCTATGTCCCTCAAACCTTAATCAGTCCTCGGTTCTGTCTTGAGATTCAGCCTCAATCCATTCTTCATGCAGTTGAGTAGTAGAGACAGAAGTATTATTCCTTATCACAGTTTAAGGACATTATAAACCAGGTCTTAATTATAATTCTATTTTTAAGTGCCCATGTAGAACCATACCCTAAGCGCATATTAACCAATATGTAGATATTCACTATAGAAGTCCCTAATTCTGCACGTCTCCTATCTTCTTCTGACCTACAGGTCCGCCCAGGAGAAAAGAATACGTTTAACATAAAAACGGGGCCCTCGGGTGACTTTTTCAATGTCTTGGAATAATCTCGGTTTCCCATCACTCTTCCTTGTAAGCATTATCGGGACAACGGCCAAAGCATTAGGAAAAGCACTTTCTCTTGGTGGGCAGTAATCTCTAATGTCATTTATAGCCAGAGTGACTAATGAGTGCAGGTTCCGGCCAAAGTCTACAGTACAACTGTCTATTTCCATTCGGGGAACTCGCGTTCAATGCTGTGGCACCGACCCAGGGTTTCACTGGTCCGGCGGCACCCTGGGTTAAAGGGAAATGCAGAAATATTCGTCATTTTTCAAAATCATACAATTATGGAATTATGTGTACGGTTGACCTTCGTGCGCCAAGATGTATCGCAAAATGAAGGAAACAGAAATTTAAACATTTGTAGAAATTATATTTTTAGCTCTTTTCATCTCTATATCCTGCTCACTTAAACAATAACCAATTTAACACTTTATATCTTTATGATGACATCATTTAAGAATTGTTAGTATATATGGGTATTAAATATATATTTGTAGTATATTTCAACCATATGGAATATTGTATAAATATATATTTATATATATATATATTTTTTTTATATATTTATATTTTTATTCTGAATAAGAATGCCAGGACCTAAGTGCATGTAAAATGTATTTGGCATAAAATGTGCTGAAGTCATTTTAATTCCGTTTTTGCCAACGCATTTTTTTTTCCTGATTTTCTCTCTGAATCAGAAATATTTTTTTCTGTTCACATAATGATATTTTATTCCATTAAACGCACTTAGCAATTCACATTTATAGTATGTATCAATTCATTTGGAATCTCTGCTCCACCCGCCCCCCAAAAAATACTTCGGCTTAGTGAAGCAAGATCTTTCACGCAACATGGAAATAATTACCCAACGCATTTGGGATTTAGAATCAAATGAAACGTTTTCTGAGTAATGTTTCTAGAACAGTGTGGCTATTGTGGATCAGGGCACGGAATTATTACATGTGGCGATACAGCATGTCTCATAACTACTTTACCATTATCCTGCATGACATAAAACAGATTGTGTCAAATGTCCCGTTGGCCGCTATCCACTACCACTCCCATCATGTGAGAAATTACAAATAGGCACTTTGGTTGGTACGCAAGTAAATCAAGCAGCTGGGTGGGTGAGCTAAGTGTATCATAGCTACCAACAGTCCCAAACTTGCTGGGACAATCCAGACAACTGATGCAATGAGCTGATCTTGTACATGTCTTGTGCTTATCGAGTACCAACAGCTTAGCATGCGCAATTCCTGAGTTGTTAAGCATATCAGAGGATCTTGGCTATGAAAAGACCTGATATACCTGATGGATAGTATTATATGCTATAAGCAAACTTTAGCAGGCATGCCCCTTTAAGAAGTGTTGATGGATGGATGGATGGATGGATGGATAGATAGATAGATAGATAGATAGTTTTTTGATGTTGAAAGGGTCCGGGATGGAAAGAAATCGAGATTGGGTATATTGTGCTGAACAATGCATGTTTCAAGTACTGGAAGTGAAGAGGATGGAGCTTAAATAATGGGACCTCTGGGAGGCTGGGAAATACGATTGTACATTTAATGATGGATGTTACTAATATTGGGAAAAAAGGGCTGCGTAAAAGCCCTTGCTGCAATGATTAAAATAAAAACATGGGAACAATTAAGGGGTTAGATATCGCGGAGAATGCATTGGCGAACAAAGAGGAAACAGAAGTAAATCAAATGAAGTAAAAAACGCATAAACTGGTCAATTAGAACTTGGCTGAAGTGTTTAAACTTAACACTGTTAATGTTTTCACAGCAGAGCATCAATTTCGACGTCCCAGAAGAACTGATGGAATTCCTCTGGAACGGAAAGATGAAACGATTTAAAAAATTCCCAGGAAACAAAATTGAATTTACTTTCCTGGATTTTAAACTCTAGGTTTACATATCAATATTTTTTTATTGAGTATTTAGGATTTCTCAAAAAGGTTAATTGCTTTGTTATTTTTTTTTTTATTATTTTTTTTTTAAATTTCATTATTATATTTTCATTTTTTTTAAAATGTATTATAGTAATTAATTATCCAAATAGTTTTATAATATTCATGAAATACTTTATATGTAATTATATTTAATTGTAATTATTATTAAATTTTTGCTCGCATTGCTTTTGCAAAATAATAGAATGTATATTATATATTTTTACTCTTTATTTTTCAAAATACATGCGTGGAAAAACTTTAAATACTGTTATCATAAAAATAATATAATAAAAAATATTAAAAGCTGTACAGGCAACCTAGAGATTATATATTATATATTAATAATTAAATTTTAAAAAAAGGTAAAAAGATAATAAAATGTGGTCAACATTTTGAAGTAATGATGTCATATGCTGGAATCAATGAGCTTTTGAAACGGGTTGGGAGGGAGCTACTTCAGATTATGGCGTGGTATATAGTGGGTAAAAAAAATCCTATTTTAAATATCAAATAGTGCACATTAATGCATCTTTACAACATGAAGCATAAGAAAAATAGCAAACTAAACATTTTATATAAAAGACACACAACAAAGCCAGACATATATATTACTGATCACTGTTGTCTGATATAAAGGTAGAGAGAATAATTGCCAATTTTGTCTTTCTCTAGACTATAATCTATTGATTTTACTTTAATTTCCAGAACTGCAGTGTATATATATATATACTATATATATATATATATCTTCTTTTTCTTGTCAACTACAGTACACATCGTAATTACAGTATGCTGTTTGCAAGGCCTACTTATGTCTAGTTTCTCTGTTCTATTGTATGACCCTGAATGTTTTACACGCATGGTTAATGTAAAAATAACAACTATGATCTGCATTGAGAAATTCCTGGCAAATAATGAGTTACAGATTTATACCAAAGATTAAACATGACTCAAAAAAACCCTTAAAGGCTGGTAAGATTATATTAAACAATGCAGGCTTAAAAACGTAATCAATTTGTTACTACCGTACTTTCCCTGCGAAATCAACCGCCATTTAATCCATATAAATGTAAAACATTTCCTGAAATCCTGTGTTTTTCGCAGATTTAATTATCAGAAACATGACTTTCTCAGATCAAAGGGCAAATACATCCAGAGCTTGAGCTTAAAGCATTAATGAAGTTGGCTACCAGCGTGTACTATTTTTTTTACCCCAAATATAGTACCGTCGTGATAGATGAAAGAAAACCATTTTATGCAATATACCACAGACGAGAGCCACCTTAAGTCCTAAAGAAGTGTACGGCATTAAGGCGCCACGCTTCATTACCAGTGTAAGAGGGTTAGAACGAGTATGAGAAGGCATGAACATGGCCCGGTAGCTAATCCCCACTATTCTACAGGCATCCAAAGAGTTTGGCATCCTAGATGTGGTTACTGATGTAGAGTGCCAAATTATAGGTGCCCATCCTAACATACCCCCCAAAACCTCAGGCGTCCAAATTGGTGTAGATCCAAATAGGGGGAGGGTAATATGTGGTCAGTTCAGAGCCACCAACTATACCAGAAGAGTGAGCGGCAATGGAGGTCTGTGCTGTAACACCACAAGTGATTTAACAGGTCCCTGAGCTGGTCAGCGGAGATCTGAGGATCTTCCCAACCAACTCATGATTCCCACTGCCTGTAAAAGTGAGACAGTACCCAAAAATTGAGATTGTCTTGTGAAAACCAGGACACTTGACAGGTATATCTACAGCTCAATCATGATGACTTTGGCCTGTTCTTGAGCTCAACGGGAGGAACCTCCTTGGAATCCAAGTCCATGTAGATAACTGACCCAAGTACTACCATCTCCCTGCGCAGGGTGATTCAACTCTGTTAAGGTCATCTCTCCACCTAAAAAAAGCTCTCTTGTTTTTAGCTGTATTATCTGTTTTGGGTTTGTTTGTTTTTTTAACATAATAATAAAATCTATTTCCTTTAAAAAAAGGATTTACAAACTGCCAATATTTTTTGCTGCATGCACCGAATATAATGACCATGTTTATATAACTTCATTTAAAGAATTCTTCATTTATACGAGAGTAGATTGCATTATGGATATTTTGCAAACATCTTGAGGCCAACGGTTCTCTAAACATTGATGCAAACAAAAGCGACAGACTAGGGCTTCAAGGTTACAGAAAATGAAACTTTCAGATGATCTGGAAACCCGGGTGCAAATGAGGCATTTTCTTGAGCAAAATGACTAGTGACACAGGTAGCTCAGAGGACGCATTTAAATGCTGGGGAGCAGACAGAAATATGAAATTTAAATTTCATAGACCCTAGTGCTATATATATATATGCATTGACATTAATACATTAACAACATGGTCCTATCTGGAAACATTTTCTTTGGGCTATTTGGATACTTAAGTAATTTACGGAGCTCTCAACTCTCTGCCGCCGATCCTGACGGCGAAAAAGTCTTCTTCTTTCTCCAAGATCTCGAGTGATTTTAAAGAATATGTATCACCGAAAGGTGATAATTTTATTTTTAAAATATGTGTTCCCATTGCAGTCATTACAAGCCATGATCTCAAGCCGAGATCTCAAAGAAACATGTTATACTTGGCCAACTTCATATGATAACGTATGAACGTTTGAAGTCATGGTTGGCCTAGCAATAACCGTCGGCGGCCATAGGTGAAAGAGATGTTTAATTAAGGTTATAAGAAAGAGAAACAATGGGATAAGAGAATTGGTACTGCGGCTCAAGTGCCCATGCAGAATTTTTGGGGTTCATACAGTGTAGAATACGTCGGCCTGTGAAAGTAGCTAGTAGCGTGTGTTATAAGTGTGTTATGAGCGTGGCACGGGTACATCCAAAACAAATAAAGTTTGGATTTTTTCTAAAAAGAAAATTTAGGGGTAGACTCCCTTTAAATACTAAATTATTAATTAATGTGCTCAATTACAGAGATTGCTTTGGGTGCCATATTAAGACCTTTGTGTTTTGCTTAATACGGTAATTATAAAATGGATTTTCTAATTTGCAAGTCCCAAAATGTGTTGAATATGATAAACAGATGAAGAGTGGTGTAATTATAGCAATAATCTGCATATAACATCATCTAAGCTGCTTTCCTCTTTAATGAGGTGGCTAGTCACCAACATTTTGGGGCTAGTGAAGCAAACCATAGAATACCCCCCCAACATTTCAGGTGTCCAAATCCAGACACTTTTTTGGGGGGTGTATCAACAGGTGTGTGTGTGTGCTTGAGAAATGGCTACTGGGACTGTATCACTTTCAACGGGGTGGTTTGGAGGTATGCAGTCAATATAGTTACTAGTAATTATCACTGGTATTGATAATACTGTACTACATAAGTAAGTCGAATGAACATGTAAGTGTAGGCATGTACATGTATAGTTGGCTTCATGCAACCCGTTGTGTGGACAAGTTACTGTATGACCTTGAATTGAAGTTTTGGCTAAATAACTCTCTAAGCGAACTCGTTTCCCGTAACCTTTACATTAATGATTGCAGTAACAGGCCCTTTTGCTGGTTTATGACAGCTGTCACTTGTAGCAGGTGCATCATCTTGTATTCAGGCTCTTACTGCACGATGTTATTAACCTCAATGTACGGTTATAAAAAAAATAATAAACTTCCATTTATGTATTTTTAATTTTTAAAAAATATATATACCAAAGATTATTAAGTGAATAGCATTGTCCTTGCTAAATATGTGTGCCTAGAGATATTTGAAAATAATTCCAATTAAAATGCATCTTTCGTTAGCACTTCTGACCATTATATACCTTGATATAACTCTAGGGGGAGCAGTTGAGACCTGGCTCCAGGGCTCTTCATGGGCTGGGTTTACCATTTTATTATTGGTACACATATGTATATATATATATATATAATATATATGATGGAGAAAACTTGTGATATATACTATATATAATGTATATATATATATATATATACTATATATATATATATATATATATAAATATTCTGATCTAGAAAAGCCAGACATACCAGTACAGGAAAATGTATACCATCAAAGTCGTATTGTAGGAGCCAAACAGAATAAATCATATCTTGGGGGTGTACGTTATGAAGGAACATCAGATGCGGCCTCAGTAAGACAGACTAACAAGGATTCTATTAGGCACAGAAAAGTCTCAAGAAAGTCTAAAACTGATGGATGCCAATTACCGTTATGAAGTTGTAATTGAACAGAAGGAATGGAGAGGTCACGGACAAAAGCAAAGGAGGGAAGGACCAGGACGTGAGTAATTCAGACAGATCTATCTTAAAAGATCAATGTCTAAAAAGAGATCTGGGTCATTACAAATTGGAATTAGGCAACTTAAAATAATGACAACCGCCAAAAAAAAGAGAAATATAAAGATGAGATTTTTTTTATAATGCAAAAACTAACTCCCGTAGGTAAAGGTCAGTTAGGAAACGAAATAAAAAAAATAATAATAAAAAGGCGAGGAAAAAATACAATCACATTCATTTAAGATTTATAATTTCATTTTAAACTGTTTGAGCAAATAAAGAAAATAATTATAAAGGACAATTTTTTTTTTTTACCTTCTCCAGTAATAATGGAAACTGGAATTTCAGATCGAATTTATACTGATAAAGCGTCACCTCGTATATCGGAAGGCGTATTACCTGCTATTTGCAAGATGAAACAGATGTCTACTTGCAAAGGATTTTAACCCTCTGCAACACTTTTATTAAAGGTTACTTTAGTAACTAAATGCTGCGTTAGAAATTTTTTTTGTCTCATTTAAATTTTTTTGCCTGGAATACTTAATTGTCATATGACAAAACTGGCGAATTTAAACATATCATAAATGTTTTTGTTTTATCTATTATTATTCTTTCGTGTGATTATGCAGCTGGTGTTTGTTTCAGAATGTAAAGGAGCTGTTTACAACTTCTTTACATGATTACATTTTTTTTAAATATATAAATTGAACCCCCCTGTGCCCTGGGGGTTGTTTCTGCATGAAACGCGGCAGGGATCCTAAGGCCCCTTTTCTATGCACCGGCATGTCTAGCAGCAAGCGTGCCAATGGCACAGACGGGGCTCAGCACGGTGCAATCCTGCAAGCCAACATGTAGCCCCCCAACTGTTAAGGAACTACATCTCTCAAGATACTCCGTCAGCATCCAAAATACATTTACAGAGCGTTAGTCTGAGTAAGCAACACTTACGTGGAGTAACAGTGATATAGAGTAATAATAATAATAATAATAATAATAATAAAAAAATAATCATAATAATATTAAATAATATAAAAAATATAAAACAAAGTATCCTAACAAGTAATTAAATAGCACATCCTTTTTTCCCCATGGCAATTAGATTTCTTAAAGCTGGCAGCTTTATGGCCCTGTAGATTAATCAGAGCATATCACACTGTGAAAATCTTTCCAGGGTCCTAAATCTGTTAATTCCGTCACTAGCAATGGCTAAAAATAGTGACCGACATAAGCAGAGGAATGAATGAGAGTTTTCTTTATAAGTGTCATGGGCTTTGGTTCTCAATTGATGCAACTGTACAAGCATCTCTCAGTCCTACACATATATAAATATATACGGTAAATAGAAATTGGGTGACTGGAAATAATAGATATATATATACAGATTTTTTACAGGCCAAGAAAAAAATTAAAAAAATGTTTTTTTTGTCTTTTTTAAAAAAATATTTTGAATTTCTGATAACATAATTTCATTATGAACTCTTAACTATTATACAGGGTAGAATTGTATTTCAATAAAATGTACATAACTAATATGAATAAATAAAATAAATATGAATCTTTGCGTTAAACTTCTTGGCAAACAAATCACGGCGATGGCTTTCAGGGACCTACCTGGCCTCTTTTCACATGCCCATTATCAAAAGGTAACGCTTTCTTTTTTTTTTTATTACGAGTATTATATTGCTCCCAGTATTGCGATATTTTACATAGTCAGCAAAAACTCCATCTAAACGGTTAACGCACAGCATGGCCTGTGTTCTTTTTAATGATAAATCTTAATGACTTTTTGATGTGTTTAATTATCATTAAAAACAGAACACATGCCCAAGAAGGCCGTTAATATCAAAATCTTAATGCAGCGTAGTCAGCAGTACCTGACGATTAACATAAATGTATTCTGCATTTTCAAAGCTGGGTTAATGCTCAGTGTGGCGCTCAAAGGGTTAAAATTATACCCTCCGGCGCATATGCCTATTATATATTTCGATTTTTTTTTTTTTAATCTTGAGAACTCTAGAACGCCATTCGTTTTGACCGTGTTATATTAAGCCTGGAAACATTATTCCCCCCCACGACTGACAAAAACTGGCACACGATTACAGATTTTGGTACTTATTATGCGTCATTACTGTTCCCATATTCGAGTGACTTAATGCCACAATTAGGGGAAATTATGGCTTGCATGGAATATCGAAAGACTATACATTGTCATTATGTAGCGGCACAATGAAGGCCTGTGTAAATGTGACTGGTGCATCTGCCGCAAAAGCCTCTGGGCTGTTATCCTCCTTGTCAGGGCGAAGTAATACCGATAAGACATGCTTAATAACAAGCATGAATCCTAGCCCACTGGCAATAAGTGCCAGCACTATGTGTCAGTATTCTAAGGGTATTCGTGGTACGAAAATGATGCAATCCCTTTGAAGTACAATGTGTTCTGTGCAAAATGAAGTCATTCATCTGTATAACAAAATGATCTATGGGGGAAAAAAATAGAATTGTATATAAAAATATCACTATAAATTAGAACTGGAGACTCACCAAGAATTTAACTACTCCAGACATATTATTCATTTATTTAATACAGGAAAGTATATTGTTTTATGGCAAACAGGAAATCACTTGGTATCGGCAACTCTTGTCTGATCTCAATTTTTCAATACGCTCGTCATGGGGCTAGGTTTATATAATGTAAGGTGCATTTAGAAGAATAATGTATTTTATTCATGCAATATGTTATAGAATTCTTTATATATATTTTTTCTGGATTTTCTATAAACATTATCATGACCCTGTGGAACGCTGTGATATAATTATACATGGAAACATTCTGAACTCCTTTGGAGGAGGAAAAAAGGAAAGAGGCATTTGGAATAAGAGTGATAGACCACTAACAGAACAATCTTTGTCCCAGTAGACAAAATTGTCTCATATAATCTTACTTATCAACACCCATGGACAATGGACGTATCAACTATTCCACTGTTGTAGAACAAGCGGCCCAAAGGAGGGGTTAAAAGTCAATGTAGCTCTATAGCTGCTCAAGTTGGTGTTGACCCAAGTCCCATGCTTGGCTTAGACCAGCTAATCAAGAGTTGGGCAGCACCAGCAAGAGCCAAGCTTGCTCAACCACTTTTCAGTTAGGATGTTGGTTCTATGTATGGAGGCTAGGATCTCCCATGGGTTGCAGGTGACTACAAGTTGGAGTCGCATGCTGTGTAGCCAACCAGCCTTCCTGCATGTATGCGACCCAAGCACATACATAGGCACATAGGTACAAAACTCTATTTATACAAAAGCAATCGCTGTACCTTACGAAGAAGCGAGCTCAAATTATCTAAGGATCTTCTTGTTCGCAACGTACAAAAGCGTTTCAAGTTATTAGAACTGGAAATTTAAATGTGAAAGTTTATAAATACTATTAAATTACAGATTACATTATATATACCAACACATATGTATATGTGCGTACGAAAGCCACAAAGATTTCAATTAGGTTTTTCCACCTTACTTTTTTTTTTTAACTATAGTTTTGCTTTTTATTTATTTATTATTTTTTTTACTTTTTTATGTTTTTTTAAGGAACGTAGAGAAAAAAATCTTGTTTTTATGCACGAACATTTCTCTGCTGGATTCGAACCGTCTGACTCGCAGCATCCTCGCTCTGACATCAAATCTCACTTTGGAAATCCAAATTTAGCACAGAGAAGGAAACATAAAAAAGAAGGTTATTAGGAACAGGCCGGTGGGTAATGTGAGTTTCCTGGTGCCAGACCCAGAGTTTCGGTCTGCTTTCAGACTCATTAGCTACGTAGATTGATTAGTCTGAGATCAGGAAAGGCTCAGTGCTGTGTTAGCAAAAATTTGGGTATTTTTCCCCGTCACCTAATAACCGGCAAATAAATTGCCTATAAGCAGTATATATATTGAAGTGCGGCCACGCTATTAATTCAATATTTGATATTTTGCGTCCTCAAGGTGTCAAATTTAAAAAACCTCTGCTCTAATTTTTAATGATTTTAAAAGCTCCTGTTTGTTAATTACCAGTAATTGTGTACATAAAACACGGCTTTAAACACAACATATGGATTTAAAGAACGAGTAAATGAACATTTTTAGTGTTACCACTTATTCTGAAGCAAAATAACAAAATGGCACCATATTTGCCCTATTTAACTTTCACAAACCGGGTCCATAATTCTTTATCAATGTCATAAAACATCCATTATATGACTCGAAAGCTATCCTGGGATTAGTTTACTGCCGAGGATTGTATCTTAAACCAAACAGCTAGATCTTATCTCTAGATAAATAGTTTTCTTCTGGCTGGAAGGAAATCTATACCTGGCTTATCAATCTGATAATAACTTTTTTTTAGTAAATTATCTGATTTGAAAATATTTGAAGTTGAATTCATTGAATTCATTGTATGTTAAACAAAAAAATATCCCAGTCCATTAACATTTTTTATTTAATTTATCTTGCAGTATATTGATTAATAACAAATAAAATCCCCAAAATAAACCTACAGTCTTAAAGAATATTATTTGCTTATTTACTGATAATAGGGATTTCTAATTTCTATAAATTGGGGTTTCTATAAATGGAAAAGAAATTATGCTCAAAAGACCACATATTTTACTGAAACAGGAAAAAAGCTTTAAAATGTCCGGACAAAGGTGCAAAAATGGTCAGCAAACGCAAACCCGTCACCCGTTTACAAACCCAACTGCATCCCATATTTTATAAGCTTTTCCTGGAAATGCCTGCTTTATTGGTTACAGCATGTAAAAGCCCTCAATGAATCCCAAATAGCTGTCAATGTATTTTATCACCATAGCAACTAGAACTGTCATGGCCGTTTAAATTGACTATATATATATTTTTTTATTATTATTATTATTTTATTTTTCTCTCTCTTCTCAAGGGCAGAAGAATGACTTAGTAGCCATGAGTGTTTGTAAAAATTTGGTCTATAAACCTACACATTATTTATTTTCTCTTAAATCCATGATCCATTCTATTCCAAATAGTATTGTGAATATTTAAATAAATAAATAAATAAAAACCAAGCATTTAGTTTAATACAAAGAGTTTACCCCTCTATCTGTTTTAGTTAAACCTACTGAATTTGCTTAAATCATATAAGTAGATCTTTGGTTTTTTTCAAATTTGGTTTGTTAATTGCTTGGGTGATGTAGCCATTGGATAATTCCTGATAAGAGTCGATCTGAATCAAATTTTCTTTTTAAAAAGATGGATTTTTTAAATAAAAAAATCTTAACATTGTGTGCCTTCAAATCCACAACTAACCCTGCTTTAAATTACTCATTTATTATTAACCAAATTAAAAAAATCTGTACCACACCAAAGTCTTTAGGAATTAAGTATTAAAGGGGCTTTATGATGTCATCGTGATTCTCCCCAGATTCATTATTATTTACTGTGTTAAAATCGCCTTTTCAATCCCCCTAGCCTAGAATACATCATTTACCTTAACGCACATAACAGGGACACAAATCACCCCAAGTATGTATCATGTATCAATTACCTTCATACGTTGGTAAATTATCACCAGATAGACTTCACTGCTCATTAACTTGATTTGCTATTGACAATCAATACTCTTGGCAAATTTGCCTTACATACATACGCCAGTCAATAAGACACATGAGAACCAAAAAAAAAAGAGAACAATAAATTATTATTTTGCATTGTTTCACTACTAAATTCTATAACTGTGCAGCACAAAGCTACGGTCTTCACATACTCGTCAGGAATGTTGTTTTCATGCCGTGGAAACCATAATTATGGAAAAGACTATCTTTATTATTCTGTTATTGATTATAATGTCCTCAAATAAAGACACAATGAGAATGACAGCAATACAAAAAAAATAATCGTAAAATAGCGTTTAATCCATAGAAACGTAGATGGCATTGCATGAGAAATAGGCAGATTTCTGCAGGAGATATAACAGATACAATGGTTAAGGCCATGTATCATGTATATCACCTTTATAAAGAAATATGCATAATATGTACAGAGAGGGCAGGTAATGATGATGACCCGGAAACCTTCTAAATGAACTGAGAGCCTTGGTCCGCCAGATGTATTAACCAATGGTTCTAATGTTAGTCTTCATGGAAAGCAGAAGTAGGTATCAACATTGCTGGGGTCTGTGGTGGACAAGTTACTGATGTTCTATGGACCTTCACAAACCTTGCGACAGACACTGGTCTGTCCTTCCAGGGACATGTTGCCCATCCCTCATGGAAACCTAGACTTGTCACTGTTTGATACACCTGAGTTTTGGATCAAGAGTAGGTGGAAGGGTTGAACTTGATGGACTAAGGCCTTTTTTCAACAGTATTTACTATGTAACTACGTAACATCTGGATTTAAGTGGGGATATCAAGCACAAAACACCAGTTGGTAGTCTTATATTTGATCACAACAGTGTAGAATAGGAAGGAGTCAGCTCCAGACTGTGTGACACTGAGAATCTGCCCCTTCATCCTGAGACCCTGATTGAGGCAAATACCCTAAGAGTCGGGGTCAAACCCTGAGAGTTCTCAGGTATGGTGATGATTCCTCAATTCTCTTTGAAATCAGGTACCATGTAAACTTCAAGTTGTTAATTTTATCCCAATTTTGGGAAATACAAAACACTATTGTTACTGAATCAAGAAGGCATCATTTAGGAAAATAAGGCACGGGTGCCACAAGAACCTACGTTAACCAGATCCTGTCAAATAGAGACCATTTTCTGAAAAAATTCCATATACACAACAAATTTTCATTAGAAAACAATCAAGATTCTATTCCAGGAGATCACAATTTCTATACCATTTTTTTACAGTCTAGAGCTTATGGTTACTGACCCGGGAGAAGGTAATTTTTGCATCCAGTCAGTTTACAAAGAATACCAGCACACAAATAAGGCCATGCATGAGAGCAAAACCGAGGGAGGAATAACTCCTTGAATTGCAAAGTAGTATATCTGACCTCAGAGATGCTAATTTGGGTCCTGGGGGACTTAATCAACCTCTTTGTTGAAGTAAAGATAAAACTTTTTGACAGCAAACACTGTTCTGATAAAATGGAATTTTCAATTACTTTGCGAACATCTGCTACACACTCCCATTAACAGCGTATCGACCACGAGAAGACGCCAACGGTATTGGCCATCATATCGTCGGAAGTTAGGGGAAACAAGTATAAGTCACCTTGAATATGGTGTGAATTTTATATATATTCATATATATTATTTGCAAGAGTCTATGAGTTTTATTAAGAAAAGGGCTAAGTTGGCCTGAGAATAGTACAGAGTTGATTATTTTCATCTCAAGATATCCATCCATGATTTGATATCGCCCTACAATATCACCTTACGATTAGGGACCTTGTTTTTAACCACTTAAGGACAATGGGCGGTCTCATTGAAAACAATGCATTTTGAGCCCGTACATGTACGGGCTTTGTCATTAAGGGGTTAAAATGAATGGGGACACAGAAGCCAAGAGTTGCTCGGCTCTGCCTCACATCCCAGCGTCTCCAAGCCCAACACCGTGACTGCAGCTCCTATAACCCTCAATTATGTAGGAAAATTCTCCCATTCAATACAAGGCGGGTTTGTTTTAGTTATATTATGTGTAAATGTTTAATGCAATTATTAATTCACATTTTTTTTAAATTTGGTGCTAATTTCAGTCATAAAAACAGATAATAACGACAGGTATTTTAGCATAAAAACTGTTATCTCAGGAGCAGATTTGATTGAGATCATAACTGTCAATTGCCATGGTGATGTCGTTTGTATTCCTCATGCTATATTAAAATAGAAGTTTAGCACAAAAAAAAAAAATTAATAATTTCATTTTATACCGCATTTTAATTGTTCCGCAAGTATCGGTGACAGTTGCACTGACAGCTTTCCTAACTGTCAAAATGTGGATTGCGTAAAAAGCATTGGTTTAAATTAGCCCAAGCCACCAAACATCATATTTTTAGTTACAGGGTCAGGTATTTTTTATTTGTTATTCTGCTATTTTATTTGTAATTCAAAAAAAAAAAAAAACAAACCTTGCACAAACAACCAAATGTCACAGTCGTTAAAAATAATCTACCGTAAAAGCATGTGATAATTCTGTTTAATAGATTACTGAGCCTTGAGGAACATCGGCCTATTCTGCATTTCATTTTGGTGCTGGTTTGCCTACAGAAATGGCTTATTCTTGGAGTCAAATCCCAACTCCTAAATCTGGGAAGGATCACCAGCTGCCCCCCTCTGAGCCACGTCCTTCATCTGAGTGCATAAGACATCATAACCGGGGGCTGTATAACTTAAAAGCGTATAGCGCCTTTTAATACACCCTGGTGTTACAAGTTCTCAATAAATTGGTCTGGAAGACATCTCTACCCACTGCTTTCTCCATTATTATGATGAAGTCGCTACTTGGTATTGAAAGATAACCAGACAACTTTAGAAAAAAACATCTAAAGCAGTCATACCCTAGAGAGGTGGTGTTTTTAGTAAGGAAGAACCTTAAAAATGCCATTTTGAGATCATTATTCCCAAATTGTATTTATTATATCTATATACCAAATTGAGATATAGATAGATATATAGATATATATATATATATTATTATTATTAAATATATATATTATTAGTGCCACTATTTTTCTATTGTGGTGTATGTTGGGGCTGTCATCTTTATGCTGCTTTACATGTTTTAAACAGTTTTTCCACCCTTGGTCATGACAAGTATGTTACAAGAACCACACTAGAACCGCACTTGTGACCAAGCTCTAGAACCAAATGCTTAAAATATCAGGAAGGGTTAAAACTTTCTACCTGTGCCAACAGTATGATTTCAATGCAACCCCCATAGATGGATCATGGGAAATTAGGGACATTTTCATAGAATGCCCTAAGCCTTTGGTAGAGGAAGAAATGACATCAGAGATTCCAAATAATTATAAACCAAAAATAAAAGTATTATTATTATTATTATTACTGTTTGCATTATTATTTATTATTATTATTATTATTATTATTATTAGTAGTAGTAGTAGTAGTTGTAGTAGTAATAGTAGTCAAATTCGTTTCGTGCATCCTAATAAAAACTATTCTATGCCATTCAAATATTTAATACATCTATTGAAATCCGCAGTAAATAATTACTGCATTAACGTTAATATCTCTTTAAGAAGTGCCTAGCGGTAAATATATGCAGAAAATGCCATTTTCCTTATCATTCGCTGGGTGTTATCAGCAGGACTGATAGCGCACTTTTTATCCTTGGAACATTAAGTATGCAGAGTGCGTATGAAATGATAAGAACTGGCTGGTAAAACCTTTTTATTTCCATTTGACTCATTTATGAAATCAAAACAAAGGCCTTTAATGATGTTTACTGTGAATTGCATTAAGCAGCTGAAGACCCATGCGCATAATCACAGCATTTTGGTCTTTTTTTTTCTTTTCTTTTACATCCTTAAGTCTCCTGGCAGTGGGGCTTCCAGCTGAGCGTCATCTACAGCTTATCTCAAGACAGATCCAAGCACCCCGAGGCTTCAATGAGCCCGAGAGCCAAGCTGAATTTATACTTCTTAATTGAAAAAGACAAGATGTTTGCATCAGCGAGACAACACAACAAAAAAAAACAAACAACATTTATGCCCAAACCCAAATGTACGTTTGGACGCAAAGTGAACTTCTAAAGCTTCTGTCATCTCCGATTGGAAACAGTTTTACATTTCTCGGATAAATTGTATCAAATTATAAGAAACATGGTGTTTGTTGCCCGTGTTAGATATCCTTTTATTACCACTGAACGTGTGTATCTCTGATGAAGCCACAGCTTTTTATAACTGGTACAATATAAAGATATATTTTCTGAAATCAAGATACAATAGATATGCTACCTTTATTGTTATTATTATTTATTTTTTTTATTATTTTTTTATTATTATTTTATTATATGATGTATTATTACTATTATTATTATTATTTATTGTTTTTATTTTTTTAATTATTAATTATTATTTTTGTATTATATTGTGCCATCATATTTCTCAGAGCTGTACATCCCTTTTAAGCAATCCCTTTTGAAGCAATGTTTAATGTCATTAGGAGGAGAAACAAGAGGCCATAGTCTAAAACGAAAAGGTCAAAGGTTAATGTAAGGGAGTTTTACTTTACCAAGAAGGTGGTAGATTAATGGAGCAGCTTCCCATCAGAAGTGGTAGAGGTTAATACAGTGAGGGAATTTAAACGCGCATGGGGTAGGCATAAATCTATCCTGAATCTAAATACAAAACCTAGGACTGATGGAGCCTAGATGGGTTGAATGCTTCTTATCTGCTGTCAAATGCCACGTTTCTATGTATATGACAAATCACAATGTCATATATTGCTTTACTTTAAGTATTTTAGCAAGCCATGCGCTCAGATCAAAACGCCTCGGACTCGCACAATGCAGTCTATAAAATGTGAATTATTATCTTTCATTTTGTGTGCAAACTTTGGATATAGTTTTTTTTTCTTCTTCTATTATTTAGAGAAGCGAAAAAATATTTTTTGAAAGGACACCTCCATCGTTTTAAGTGCACAGTAAATGTGTTAGATTGTGATCAATGAGCGCTTACTGTGAAAATGAATTCTGTAATGGTCTTTCGACTCTGATGAGATACAACGTCCAACTATGGCAAGAAGTCTTCCAAAAAAATAAATAAAGCAGAGATCTAATCTCTACAGCAAATACCAGGTGCGTCGCAGTTACTATTGAATCAATAGCGACAGTATTACCTTTCTTAAAGCAGGACGGTTTTGACTGATCTTGGATCGGGCACATTTTTAGCTGCCAAGCAAGCAAGTAAGCAACACTCTAGCGACCAGGTACGCAAGTCACGCTTCAGGAGGGAAAATGAAAACACAGATGTTATACCCGTGATCCGGGACGTACCCTGGCCAAGGCTGACTTGGGGCAGATCTTTTGGCTGATTGGCTGTTCTGATGGTCAATAAGATGGTTACAAGGGGGATCTCCAATTTTCCTAACTGGCCCATTTATACGATGGACGTTGTGCCGGCTTAGCACAGCCTCAATAGCCAGCAATAAAAGATGACGCTTTGATGTCATACCCTGGTGCTCTGCGTCTTAAAGGTGTGGAGTGCCATTTAAAGATGGCGGCCTCGGAGTGGGGGGGGCTGGGGACTCTGCCCTGGATTAGCCCCACAGGTAGACACATCGCTATGTTCTTAAATCCCTGATTTCCAAACTAGAAAACAATAAATAAATCTTTAAGTTTATCTGAACAACTCAATAGTGACACGCTCACTACTGTGACGCTAATAATTGTTTGATACGACCCGGAAAATCGACTCAAGATTTGTTTCCACAAACTCAACTTTTCAACATAAAGCTGAAAACCCTGACCAACGCATTTCTTTCATTCTACAAAATCATGTTTTGTTTTTTTTTTAATTTGGGGGAAAGAAGTTAAAGAAAGAAAACAAAGAACGATTGATGGTGAAGGGGAGTGCAAACAGAGGAATATAAATATAAATAGGTCTACTCAAAGCCCTGTTTAGGATAACACGAGACTAGCAGTCTGTTATGGGTATGGGGCATACAGCAAAGCGGACCATTGGTGTTGGAGCACAAAACATACGACAAACTTCAAAAACAATCACAATAAATGAATTTACCGAGGAATACTGCTATTATCGGTAGAAATGTCGACATATCGCACTCCGTACAGAACCCTCCAGGCGTCTACATGCACATTGTGTTTAAAACATGAAACCTAATCCTGGTTAAAGTGACCAAGAACCAAAGACCTTCTGGTAAACCATTATCCAAACATCAAGCCGATGAACTATGAGTCGCGGAATCAATTCTTAGCGCGGGATACGGTTACCAGCCGCCATCTGGGTGACTTGGGTTTCGCGGTGTAATGAACTTACACCTTCAGTTACAGATGGCCAAACAAAAAAGAATGCCTTCATTAACTGTAACGGATATATATCTTCACGTCCCATCGCGTATACGACATGTACTGCGCTACCGCATGCATATTCTGCATATTACATATACTGTGACGGATCTGTGGCCGTGTTAAAGTACTGTATACAAAATAAAAAACCCCTTTGGTCGGATTTAAATTAATGATTTTAATTTATTGTATATTTTCTTGCATACACAGCCCTCCGCGAGGCACAGCGATAGCAATTCAAAAGACAGAGTGCTTATGCAGCTAAAATGTCTTCGCTAAAATTGTAATCATTTGTAAAAGAGAGGGCCGAAAAAAAAAAAAAAAAAGCTAAAGGTGCCTGAGTATTGCGTGTTTTTACAAAAACTATCCCAAAGATACCCAAACGTGCTTTATATCAGCACAAAATAATGAAAAGAACGACAGGTGGTATAATGCAATTAGAACATACCGCCTCGGGTTTACTATTTATTAGGGAATTGTATTGAAAAATAAATAATAATAAAATAAATAGCTGTAGTGTAACATCGACTGTTTGGGATCCATTGATCGATAATAGAGAGATGGATTGATATATAATAGGAAGAGCGATAGACAGATAGACAGATCAACAGATCAATAGGTAATAGAGAGCTAGATCGATATATAGAAAAGATAGATGAAAAGAGATAGAGATAGATAGATAGATAGATAGATAGATAATAGATATAGATAGATAGATAGATAGATAGATAGATAGGGATAGATAGATAGATAGATAGGGATAGATAGATAGATAGATAGATAGAGATAGATAGATAGATAGACAGATAGATAGATAGATGATAGAGATTGATAGATAATAGATATATAGGTAGCTCTTGGTGTTAAACTTTCTATTTTTTAACGTGTCCGGCCCGGATTGCCTTGCAATGGCACATAAACAAGAAGTGGGAAGAAATACACGACATGCAAGCATGATTTCCTTTCCGATCCCGTGTCTGGCGGGACCCTTCTGGGTAATCCATGCCCGGTATATTACCTTGCTCGGTCTGCTGCGTTCCCACCGAATTGGCGCTGGTGTTCAGGACATCATTGACAGCAGTGTCGCAGTACAAGCCCCGCTGGACGTCATGCTCGCTGTCAGTCTGGTCGCTTTCCTCGTGCCCGCTGTCCTTGAGACTATTCCCCTCTAAGTCCTTGAAGGTCGAACTGCTGGGTTGAAGAACAACGATAATTTAATGTCACGTCATCTTCTATCATACGAAATGCTTCTTGACTGTTACAAGCAATGCTTTATCCCTAAAGCCAAAATGTACATAGTGCTAGCTTCATCTAATGCATGGCGCGTTTAACCATTCGAGAGCCAAGACGCCGAAAAGCTTAACTCAATGAGAACAAGTGCTCCTCTATAGAAATGCTGTATTAGGCGCGATCTTTATTCTTGATGTTGCTCTGTACTAAACTCGAAGCTGATAGCCGTATTATCTGGGCTACTAAGTGAATTACCTGGCTTTCCGCGGTATTGATGTGAAGTGTTAAAGGCTAATATCAAGACTTGACATTAATATTGATAATGAACCAGAATGTCAAACTGTAACAAGTAATATGAGTTCATAATGAAATCAAACTGCAGTGCATTAATAGTCCGCTTGTATCCTCAGATCTTAAAACAGATTGTCTGGCCGACTATCGCATTTTACAATATATATATATATATATATATTTATATATATAATATATATATATATATATATTCTGGCAATAATATATATATATATATATTATATGTAGCAACTCTAGTTAATCTGACGAAGTGACTCGATCGGTTGGCTGGTCTTAAAAGGATGGGTTTTCTTCTGTATCTCTAAATGCCATAATAAGGGGCATTGCCTAGTTAACCATTTAAGTATAATGAACATGGCATCTTCATAAATGACCGTTTCGCTTTAAATTAATCTGCACGTTATTGCCTCAATATATAGTACATGTATATACTGGTCTTTCTGAGGGTGGCTAGTGGAACAGACTCCCAGCAGAAGAGGTGGATTTACACATGCATAGGATAGGTCTAGATGAGCTAAACGGTTCTTATCTGCCTCAAATTGTACGGTTTTTTTTTGTTTTACTCAGTAATTGCAGAATCTTGGAGATTTCTCTTTCTATAAGTATATTAAATTGTTCATTTCTTGCCACCAACAGTATATTTAATACATAATGTGCGTGAGAGAGAGAGGAAAAAAAGAGCTTTGAACAATATATCTATATTCATGCCCCCCCATCAATATGTATGGTATATTTATAGCTAAGTGATATCTGAAATGGGATTGCGTTTGATTCTCCTAAGTACGTACATCAAATATTCCCTCTCTCCGTGACTTCTCTGACTCATTAAAAGACGCTCTATCATGTGAAGATTCTCGGCAGGACCTGACGCTATTAACAAGTTCAGACTGGCAAGTTTGTAATCCTTCCACAACTTCCTTGGTTTATTCCCCATGTATATAACGGCAATCATTAGGACATTCAATTATCATATGTGTCAAACTGTGCATTATTAACCCCATAAGTACCGTCAGGTCCTGCTGCTTTAAGGCTGGCGGCTGCCAACTGATGTAAGGCAGGTCGGCTGGATTAGCGTGTGGCTGGGCATGTCCAGCCAGCGGCTCCGATCTATGATTATAATTATTTATTTTATATAGCGCCACCATATTCCGCAGCGCCGTACAATGGGTCTGCCAGTGGAGCAGCACTATGTGTAAGCATGGGTCGGTCCGGGCACAAGTACTGTGCCCATCTATGTGCCTGACTAGTTATAAGCTGCCAAAAAAATGCCCAAAAACTGCCATCAGGCCAGCCTTCCTTCAAACTAAATTTCATACAGGAGTCCGGCTAGAAAACATAAAACCAGCCAAAAACAATATATTCTGAGGGGCTAAGCAGGCACCTGTAATTTATGTTACCGGCACTGAAAAAGGCACTTTGAGTTTGATTTGATGTTATTTTATGTCGACGGGAACATTGATGGAATTACAGCCTGATAATGTTCTGGTGAGTACACACTGATTCTTGTATTATGAACAAAAACTGGCATCGCGGCAGTAAATCAGAGAAGCCTTTCATGTTTTGTGGGTTGATTTTTTATTTGATCTTATTTCAGCGGAATAATATAGAGATTGGTAATATTCATATTGGGTTATTGTTTTGAAAAATATGTGCATCTGAAAACAACTAATGAGAGTGCGTTACGGCAATCAATCTGCCGGGACGGCACTGAGTGCTCTGCCGGAATGACTGATTCTTTGGGTAAGCAATGTAAATGCACCACAAGATGATCCAAAGCGATCTTAGGGGTCTTAAAGTCCCATGGGGGCAAAAAAAATAAAACTCTTCTCTTTGAACGTAATATACAGTGCTGTATACACTGCCATAGATTAACACGAACAAAAACCAGGTTTTTATCACACATTGTTCTCTTTTTGTTGTCAGTTGTGATATTTTGGGTGGCTTTCCAAGCTCAAACAGCACACCGAGCCCATTCTTTATCACAATGCTAATAAAATCCATTTCTCCATAGATTTTCATCAGTCGATGGGTCCAACTGGGTGATTAAGACTGAGCCATTCTACTTTTGTACCACAGGTAGTGTGAGAATGAGTCAGCGTGTTTGTCTAGTAGACCGGGCTAACATGAAAGAGCTACAAGGCATACGGATGGATCATATGAAGCTCTCTGAACATTATATTATGCAAAAACTAGAGCTGTTTTCACAAAGAAAATGACACAATATTTTTGAAAACTTGTTTTTAGCCTAATACTGGTAATTAAATAAAATGCTCCCCTTTAGCTGCCATTCATAACCCTTTTTAATTACCTTCCCACACCGTTTACATTTACAATTTTCTGCGTTCGTCTCCAACCTACAATCTGTAAAAGATACAAATCCATTTTCTTTCAGGTAAATTTACAGATTTAGTCAATAACTTGTTACAGGCACATAAGTGGTTTGTGGAACGTGCTCGTCCTGCCCTATACAACAATATTTATCACCGGCTTGGAAAAAGGAAAATACAATTATAACAGGA
>VKOC01000008.1:9305311-9361640 GCA_009364415.1 Spea multiplicata | reverse complement strand
ATATATATATTATATGTAGCAACTCTAGTTCATCTGACGAAGTGACTGGATCGGTTGGCTGGGCTTAAAAGGATTGGCATTGCCAAGGAACTAGGCATTGCCTAGTTAACCATTTAAGTGTCAGAAAGAGGTAAACATATTGATCATCCGCTTCCATCACTTGAAGAGTATAATGAACATGGCATCTTCATAAATGATCGTTTCGCTTTAAATTAATCTCTACGTTGTTGCCTCAATATATAGTATATGTATGTACTGGTCTGAAGGTGGCTAGTGGAACAGACTCCCAGCAGAAGAGGTGTATTTACACATGCGTAGGATAGGTCTAGATGAGCTAAACGGTTCCTATCTGCCTCAAATTGTACGTTTTGTTTTTTGTTTTACCCAGTAATTGCAGAATCTTGGAGATTTCTCTTTCTATAAGTATATTAAATTGTTCATTTCTTGCCGCCAACAGTATATTTAATACATAATGTGCGTGAGAGAGAGAAGAAAAAAAAGAGCTTTGAACAATATATCTATATTCATGCCCCCCCATCAATATGTATGGTATATTTATAGCTAAGTGATATCTGAAATGGGATTGCGTTTGATTCTCCTAAGTACGTACATCAAATATTCCCTCTCTCCGTGACTTCTCTGACTCATTAAAAGACGCTCTATCATGTGAAGATTCTCGGCAGGACCTGACGCTATTAACAAGTTCAGACTGGCAAGTTTGTAATCCTTCCACAACTTCCTTGGTTTATTCCCCATGTATATAACGGCAATCATTAGGACATTCAATTATCATATGTGTCAAACTGTGCATTATTAACCCCATAAGTACCGTCAGGTCCTGCTGCTTTAAGGCTGGCGGCTGCCAACTGATATAAGGCAGGTCGGCTGGATTAGCGTGTGGCTGGGCATGTCCAGCCAGCGGCTCCGATCTATTATTATTATTTATTTTATATAGCGCCACCATATCCCGCAGCGCTGTACAATGGGTCTGCCAATGGAGCAGCACTATGTGTGAGCATGGGTCGGTCCGGGCACGAGTACTGTGCCCATGTATGTGCCTGACTAGTTATAAGCTGCCAAAAAAATGCCCCAAAAACTGCCATCAGGCCAACCTTCCTTCAAACTAAATTTCATACAGGAGTCCGGCTAGAAAACATAAAACCAGCCAAAAACAATATATTCTGAGGGGCTAAGCAGGCACCTGTAATTTATGTTACCGGCACTGAAAAAGGCACTTTGAGTTTGATTTGATGTTATTTTATGTCGACGGGAACATTGATGGAATTACAGCCTGATAATGTTCTGGTGAGTACACACTGATTCTTGTATTATGAACAAAAACTGGCATCGCGGCAGTAAATCAGAGAAGCCTTTCATGTTTTGTGGGTTGATTTTTTATTTGATCTTATTTCAGCGGAATAATATAGAGATTGGTAATATTCATATTGGGTTATTGTTTTGAAAAATATGTGCATCTGAAAACAACTAATGAGAGTGCGTTACGGCAATCAATCTGCCGGGACGGCACTGAGTGCTCTGCCGGAATGACTGATTCTTTGGGTAAGCAATGTAAATGCACCACAAGATGATCCAAAGCGATCTTAGGGGTCTTAAAGTCCCATGGGGGCAAAAAAAATAAAACTCTTCTCTTTGAACGTAATATACAGTGCTGTATACACTGCCATAGATTAACACGAACAAAAACCAGGTTTTTATCACACATTGTTCTCTTTTTGTTGTCAGTTGTGATATTTTGGGTGGCTTTCCAAGCTCAAACAGCACACCGAGCCCATTCTTTATCACAATGCTAATAAAATCCATTTCTCCATAGATTTTCATCAGTCGATGGGTCCAACTGGGTGATTAAGACTGAGCCATTCTACTTTTGTACCACAGGTAGTGTGAGAATGAGTCAGCGTGTTTGTCTAGTAGACCGGGCTAACATGAAAGAGCTACAAGGCATACGGATGGATCATATGAAGCTCTCTGAACATTATATTATGCAAAAACTAGAGCTGTTTTCACAAAGAAAATGACACAATATTTTTGAAAACTTGTTTTTAGCCTAATACTGGTAATTAAATAAAATGCTCCCCTTTAGCTGCCATTCATAACCCTTTTTAATTACCTTCCCACACCGTTTACATTTACAATTTTCTGCGTTCGTCTCCAACCTACAATCTGTAAAAGATACAAATCCATTTTCTTTCAGGTAAATTTACAGATTTAGTCAATAACTTGTTACAGGCACATAAGTGGTTTGTGGAACGTGCTCGTCCTGCCCTATACAACAATATTTATCACCGGCTTGGAAAAAGGAAAATACAATTATAACAGGATTTCTGAAAAACACATATATATATATTTTGGTGTTACAGAAAAAAATAATGTTAAAGTCTGGATATTGCATCTCAGTTTCCAAGGGTTTGGTTATTCTTGTTCCAGTCTGCTTTGTATTAAATGTTATTATATTTAAAGTACGTAGTTTGTGCCGTTATAGTTCTCTGTGCTGCCATTTCCAAAGGGGTTGGGAAGCTATAGGCATGACTGGGAACTTCCCAAGGCTGGCTACCTGGGACTATCCTTCTTCTGGGAAGTGGCTTAATGAAGCGGTGGGACTAGCCACATGTAGGGACAGGGCTTGCTGCTTATAAGGACAGGGCTAACTCCAGACAGCTTTTAGTGGGTGGGGAGTGGTGATGCAAGTGGTGGAGAGTAAACAGAGAGTGGGCACGGAGCGAGCAGAGCATGGGTGGTGGGTGAAAGGCAATCTGCTCTCCCATGACTTCCAGGTATGGGTATAGGTTTTGGTGTTGGCCTTACCAGACCTGAACTTGTGACGAGGCGGCCCTGGCACTGGATATGAGAGGCCACACATTATGTTTTTTAATCCTCTCTAGCTGATTGCCATACACTTCACTATCCGATCAACCAGAGGGCCACCAGACATTTGTCCGGTGTACCAGATGGCCAGTCCAGTCCTCCTCATTGGGATGTCATTATATCAGTGCACTCCTCCCCGTGGTGCTAGCTATGTCTGTCATGCAAGCGGCGAGTATTGGTCCCAGAGAAGTCCGATAATGTTTGTGAGACCTTTTAGAGCACCAACATCCACACAGTAATATACATAGTCATATAAACTTTCACGTCCTCATAGGTGTCCTTTTTTACAAGTGTACTCAGACTATCAGGGGCCAGAAGACTCACAGCTCTTTATGAAGCCTTAGAATAAAAAGTTATCATAACTACTTTTTTTTTACATTTGTCAAATCTCACAAAAAGTAACAAAGCTGTATTTTTAAAAAAAAAACAAAAATTCCATCCGGAACGTAGTTTGTTTTAAAAGCATTTGTTTAGGAGCAACTTGTTCTTTGAAAAGCTCCAACTTGAATATTCCCCTGGGCTTCCTACCGATCAAATACAATGTGGCGGTGTCTTCCAGGGTAATTGATGTAACAGACCACCTAAATAGGAGTCCCCTTTGACTGCATACCCAATGCCTCTTGGATGAGATGGCAGAGCTGACGTGCCATTGTTTATAAGAATTCTGTCAAACACTCGACCCTTTAGTTTGTCTTCCATTTCTATGGGGAATTTGGCAGTCATGAGCCACCGAAGGGAAACACATTGGGAGGTCTCTAGAGGGGTAGCTAGAGATGGCAAGAATAAAAGACATCGTACACGACTGAGGTTTCCACTTGCGTTTAAAAATGAATGGACAGCGTGTAATATCCATATACAAGGATTTATATTGGTCCTTGGGGGTTTGAAGAGTGGCCGATCAGATTAGGGTATAGTAGGATTAATATAGGAAATATCATTTATTGATTGCTGGCCTTTAAGCGCAAGAGCAATCAGACTAAAAACTCTATATCAACGCCAAAGGGAATCACACGGACCATAAAACAGTAATCCGCCAGGTTCATATCTAGCTGTTGGTAAATCCCAGGTAACCCAGTTTGGCTGGCAGTCGTTCAACAAGAACTAGATATCGGCCTTTTGGACAAGCCATAAAAAACATATAAAAGAATAATAAAAATGTCTACGGTTGTCACTGACTTAATGTGATGGAAGGATTTTCTAAAATATTCTACTGCACAAGTAGAGGGGATAAGGGAGATTATCTCAAATCCGAGGTTTGTACCTGCTTTTAAATGAGCGATCAATTGATCTGAAGAGGACAACACTGGGTTTTGTATTATTAGAGGGAGCTGGATTCGAATGGCATTAATTAGGCAGGCTTGTCAGATGAAATCATTATCATCAAACGCTATACCAAAGGTGAGTGCATTTAACGAAGAAGAAATGTCTGTTCTAGAAGACACAACTACTGCTCAGAATAAATCAATTTCAAACACAATGCAAAGTCCACAGGCCTCAGCGAGTGCATCTTTCATTCTTTGAAATATAATAAATTTAGGCAGCCTAATATTTAAAGTTTCAAAAATTCTCTTCCAAGAATTAATGTGTTTGAGATTTAGAATTACAGGGTGCTGGAGATTCTGAGACAGTGTTCCTCAATCTGAAAATGTGTGGCATAATAAGGCATTCTGTACTGGTACCGGCATCATCATCTTTGCAAGCCTTCAATGAAGATAGCCGCGATAGTCTATGACATGTTCTGGCCAAGGTCAGGGAGAGTGGCAGTCTCCCTGCCACAAAACTATGAGGGCAGAACACATTCTTGGGAGATCAGGCCCCCCAGCGAGCTGCTTCTCAGTGGGCCGGTTACAATGGAGATCTCTTATCTTCCCAACCAGTCTATGGAGGCACACACAACCCTCCATAGACAGCGTTCAATGAAGCTGTGTGACTTCAAGCCTTTAAATTGTCCCTTACTAGGACACTGTAGCATGTGTGAGGTCATGTGTGGCTTTGGGAGCAATGATGTCACATCATGCTTTTGTCATTGATTTGTGGCTGGAGTTTAACCCATAGAAAGCCTGATCTCCTTTCCTTTCCATTGTGAATGCCATGAACATGTTATACCATAACTGAATACTATTAAACTACATTGTAAAAGTCATATTTTACACATCAAAGCAGAGTTTAAGAATAACCCATGGCTTGTTTTAAGGATATGTTCAGGAAATTATCCTCATTGTCCAAAACGACTTCAAAGGAAACTAAAGTGCTCCTTTTTTTAAGAAACTGTTGTAAATATGCAACTATTCAGAACGAAGTTGCTTTCTTGAAACAGTTTATAAACTACTACTGTTCTTCTCGGAAATAAGGGACTGCAAATGTTTTCTGCCTAGAACGGTTCCTTTTTCTCTGTATCCATAGCAGCCCAATGGACCTCCTACCATTCATTTCTTTACAAAGCTGTGAAGGATTGAAGCTGTGAAAATACATTTATGTCCAAGCCTTGAAATGTTTCATTTCAAATAAAGATGTTCTTGTAGAACAAAACAAAATAACAAAAAAGGTCAGTTTCCAAGTCGCATTACGGGATCTGACTTTCTTGGATTCTTGGATTTTTTTTTTTATTGTCTCGAATAGGAATGATCACTTTGAGTAAATTGAGATAATTTTGTTGTTAAAGATAAAACAAAAATTCAGAACGCAAGCCTGGTGTCAAAAATATTCTTGTGAGGGCAAACAAGCTTTATAAAACTCAACAAATAATAATAATAATAAAAAAAATACAATATTGTGTCTTAGCCTTTAAAGACATCACCTCTCGTTACCAATGTAATCACTGCATAAGAAGTATGCATAAGAGTTCATGCGCTCTATACTCATCCCCTGCAAGGTCCAGCACTGGGACACTCTAGAGGTCTAGGGGGACTAATGAAACCCCCTGCTAGCCTTCAATGGGAGCACTTTCTAGCCAAAGTGCCATGGAAAATTATTGAGGGGTGGTATACTTCATCCCTGAAGCTGCAGCTCCTCCTGAAGTATTTTCTTTCTCTACACGTACATAATGCATACTAATTAATCATACAATTAATCCATTTAAATTAATCATTGGTGGGGCCCCTTCAACTAATTCTGAATGATTTGTTAGGTCATTGACCAGACTCTTGTCTAAAACACATTTATAGAAAGCCCATAAATGAAGCACAGAAAGGATCGAGTAAAGCTGTTGATGCTGTCTAAAGTTCCTGTTTCTCTATCACCCCGGTGGCTAAATGGGGAACTGCAGGTAAAACACACAGCTGTTTCGACTAGTGGCCCAACATGTTTAAATCAGAGCAGCCTGGGGCGCAATTACCCCTCTGTTCCAACCCGACTCTGTTTATGGCATTTAAATCATTACCCTATTTCTAGAGTATATTTATATTAAAGATTTAAAGCGGTTTCGGGGGACTTTTTTTGTGGACGAGAGGCTCAACCCAGGGACTGTCCCCTGAAGACAGTTACGGGATTATAAAAGCTAGTTAAGGATTCACCCAGCAGGTTCTAAAATCCATGAAGGGTTATTGTCCTCTTTACCTTGTGACTACGTGAAACAGGGTGAGCTTTCAAGACAATGGGCCGAGTAAAGCAAGCGAGTTACCCAGTTTACAAGGGATACAATAATGACTTGCAGAAAATCATAAAACTATCAACAATATATTCATGTGTCGGGACTTAAAGCCACGGGAAGATCCTCTTTGAAGATCCTTTAGGTCTGGCTTTGAAGAGGTTCCCTAATTATAAAGTAAATCCGCATGACACGGCGATGCTTCGAGCGGCTGGACCATCCCCTGTGGGACAACAATACGAGGTGTTTGCTTTTACATTCCTGTCTTTCACGGGGACGTCATGGATGAATGGAGAACATTACAGTAGAGGGTGGAGATCCCTGCTAGCTATTAGGATATACCAGCACATGCAACGCGTTTTGTTTGCCCTTTGATTGATGAAGCCTTCACAAAAGAAGAATGGGTACTCTCAGATCTGTTTTATTGGGTAGCAGGTGTATTTGTCTGCGTTTGTTCATCCCAAGCACTAGATACACCTCCTGTATTTATTTTTTTTACCAGTAATGCGTGTCCTTTCCTTCAAACAAATTTCAGATTAACTCATTCAACATGCGATTTATTAGACGTATAACGATGGTATCATAGTGTATCCGGTCTGTGTGTCCGACCCCCCCTACGTTAAAAAAAAAAAAGGTTTCTATATTCCTGCTAGCCTTACTCTTATAGCAAACAGGTCATATACGGTGTTTTCAAGGAGACTCGGTCAACTATTGAGATCATCTCCATAAAATTGAGAAAAAAAATACGCCTGTAGTTATAGGAAAAAGGAGGAAATGTTTATTTAGCGGGGGGGTTAGCAGCAGCGGGGACTCGTGTAAGGAATTGATTTTTAGGAGAAGAGAGAACGGTACCTTTTAATCAGGTGAGCTCTGCTGTTGACGTAGTTTGTGTCGAATGAGTAGTTTTCGGTCTACAAGAGAGAAAAAAAATAAAGAGAAAAAAAACAATTATTGCGCTGCGATTTACACCGGAGCTCAGGAATGACAAAAAAAACAACAAGTGTGGTTAGAAGCAGAGATCGTTCATTAATCTGAAATAAAGAGAAAACGTGCTGGGGAACATGTATAACATAACACATACTAATAGCGATCAATTTATAGGAACCTGTACGGCTCCGATTTATGGAAATATTTATGGGGTTAATCCAGTGGATTGTAAATCTCAACACAATGCTTCATTTAAAATAATGAGCTATTAATATACCCTATTTATAAATTAAACGTATAAAAAAAGTAAACATATGAAATGCTCCACATTTAGCATTTCACCCCAAATTTTTGTACTAACAGAAACTCTAATGTAATGTAACAATCATTCTTTCTCCCTATTGGCTATTGCCGGCTCAGTCCAAAGTGTGCCCAACACACCCATACCTTCATACTCCTGAAATATGGTTGATTAGTCACTAGATGGTACAATGAACCATCAAACCTTCCATTTAACGAGACCCGCTTATCATAAATGCAGAATTTCGTGAACGACTACAAAATATGTATTGAAGAAGTAACAGGCGGCCTGTGCGAGCTATCGTAGAACACCGGCATGATCTTTTTATTACAATCTTAAGCAGGAGTATACCTTTGGCAGCATCAAAGTGAGACAAGCAATTGAAAGGGAAATGGCCTATAACTATTTTGAGGACAGATGGATATAATGAAATATTAGCACATATAGAGCGTTTAGAATCTGGTTCCATTCGCAGTAGCTGAAAACTTCAAGCACCGATGGTCTTTATAAAAACAACTGGAAACTCGTAAAATTGATGGCAGTCGGTTCAGTGGAGACCCCAAAGGACGGTCAATGTGACCACAATCTGTTTCCAAACTAATTGCTTGAAATTCCCCAAATGGAGTTCATTTTGCATGTGTCAATCTAACTAGAGGTTCAAAGGTAATTTATATTAGCATGTAATTAACATTCTAAGAAGACGCACATTAAATATCGATATATAAAGGGTTGTCTTCACCTTCCTACAATACGTTTAATTTAGAAAAGCGGTAAATATCGGAGTTCCAGATTTATTATTGCCATTGACTTTAAAATGATAATGACTTTAACAAAAAAAGATCTTTTTTTTTTTTAATTCTTTTTATTAATGAGAAGAATCAAACTGGAACTTGGCCTACCAATCATGCCTTTATAAATTCATTTTTGACAACCATTAACTTTGTATGTCAAGTACAACAATTTCAAGGATAAAGTATATGATCTGCGCCGGAGCCGCATATTGGCCCACATATCATCCGACCAATCATTTCCTTTTGTCTACTACTACCACCACGTATTAAGATTAAGAGATTTTTTCGAAACGCAGGCAATCGGCCAATAAAGATGCAAATGTAAAGGTATTTTTCATTTGTAAAACCGCCTTTCCCTCTTACAGTTAATAATTGCATGGTGTGACTCATTTATCAAATTAATACTTAATTTGAAAATAAATAAAAGCCATAAAAATGTACTCGTGCAGCTGTAGCCACTTACACAACCAAAACGATCATCCCCAGTGTTAAATATCCAACCGAAAAGAGCGATGTATCAACACGTCTAATGTTTTTTTCGTAATGAGACGTATTTTAAAAATAACGTTTTAAAACACGGCGGTTAATCTGAAATCAAAGTGTAAACTATTTCTGGGAAGGACAGACTTTTTTTTGTACCGAGATAATAAAACAGAAGCAATGCTGGTTAAGAATGACCTTTTTTCTGAAATACGATATCTAATTTACCAGACACCAGGCTCCCGGTAAGAATCGTGTTATCTTGTTAAAGCGGAGCAACTTGGTATCCAACTCTTACACCGAGCAGTTATTACTTTCACCCAGTAATTATTTCTACGATTGCGCAAGATTTTTATTGCCGAGACAGCCAGACTCTCACATCCACAAATCACGGAATGCAGCTTTGATCAGTGCGATTCTTTATGTCTCACGGAGAGAAACGAGCATGCAAAGTGACGGCTTTTCATTATCATTATTTTATTTATTGATTTATTTCACTTCTAGAGCATAAGATTCTAGCTGTAATTTACGACAGGCTTGCCGGCCTAAAAGGAAAAAAAATGTTATTCTGAGTTTTGCCCTTGCTGGTCCACTCAGTATGAGATCGCTCGTTTAAGAGGTGGCACAGAAGACCTAATCTCATTATATCCTAGTATTTATCATAGTATGCATTATCAAAGAATTATCGCCAACAGTCCTTTATTCTGGAATTCTGGCCGAGCGACGACTGCTAAGGCAAGCACAGCGATCCACCCACCAACCGCAAGGAGGCATTGAGTGAAGTCCAGAAGAAATATGATTCTGATGAGATCCTTAAATTTACCCCTTGACACTTTTTTAAATCTGTGTCCCCCTTCCATTCAATTTTGTCTTACTATAAAGCCCCATGGCCGGTTCTGTAGACCTTCGTTTCCCGAGATACCTCTAATCTCCATTCCAGGGCCTAGGGTAATTCCCAAAGCCTTAAATACCTTGTTGTACACAGTAATGTAATTTTGCACAGAAGAAAGAAAAATGAGTATTGTTTCTCTTTAAGGCTCCCCAGCAGTTCCGTTTTCAGCATGCCACCATACCACCAGAGGCAACTCAATCAGCCATTCATAGATCCACCTGTACTAATTAAAGAGCAACCTTGGCTTTTGTGAGCTTATCATGAAAACCTAACAGCTGAGCATGCACTGTGTCATACTACAGAAAGGTTTTATATTTCTACTTGTGAAAAAAAACCCCCCACAATTGTGACATCCAGTGAATAGATGCGCTCAAGGTCACAGAGATCTTGACTCTGGCCAATGTTCTTAATCACCGACAAATGCTTGAAACATAATGTCTACGATATTCTTCTCCAACACAGCTGCGAGTTTCAAGTTTCATGTACCAACAGAGCCTTGGGGCAAAGAAAAAAAACCAAGTATCAACGTGCTGTCTGGTGCCCGAGGACAGTGAAAGTTGATCTTCAACCACATCCAGAAGGGCACGGTTGCCCAGTCCTGGAAAAAAATCTTTACAAGCTGATGGCCCATCATTTTCCAATTATAAACCAGCTCTGTTCAGCCCTGGAACAGTTAAGCCTCCCTTTCCATAAAACCATCCAAGCTCGAGACTACGGGTTCTACAGAGTGTGTATCAAAGCATGGCACAAAACATAATAATTACACATCTATGGAAATGCAGAAGCCTCTCCTTGTCTTTCTACCAGAAACGCTCATTAAGTCACATAGGTAACATTATATAATTATTTCTATATCAAACCCGCCTTTATTTCCATGATTTGTGTCTGCCCGCGTAGGCAGAAAAAGAATAAGGTAAAAACGTACGCATGGTGCCTTAATATGTTTCAATGTTCGTGTTTTTTCATTCCATTATCACTGTTCCTATCACAGGCTCTTTAGAAAAATGTACAGTAGTAATTCAGCACCTGCCGTACCGCTAATCTAGTCTAAAAACAATTACTACTATTAATAAAAGCAAATGGAATTATTCTGTTACCTATTCACTGATCTCCACACAAGATACCAGGATAAATGCTGAAAGCAGAGGAGACCCCTCCGGTTCTAGACTGGTATGTAATGAATTAGTCGGGGGAGGGGGGGGGTTTGGACCAAGATGGTTAAACCCTTCAGCCACAAGAGTCTAGAACATATTTATGATGTGTTCTTTTAGCCACGGGTGGGTCACTATGGCTTGGCGTTAGAAAATGCTGAATTTGGAAAGAAAAATATCAAGAAAATCTGTTGGATTTCTAGGCAACAGAAATTGTTAATGAATTTCAATATTTCCATATAGATATTTTCCTCGTGTGGTTCCTGAGGACACGTTGTAGTAAGACGTGAGATTTATTGCATGAACTAGTTCACTGTGAAATTGGCTAATGGTTTCAGTCCACTTCCCACTGGAGGAATGCTTCAGAAATGACTTTTTTTTTTCCAGCAGAGCAGGTAGCGGACAGCAAAAAGATTGGAAAGCTCTGTACTCTGTGTCACTGCCTGGCTGGGAAATTGGGTAGAACCAAGGTAATTCTAGGACGGCACCGGAAAATGTATACATTACCCTTCCTAACATAATCAGGATTGTAGTCGGCGGAGGAGGTTAGAAGAACGACGGTCGGTGGAGGAGGTTAGAAGAACGATGGTCGATGGAGGAGGTTAGAAGAACGATGGTCGATGGAGGAGGTTAGAAGAACGATGGTCGATGGAGGAGGTTAGAAGAACGATGGTCGATGGAGGAGGTTAGAAGAACGATGGTCGATTGGAGGAGGTTAGAAGAACGAAGGTCGTGAACTACGCATATTGTGTATTCATTGAGGGATCTAAAGATCAATGGGGAGTGTGCAGCTACTTGCCTTTTTATCTCCTAAGCCAACCATTGAGGAGTCTGAATATGGTACAAAAAGTTGTGACATCACTTGCCTTTAGCTTGATGTCTATTTCCCTTGGGGATGTCTCATTTAAAAGTGTGGGGAAGATAAGTGCCAAAAACGGGCAAAGTTTCCATAGCAGGTCCCTTCCCTTCTCCTCGCTCTATCCTTACAAAGACTACCGGAACCTCTGTAACCCCCAAACTCTTACATTGGCTTAATAATAGAACATGTCATCGACTGGAATGGACACATATTAAAAAAATATGCAATTCTGCATAAAATTTCATGGAAAACATCTATTCTTACGAAGTAAAAATATTAGTAAAATAAAGTTAAAGTTATGAATTTCTATTATAAGGGGTTATTTATAAAGAACATTTTTAATACATAAAAAAATATTCTTAGTAAGTGTTTTATAATAGATTAAGAAAATTACAGTTGTGAGCAATACTTATGTTTCTTTAAGTATATCATATTCCATTATTATAAAAATACATTTCACCCAAGCTTTGGTTTAAATCATGAGACGTCTAAATGTCTACTAACTCTATTTTCCAAGTGCTTTTTTTTTTCTTTTTCCCCCCCAAAAGTAATACCCTCAAATGAAATGAAATCACGTTTAATAAGAAATAAATTGAAGTACAAATGTTGGTCATATTTTCATTTTGTATATTTGTGATAATATTCAATTTCTATAACCCCTTTTTCTTCACTTAAATCCCATTAACATTTACATGCCCTTTCGGTCACTGGGACAGCTTCAAAGTATATTGAATTAAGGATCCAATTTAAGATTTCAGTATGATACATTGTGATATTTATTCTTAAGGAAATACTGATATAACTCAGCAGTGTATTTTGTGAAAACCTTTTTTTCCCCCTGTAATTTCATTAAGATTTAACAATAATCCTTGTCTGCCGGACAAGGGTAGGGGTGATGCTAATATACTTCAAAGGCTCTTTAGCAGCAATGTGAAAAAGGAAAAAAATAAAGAAACGGGGTATAAAAGTCCTGTAGGTATATTATTTATTTGATTAAAAAAGACTTAAAAAATAATATCCATCTTTGCTTGAGATTGATTCCTCTTTATGTGTAACTTTAGTGCCATTATATAAAAAAAGAACACAGAATAGATAGAATATTGCATGTGAGTCCATCACTTCCAGCTTAGGAGCTGCCATATGCCTAGGGTAGCCCTACTGGAGCTCTCCCTCTTGTGAGTTGGTGGCTTTAGGATGGGATGGGGCTTAGCCACGCCCGGGAATATTTAGGGATGTGATGGCTAGCACCAGATAACATTAAATCTGGTAGGAGTTGGTGGGGATGGGCATGGACGAACACTGCTCCCCTGTCTCAGAGAAAGTAGTGACCCGGAGACCCTGGGAATTTCTCCTGGAGACTCTGGGTCCAACCTGTGAAGTTCTCAGGGATGGGCACCTCCAAAAGGCTTTGACTAAAGCAACACAATCCAAGTACATTCAGGTCAAGAATGAAGAAAAAAATGGAGCCTGAGTGCATAATGAACACAATTTTAAAGTGTTCCATTAGATTAGAGTCCGGATACCGATAGTAATTACAGTGAACATGGTAGAAGATCGTGATAAACATATGTAAAGTCTGTAAAATGTACAGATAGCACCGGATGAGGATGATGAAACTGCATTATAGTCGTCAGAAATTAAACTTCCTTCCATGGTGGTTTGAATATACTAAATTAAACTATAGATAGTGGGATTAAAGCTGTTAGCCGGTGATATGTGGTTCATGTGATAACGGAGTGGAATATCGGGTTGGCGGTGTTACTGGATTATCTCTCAAGGTCGTTTCCATAAAGGATGTATCAAAGACGCAAAGATTGTGTGTTCTGCCATTTATCAACTACCTGCCACCTTTAAAAACATTGCAGTTTAACTTAAATTCAAATAAGAGCATTTTGTATAAAATGCAAGACAGTCCAACAGTCCTGGTTTCCAGGGAGCAGGTTCATGATCCCCTGATCTCCTCTGATGGACCATGAAAGGTGGAAAAAATAATGGGGATCTGTCCTGTGCTGTTCGGGATGGCCACGCCGCTTACCCCCACCACCCAACACAGGTATCCTGATTTGGACACCTGAAATGTTGGGGAGGGGTAGGAAACATCCATACATTTTGAGTAATTTTTAGTAAATTTAAAGATGGACGTGATTTCATTCACATTTACTCAAGAGCAAGAGAAAATATTCAAGTATTAAGGAAGATGTTTTTATTTCTGGCCCGCTATAAATGAAACATACCTACACTAGGGATGGAAGAAAAAGAATTTGCCATACTCTATAAAAAATATATATTATACCCTTTGTTCTCCTTATACTGTCTCTGAAATGGGCTACAATTGCATAAAACGCACAGATGTGTGATTGTGACATTTTAACAATTGGGGTGCACCGATTTTGACATCACAGAACTAGTGGAGGTGAGTAACCTGCTAAATTATGACAAGATATGGTGTGTTTTTTAAGCATTTTTTTTTTATTACCGTCTCGCACAGATATATATATTTTTTTTTTTCAAGTTCAAAACCGTACCCTGCAAGTTTCTACCAAAGGCACTTGTCAAATCGGGAGATGTGCTGAAATATCACACATTATTTTATTTGAACACAAACTACCCAGAGATTTGAAAGAAGCAGAAATGGAAGGATAGCTTCTAAACAGAATTTTAAACTCCATGGCTTTATCTTTGTCTGGGGTCGGCTGGTGAGCTACGATTCTGATCTGTAGAACAGTTTTCAGCTCAGAAGGATCATATTAAAACTGTATGGCACTTCACTTAAATTCTTTCAATTAGTTCAGCGGAAGAGGGCATAGATTTCCAAAATGTTCAGGGCAAGAGAAGAAAATCAAGTCAGCTATGTATTATATTAAAGTAATGTAACAGCGGAAATCGGGTACTATGCTTGAAAAAGAGCCGAGGACAATTCATCTTTAGCTCAACTTCAACATCAATTCTTAAAGAGGTGCTGGTGGTAAAAGATAGAATGCCTCGGTCTTAATCACGCCGTGACTAATGATCGTCTATAGAGGGACTTCATTAGCATTCAGATAAAGAATCAGCTTAGTGTGGTGACTGAGCAGGGAAAGTCAACCAAAATATCACATGACCGACAACAATGGCGGCCTCCGGGTCTGCAGATATCGGAACAAAACGAGATAAAAAAGGGGGTTTTGTCAATGCCGACCTACATTACTGTAAACACTGGGGGGTTATGCGCAAAGAGAAAAATATTTCTTTTAAGTGGGACTTCCTACAATTACTGTCTAAAAAGTGAACTATTCTGCCAATAAGATTGTAAAAAAACATTATGATGTCAGCTTGTTTGGGAATATCATAATAGAGGCTTACTGATGCATCAATGATGTAAATTGAAAATAAAAATAGATTCATTTATGAGTATATGTAGGTTTTATAGTGTTCTTTATGTACTGTGTGGGAATAACTGCATTCTATTAATAGAGTAGTTAAGCATCCTCTGTTCTTCTGAATTTTGAAAGCAGCATATATTGTATATTAAAATGCACATTAACCTGCCCTGGGATTAAATAATTAATATTTTATAGATTATATGCACCTGCACTAAGTGCATAAAGAATTGGCTATTAATGCCATTGGGTTGTAATTAGCAAATTGCAAATTGCAAATTTCAAACATGGACACCTAGGGTAATATTTTTAAGTATTATATTATAGAATAGAAGGTGGCAAATGCTTTGAGAAGCCATTTGCATGGTTGGTGAAGGCAATTAAAATAGTTTTAATTTATATATGCCTTAAAATTGAATAAGAAACCCAAAAAAGGGGGATAAACCTGAGTTTAGGAATTAGCACCTTTATGGTGTGAAACACGTCAGGTGTCCAGGTACAATTTGCCGTACAGATTAATTTGTAATCTCCAATGTTTTTTTTCTAGTTTTTATACTGGATATCTATGAATTGTAAGTGCCGCTAGCAGCCCCGCAGTCTATAGAATGAAATACTTACGGCATTTGCATTGCGGATACTGCTGTGCAGCACTTATCACGGGCTAGCCTGGTGTATTTGATTTTAAATAGTTAATACGCCGAAGCTAGGCAAACAGCTTCACCTTTTGTTTTTGTCAACTACACAAGACAAGACCAGACATCACTCATAATTATTTCCATTACCTTATAAAAGAAGAGTGGAGATAAATCACATTGTGTAATCACTACCTTTGATCTCTTCATACAAATTACAGAGAATTCTGGCCCTAAGCATTATTTAAGAAATGTACTTCAATTAGCTGTACCTACAAAATAGGAACATATGTTACATAAAGTGTCCAATTATTCCACGGTGAGTAACATTCACTGCATACTCTCCACAGGTCACCGACCTCATGTGCTTTCGCTGTATCCTTCTTTATATAAAGTGAATTATGACATCATTCCTAAAGTTCTAAGGTACAAAATACACGAGGATGAACATTTGTTGAAGCCTGGCTTTGTTTAGCCCCACTCATTAGCCTTATTGGGTTAAAGGCTAGGTTTAGGGCACATGTGTATGTCTCAGGAGATTTGGATACCACAAGAGCTTACAGTTTTTTTCTGGGCCCTGGCCAACTAAACAATCCCATAGGTTTAATTTGTCATATTTATTATGTTGAATTTGATCAGCCCAGAAGTGTCCCTATGCATTTCTATATTACCTGTAACCTCGTAACCTGTCTTCTTACCCAATGAAAGCAGGTAGAGCACTCGCCATGCACAATGACGAAACGTCAGAGGGTTGGGATCTAGAAGATAGTTGGATTGGGGCTTCCACTCTTAACGTATAAAATGTACCCTTGCCGAGACCATTGAGCTTGGTGTGTCGTTGGTGCATAATAGTGTTTCCTCTCATGTAGCTCATAAAGAGACCCATTTTGGCACAATTTAACTATATCCTAGCACAAAAAAAATCAACCTGACCGATTTTTGTGGACTTGACCCTTTTGGTGGCTGAAGAGTAAATCAATGGGCTGAGCTGCTGAACCATCCTGATCTGAAAGCTAAAAGGTTCACGTTTCAATAGTCCACTGGCTTCAGCTAAACAGCTTTCTGGTCCATTAAACCCTCTTTTTTTCACCCCAAACAGTCCTTGTTTTCTTTTATCCCATAAAAACATACAACAAACAACCTAATCCAGATATATTGTGATATCAAACAATATAGACAATGTTTAACCCTTTAATGGTCCTCAAATGCTCATTTGATGAACCAGCTTTATTGAGTAAAAAATGTAATAATGGCAGAAATTATACTGACCCTAAAAATAAATTGCAGATTGACTTATCAATTTTAGAAGAAGGTTCCTGTGCTGAAGAAGTCTGAATATTTGTCCATTTGAAATCAATCACGCTTAAGCACCCAAGGTTCTCATCTTGCATGCCTATTGTGAATAGTCTCTTAGAAGATTATCCTTGGCACCTCCTAAAAAAGCAGCAACGTTCAATGTAACAAAAGGGTTCCGACGGCCGAAAGCTATTGACAGGCACAGCCACGGGATAGATCTCTAAAGCTCTCCTTTCTGGATCTAGAAAACTCTCTAGAAAAAAAGAAATTCTCCAAAATTATTCTTTTTCTATGAGATCCTTGAGATTATTTCTACCAACCCCATTCTGGGCATTGAAGTCAAGGGTAGCATCTTTTAAAGCTCCTGCAAACTTCATACACTAATCGTCATAAGAATCATCAATAGAATAACAGCGGCCCACCTTTAAAAAGTGAAAATTGCCATTTGGTCAGGCGTCGAGCCCCTATTTTAAATCAAACATTTCTTCCATATTTGGCTAATATTCAAGTTGCAGAAACTGCAACAAACCCTTTAAAGATTAAAAAAAGGAGGGGGGGCATTGTTTTCTAGTGTTTTGCACTCCCGGCACTTAAGGTTAAAAGATCTATATAAATAAATGATTGTAAATTGATTTGCTAGAAGAGCCACTACACATACAAAAAAAACCCAATTACAATTTATTGTGTTTTTACCCAATTACGCCAATGTAACCCGCAGTAGATTGTGTATTACGAAATAACTATATTTGCAGGGGTTGATTACATTTTTAGTGACCATGTTATCCATAAGTGAAAGGGGTTAAACGAGAAAGGATTTATGCCCCATTTCTCGTCTATTGTAAGCTGCGTTCTGCTATCAATCTTAGAGGACTCTCTCTGAGGCACAAAGATTCCTTTGTAATACGGATAGAAAAGAACGCGGGCCCGCTGCCCCGTCACGCATACAAATCACCGTCTTCATGGGCGCGCGTGAAAGCGATAATGGCCCAGCGGCAGATAAAAAGCCTAGCCTCCCACACCTGGCCAATCTATTGAGATGTAAGCTTGAGCCCGCGTTCGGAGGCATAGAAACTCCATTGCATGCTTGTTGTCCGTGAAGGACCGGTACTAATACACTCCACGCCCTCCACTGGAGGCTGAACTTAGTCCACCAGAGCTGAAAATTGGCCCTGCATGCCTGTGGAACCAACGTCACATTGTATCGAGAATATATGTACAGCTGGTCAGCAGCTGATCTATTTTATATATTTTCTATGGTATCTCAGCTGGGATCTGCTCGTTTCAAACCAAGGAAGAGACATCTTAAAGGGACACCCCCGCCAAACAGAGAACTGAAAGGGTCACCCCAGCCAAATAGACATCTTAAAGGGACACTCCAGCCATAAAATACACTTTAATGCTTATTAGCTGAGACATCATCTTTTTGTGTTGCCCACCTGGCAAAAACAAATGTCCCCCCCATATGCATTTGCCCCTTTCCCTTCTGCTGGCCTATCTGCCGTGCAGGCAGCTGTGGAGCTGTAGCTTCTCCCTAAATTAAGTAAATGTATTATTTTTTCTTGAGGTTTAATGAAGGCATATGAAAGTATTTTTGTGATACTTCTATATGCATTCATTGTTCACAGGGCTCCCTTTCAACATTTCAAAGAAAACACATAGCGAGCCCATCGTCCGCGCACAGGGGCCTTCATCTGTTGGACTAAAACTGGGATCTGTAGCTCAATTCTAGCTGCATACAACCAACACGGACTTACGACAGAGAAAAGAAGACTCTCCGGTGATACAAAGTCCTACACTTCGAGGCAACATGTGACTATTTTCTATGGGGACAATTAAAATAGTGTTGTGTGTTTTGACATCACACTACAGGGCACATATGATGTCATTGCTATTACGATATACTAAAGGCCAATGTTAGCCTTACCGTTCGGGTAGGTGGACAAAGTGGCATCAAATGCGTAGCCAAGTAAACCTTCACAGGATGAATAAACCTGTCATCAGCAGAGATGTGTCAATAAAATTATGCAATCTGCATCACTACAGCAACCGTGACATATGTACTGTATGTAAATCACTGCAATTGTACAGGAACGGGAAAAAAAAAACAGGCGTTTATGCAAATAACAGAGACCGTACAGGGCCAACAAAAATAGAAATATATTCAAATAATAAACATTACACCACGGCAAAGTACAATCTGAAATCTATTCAAATCACACCAATTACGCAGTTCTATAATTAAATTAACCGTCTGAGTGCCAGCAGCCTGTGCTACTCCTACACTGACATGTTTTTTTTTTAAATAGCAGCTCCTTCTAATTAAACTCAGCAAGACGAGGCCCATCTCAACACCTACAACATCTGTACAGGCGGGGAAGTTCCAGGCGAGGATCGCAAGGACGTAGACGACGGAGCGTCTTCCATATGGAAGGATACTGTATGAAATAGAGTCATTGTAGCATCTTTAGTATAGTAGCATCTGCTAGTCTGTTGAGTGCCTTCATATTTCACGATGATGCAAAATGAACGGACCTAACTGGACCCTCGGAACAGTCAGATCTTATTAGGAATAGGAACGTATCAAGTCTCTGGCGGAAAGTAGGCCAATAAAGAAAACAGATGCAAAGTAACATGGGTTTCAGGACCTCGATGGTCCGATGAAAGTCCTCTAAAGTCCAGAAGCATCATGGAACTTTGCATATTGCTGTGTGTCGGTCAGATGAAATGTATCAACGTCAGCTAAAGACCCTGCAACCCTTCAAGTCTACACTTAGAAGTTAAGAAACCCAAGTGTTAAGGGCCATCTTAACACTTGGGTTTTATCCATTATAACATGGAGCACCAATTTAAGGTGTAATTAACTAAATACGTTTTGGTGATATTAATATCAATATATAATATCCATTTTTTTATTTTAGACGATCCATTGAGTATAGCAATAAAAAGACGGCCATTATCATTTGCAGCATCACCTACCCAACAGACCCATGTGTTTTTCCTCCCCATCCCAATTAAGCATTGCGGTGCGTGGGGTTAGAAGCATCCTGCTTCCCGTTTGGTTGAAATCATTGGCCTTTTTAAGCCTATAGCGATATTGAGTGGGATCTGATTTTGTAAGGTATCATAATAACCAACCAATAAAATACATTGCGTTCTCGGCTCACAATTATCTGCAGTAACAAATAATTGAGTCATTGTTCTACCAACTCGAAATAAAGGAATTTAACCCCAAACTGAATGGTTATTATACAATTTCTATACGAGATGTATGTGATATTAATAATAATTAATGAAACCAGAAGCTGTCACTTTATTTTTGGGGTGGGTGGTGGTAATCACTCTCTTCTGTTGCCTGGGTGAATTAATAATGGTGCTTCACATTGAGGGTTCGTGTGAGGACGGAGTATAAATCAACTGTGCTTAACCTCTGTCATTCAAAATAAGTGACCTCCGTCAGCAGCGATGAACAACGTCTAAACTGTGTAACATTCAATTAATCCTTTTGTTGGGCAGGACGAAAGAAATGGACTCCTTCTCCTTCGGCGAGTCGGAGACTTTACATAGTGACTGATGAGCTGCTCGTGAAACATAGGCTCCTTAACGAAGAATTGAATATATGCGATGACTTAATTGTACCATATAATGGTGCGTGTCACCGTATTATCCAGCTTTTAAAAGTATATGAAGCCGAGCACTTATATATCTTTTATATAATCATCTTTTTGCTGGGGGGGCAATGATGGAGAGATGGTTCTACAAGTTGGAAAAAGGACATCCAGTGCAAATATATTAAATTAATAATAAAGAATAAATACTTATTATCCTGATGGTGATGAGAGTCACATTTAAATAATAATAAAGAACCTTCAGCATTCTGTATCCTTTAACATTTGATTAAGTTACAGCAACTAACAAAAGACTCAACTCCTTCTGAGGTCAAGGTCCTCCTCTGCACTCTGTGACTTACGGGTCTATACCGTACATGTTGTGAAAGTCTTTGTGTAGAAGGAATTGAAGGAAGGGACAGGTTTGGCCAAAACGCACAAACTATAGGTGAATATAGTTATTTTAAATGCTGAAATGGTTCCGTTCTTCGGTTTCTTTCAATGAGGTTGTGGGGTTTACAAGGACAGGGCTAGGCTGAAGATTTTTATAATGTCCTAGGCAAACCATATCTCTGGTGCACCTCTTGTTTGTATTGGCGGCACCTGGTTCTCCTCGGTGGGACGATCGACCAGGTCAACAATGGCTATAAGGCTGAAGGATGCCCAATCCTTACAAGGCCATCTAACTCCCATTGTACACCACACCGGCCGCCAAGGCCCAAGCTAGGAATATGGAAATCCAATGTGATTTCCATGAAAGCTCTTTATTTGAGACAAACGTCCAACTCTTGAGATGTTTCTTAATCAAGCCTTAAGCCTCTTACTTTTTGAAGAGCTACAACACCTCCGCTTCTACGTTGGATTTCCATATTCCTATATCCTGTATATTTACCGGTCTGAAGAAAGAAAAACACAGGTCCAGCACTCCAAATGTAAATAACATTAAACATATTTATTAAATAAAGAATCCGGACGGACTAACCGCTTAACGCGTTTCGCCCTAAACTTACCGCTTGCTCATAAGCTCCTTTCTACTTGTCTGAAGCTATCTATGGACATAATAAATGACATTAGCTTTCCCCCAACGATTTATAATCTCCTAAGAATACCTAGAGTTTAAAGGAGAGATGGGTAGAGTTTACAGCGCCCTGGTCAGGAAGGCTATTATTTGAGACAATAGCGTTTCAGATCTCCTACCGTACGACCCAAGACGCCCTTGCCGCTCCAAAGCCATCCCATTAAAAAATATTATTTCTCCATGTATGCTTTTCACAGCGTAGCGAACAAGGCCAGATAGTATAACATATGTACTAAAGATTAAGCAAACTTGGTTTCGGTCCCTTGTGGGTTCCTAATTCCGTTTGTAGCGGGCAGCTGTATGTTCACTTCTAAAAGGGTTTTAGACATTTATTGAATATATCTGAGAATATAGCGAGAAATAACAATGCATGCTGTTACAATGGCGTCAGAATGTACGCAGGGTACGGCTTCTTAACTGGGTCAGAGCGGACGCAGAATGTAGTCGTGCCGGATAGCAGAAGGAGAGAAAAAAAAAAGGTCGAACACTTAGTGTAACCGACTTGGAATACAAAACGCGTCGGAAGGCACTCTTGTCTTATAATTAGACCTAATAAAATAGAAGAAGTTTCCAGTCTTTGATCAGTTGGATACAATCCCTTTTTCGTTAGGCTTGTTTGACAAAGCAGTGTCTCTGTGCGGCGGAACGAAAAAAAGGGGGCGAGCGGCTGCCGGCGTACACGCGTTTCGCAGAGCTTTACTGTCCGGGAAATACAAACAGAATATTTATTTCTCAAGTATTCATTTCACATTTAATGAGGCACCGTCAAGATTCCTCGCCAGCAGATACGACGTCTGCTTTACATAAACCTCCCTGTAATTTTTTTTTTTTAAAAGGAGTAAGGGGGAAAATGGGATAATCTAGAAAAATGAAACAAAACATGGCCTGAATCTGGATCCATTTTCTAAATTACGGGGGGGGAGAAAGAGGGCCGCCATAGGCTTGGGGCTTAAATCTCCACGTAGCTCAGCGTGCTATAATGAACAGGAAAATAGACAAGATTAAAAAGTCCGGCTTAATCTCCTTTAAATTGTGACTCTTTTTGTCAAATTAATAATTTTCCCCATTTGATATACGGAAAAAAATGGATGCAGAAAATATTAAATTCCCTCAGTTCTTCTCATTTTTATATCGAAATAGATTAAATCACACACACAAAGTAATATGATAAAAAAGAACGTACTTTTTTACTGTCTGATTCAATGGTTGCCCTGATACATATACGATTAACCCTTTTGTAGTCTGAAAACAGAAACTCGTATTCATGAACACATTAATAATTATATATATATATATATATATATATATAATATATATATATATAAATATGTATATACACCGTATAGAGAAAGAATGTTAATTTTTTTAGCAGATCTGTCATTTATTTTTTCCTCTACAGATTTCACATGAAAACCAATGCAGATAGTTTTGGGAAGCTTGTTTTCTGTTTATGTGGCAACAACCTATCAGTTCCTGCTTTTGTGTCACATGACAATTAAGTGTTCCCATCAAAAATCTAAAAAAAGTTGGGAAACTGTACTTTTCCTGGATAGGTTTGGGTGTTGAGAGGTTGGTACCTTGCTAAACCCCCCTCCGACTGTCCCAGGTTTAGGCCGTCGGAGCTCGGGAGGTAGCTCCATTGTGCATGAGCAGTATGCAGTCCCAGGCAGAATTGCGATCCTGAATCCCGCTGAATATATAGATAGAATGGCAAAATCGGGACTGTCCTGTGCAAAGCAAGACAGTTGAGAGGCATGCAAGGGAAAGGCTTATGGCTGGGTGAAGCCTGCATTAGACCCAACCAAGCCTGCGTGAAACATTGTGGTTCCAGTATAAGGGATCCTCTCTATTTCACATGCACTAATTCTGCTGGGAGCATTAAGGTCGCACTCAGGCTTCGGCCATAGGTATGGTCTCCGTACGCTGCTTCACCCCACTGCAGCGCCAGCATTGATTAACCTCCTGAATCGGTAATAAAAAGCTTCCTGCCGCTGCAGCGTATACGTTCAGATCCTTCAATTGAAACCAATCTACACTTGTAATGAGAATTCAGCCCCTGCTCTGGAATTATGGATCTGCCAATGACTTATCACAGCCAGAAAAGTCAATATTGCCAAAAGGTGACATATATATATATATATATATATAAATATATATATCCCCCCCTTACAAAAAAGAAGAGATTAGCAAAGCGGAAAAGTGATGTCAAAAATAACGCAGGCTCCTTGTCGATGGAGAACTAGACCAGAAGAGATAAAAAAGGTCCTCTGTGACATTCCCTGTTAACCCTTGAAGTGTGGGATGGTGATCAGTGCCGTACTTTGTAATATGATTGTCTAAATCTTACATTTACAGGGTTAAAACGCGATGTCTGATACTTCGGCTTGGCACCAGACAGGCATTGCTATTTAATCATTAGTGCGTTAGTAAGCGGATAGCCTTGTGGCAAACCGGTTATTGGATTAAGGAATAGTGTTACATACAGTTCTACCCCCCCCCCCCTCAACAATTGGTCTGTATTCTCGAGGTTACCCCTTCGAGATCCGTTTGCAATAAGAGTTTTAAATGGCGGTAATGGTGGAAGCTGCCCCCAGTTCTTAGCATCGGGTACCTGTACCTTTTTTTTCAGGATGAAAGCGTTTGGCGTGTAAAGAATGAATCATTTCCGAGGTTCCTTTCTATTAGACGTATTAGTTTCACAGAGCTCTGCTGTTCTGCTCCGAATTGGAGCCTAAGCCATCCGCACATTATTAACTCCCGATAGACTCTCTCTCTCTCTCTCTCCGCGGCCGGCTTGTGTGCAAGAATGTCACAGGTGTGCGTTCGGCTCCCGGGCTCTAAATAACTAATTATTCTGTTCCACTAAGACTGTCCCCGCACGTTACAAATATCCTTAAACAGCCAAGCTGCCGTCTACAGAGTACAATGAGCTTTAAGGAGACAAATAAATGCTTTGTTGTTGAGCCATTTATAGAACACTGAGATAGCTATCCTCGTTACAATGAATCATAAAAGGGCAGAGATGGAAGGCTTTTAACTCTCTACTTCAACTCCTATTATCTTCAGCCAGGCTGGCTGTTTCGGGGATACTGTAGAACATTTGGAAGCTGTCAAGTCCAACGAATCTTTTGAAAATAATAAAATAATTATAATATGTCCTAATATTGCATTTTGGTTATGGCACCCAATTTTTTTAGTGGGCCACAACTCCTATTAATGCCAACCATAACCCGCGACGTCATAGTAAATGGCTGGGCACAAGGGGAAATGGTGTCCACTATAAACGCATGAGCGTGACGGGAGCTGTAGCTGAGTGCTAGTGTGTGACTGCAAATTATCTCGGTGTTGCCGAAAAAGACGCATCTGCCTGATTGTTACTTAATGCGCCGCGGCAGACAAAGAACTGCTTGTTACAAGGTACTAAAAATATAGTTTTACAAAAAGTTTTGAAGTCTGTAATTGCCTTGTCTTTTTTTTGGTCCTTCAAAAGGAGCCTGAAATATTACTTCATTAAAAGTCTCCTTAACTGCTGCAATCATACGGCTCCATCAAACATAATGCTTGCGAAGATTTGTATGTAGTTATCATAAAAAAAAAGTGTAAAAAAAATAGGGTTTTCTGTGATTGTATGCAAAATTGCGATCCTTTTTGATGTTTCTTCTCAGAGGGAGAGAAATGTTAGAACAAGAGGTCATCGTCTAAAGCTAGAGGCTCAGAGGCTTACATGTAATGAAAGGAAGTTTTTCATTACTGATCTGGTGGTAGATAAATGGAACAGCCTTCCTGCAGAAGTAGTAGAGGCAAGGGAACTTAAAAGGCATATGGCGATCCCCAATGTAAGACGAGACCAACGACTGATTAAGTCTGTCTTTACATCTATGAAAAATGGGCAAAATGGTTCTTTGTCATCTGTTGTCATATTCTATGTTTGTTGATCCCCAAAACTGCCTAATTTGCTTCCATTACTAAACCGAAAGCCCTACCCTAGAATTGATAGATGATACGTCAAAATAATAGGTGAACATGGAAAATATGGTTGTAATATGTAATATGGGATTGACTCATTATGTATCTGTTTTTTTATTGTTCGATCGTATTTGGTAGATGGCAGATTACAAGGAGAATTTATCATCCAAGACAATGGCGGGCAAGACTTTAGCCCTTTGTTCCTCCTTTAGCCCCTTCCCTCTAACCCCAATCATGTACTATATGGGAACACGAAGCAATCTGCCTCTTGAGGACCACACATTCTGTAAATCCTTACTTTATTGCGTTTTCCTTCCTATAGCCACACATCAAAGTTCTACCCACAACTTCCATACTAAAAACAATGATATTGTTGAAGGACCCGGCCGTGGGTTAACAGGAGACGGCCATGAGTTTTGTGGGGATCTATTCACTAAAGAGAGAGTTGCCGGAGACGTTATGAAGGTCCATGCAGCTTCTCCTGCCTTGGTTGGCCTTGTGAAATCCATAGTTAGATCACTGAGATGTCTTCAGTCTCTTTACACATTAAATTCTGCTTGTTGTCACATTGTGTGTCTGCTTACCAGCACCGTGGTAGCGAAATTTACCCCCAAAAATGGCCATCCTATTCATATTATGTATCCAGGGTATAAATTCTTGCTGCCTTCATCTCTCAACCCCTTGTTGGACTCGCAACCACTGGACTTAGTTAGAGTCCAGACAAAGATGACCGATGTATGGCTGGGGTCATTTTACATTATTATCGGCCAACAGTGGATAGAACGCACACCGTCACGATGTTCACCCATCCTTTGGCACGATTCCTTTTTTTTTATGTAGGCTGAGCATCATGGGTGTTATAATCCTGCAACAGCGATCTGCACCCTGCCTACAAGCCACTTGGCTACACGTTGTCCCTGTACGTTGGATATTGGTGCACTCATCTCTCAATACTGCAAACAGCAGCAGGCGGAACGAAGCAGAAACTCATAACTACATGACTTGTCCCGGATATTATAAATCTTCTGAGGCAGAAGCACAGAACAGTAATAAGGAAGGTAATTTTATAATTACATTAGCGCAATAGCTGGATTCACAGCACAGATAAATTATTTGATGAGAGAGGAGAACTTGGCAGGAGTCACCATGTCCCTGCCACGGTATTTGTTTTTGCCCCGACTGTCTCTTTCATTCTCTGCCCAAACGCGGCTAAGTAGGACCATTTGACAAAAGTGGCAGAAACAATTGCTAATTACCCTAAACAACTCAATTCATAAGGCAAGTTTGCCTGGCTGTCATCTCAACCTCCATGTGTAACCTGCCAGCGACGGATTGTCTGCGTATCCAGAAGCAAACACCAGTAGGAAATTAGGATGGTGCTATTTGTACAAAACCAAACAAGCTGATCAAAGCTGCTTGTAATTACCGATGATTACAACACAGAACGATCTATGTGTCCACAAATAAATAAAACCACGAGCTGGAAGAGATTTCCCGGGGACTTCATGGGGGTTTATGGGGTCTGCCACTGACAGGGCAGGCTGGCCTGGGGCAGGAGAGGGCAATTTCCCACTAGAGTGGCCCAAAATTCAGTGCCAGTCCGACTTGGCTGGTCCACCCACAAAGGCAGGAGCACAGTGGGGGTCACATAGCGTGACGTTACAATGTGACCATGTCGTGGAGGCAAGCAGTGATAAGGAAAGGCTTCAAGCAATGTGAGGGCATCATGACTGAGAGAGTGAGGAGTGACTGGTAGAGTGGGGTAGGGGGTGGAGCGGGTATGTTTGAGTGTTAGCGTGAGAGGGAGAGTGTAAGTGTGTGTCTGTTACAGTAATAATAAAATAAATAATAATAGAATAAAACAAAACTATGAGGCTGATAATTCAGTGGAGGGGATTTCTTGATCCTCCTCGACAGGGCAGGTAAAGCGGAGTGAGCTCCTGACCCCCTGCAGTAACTAACTTACACACTAACGCACACGCACTCACTATTACACATATACAATATTACAATATACAACATATATATTACACATATACAATAGCTGTCACAGGTTTTATAAGCCATAACTTTCCACATAAGGACCACAGAATTGCTTCTGTTTTGGGCCATGGCAAGCCCTTCGTCGTGCGATATTTCCCGGTAGATGGGTCATAGGGTGTCGAGTCCAACTCCCCCGACCCCCCTAGCCCTCTGAGGATTATCAGAGTCGTCGCTCCGCCACAGGTAATCTACCTACTTTATTTTCTTCCGTATCAAGCTGCCACCGATTATTTTTCATTATCCGTGCCTTTAGATTTAACGGTAAAGTATAAAGTACAGGTTTCCAGGGATACAGAGCCAGACACTCATACAATATTTAAAGTTTGTCGTCTTTAATTTAATAGTACAATATCATGGAAACTGAAAGAGCGTACAATCTGTTTGTTAGGTATTCTGTTCTTATTTTTAGACAACCAGGGAACTGGTATCCTTAGATGCACGAATGGTTAATATTACATGACATCATGATTCACAATGTATTTTTCCAATAAAACGGTAATGTTTAACTCTATGCAGCGATTCAATAGCTACGCAGATAAAGCCGAATCAAATAAAAGAGACTAGAATGGTAATTATAAGATATAATTATTATATCCAACACCACCTACAACGGGATGTTACCTTCTCATTATACAATATATTATGTGAACATAACTCGATTTTCAGGGTAATGGCAAGTAATTACATCATCTGTGGTGTCAAAACACAGGTTTTTTTTTTTGCTGGGTATCTCCTTTGTTTTTAGACAGTAATAAAACCCATCTAGCTAATTGTATGGCCTTCAGTTCAGATGTTATTAACTCGGAAGCCCCGGTTCATTTTATCATAACGCTGTCTATACGTTCCGTGCCTTCCAGGTTTCAAATCACTTAACGCTTCTCTTCTACTCGGCTGGCTCGGTGGTGATCGTTATCGCTTACGGAAATAGCTTTACCACCCTGTCCACCAGAGCCGTATAGAAACACAGAGAGAAAAATGTATAATGGGACATCGGCGGCTATCAGGCCTTGGAGAAAGATGGGGTGTTCTATAAAATAAATAAGTAATAAAAAAAATAATGAAGTATAAAAGTCGCTCCTAAATGCTCCTTGCGTAGAATTCGGATGAGTGTTTGAAGACCATTGTCTTACCAAAGGTGAATGATACTAAAGATACCCAAAGATCCCAAGAATGTTACATTATTGGTAAAAATGTGACTCGAAAACGTGGGAAACTCATCACTAGAATTATGGGCATCAGGTTCTAAATATAGAAATATATCACGTTGACTGCCTGCATTTTCTGCTTGTACAGAATCACGTTCCAGGCGGCAGATCATAACCTATATATATTAGCACACCATATCACTGCCTTCCCTGATGCAATTATTCTTATTGAAAAGCAGCAATCCATATGAAACAGGTTTTTCTTTGTAACCTGAATTTCCATGCTTTGGTTGCAATTTTTTTTTACAATAAAATGAACCTCGTTATTTATCCTCCTACTGTTATTTCCACTGCAATATTTAAACATACCCCGAGAACCCCATGACTATGTTTCCATATGATGCATGTATTCTGTTTTGCCAAAAATTGTTTAAATACACAAATTTGATTACTTAATGAATTTTGAGTAAAAAAAAAGAGGAAATAGTTCTAATTTTAAAAACTATAGATTATCATGTTTTTCTCATTCTTTAATGGTATGGTCCTTGAACAAAATGTTGGACATATGAAGAGTCTGGTTGACTCCTTTGGCTCATGAAGAACATATATGAGGCTTAGGAGAGTTCTGATCTCATAAAATCGCACTCTTGGATGAATTTGGAAGTAAAATTCCGATTTTTGCTAAATTTGGTAGCAATAAAATCATAGGTTAAGCATTTGGAAGAAAAAAAATGATATAGATTCAAGTATTTTTTCATAAAAACGCGTATTTAATGCTGTGGTGCGTCTCTTAAAACGTCAGTGTTCTGGAATCTGAAAAGGTGATATCTAGAAAGGCTGATCTACTAAGCAAAGATGAAATAAACAACAGCAGTTTTTAATTATCCTAATTAACCTACTTCATAAAACAGATTTGTGATGCTGTCATGACAACTTAGATGACTAGCTTCCCAACGCATGCCTTCAACTGTCCATTCCAATAAATCCCTGGTAATTACTAGTATAACATTTCTGACATCTACCATAATAATTAGTGGTACTGTTCAGAAGGTCGCGCTATACGGTTTATGAATGATGGGCTTTTTTCTTATGGTTTTTTTTTTTTGTTGTTCGTGACGATTAATGCAAAATGACCAAATGGAGACATTATTTCTGCTGGAGAAGGACGCCGTCTGAGATTTGTGTAGACTTCTTTGTGATCTGTGTCTCAAACAAGCACCAGAGAGAGGAAAAAAAAGAGATGATTCCCATGAAATGAGTTTCAAAATGGTCCAATTAAAATCAAGAAGCGTGACAACTGCTCAGAAATTTTCAAAGAGCTACGGACTGGAAGAACGGGGGGAAAGAAACCACATATAAGAAAAGAAGCCCTTGTCAACGATTTATGAAATGGCTCAAACAAAACGAAACCAAAGCAAAGTAGGGGGGAAAAAAAGGACAAAAAATAATAAAAAAAAAACCTTTGATGATCAGTTATAACTTCGCGTTGAATATTAAAAATAAATGGTTTGAAACGTTAATCGATAATTTATTCTCGCAGGGAATAAGAAAAACCTTCGCCAATGCCATAAAATTGTATCGGAATAAAATGGCAAATTGGTTCTTTCTATGGAAGAAATGACATCTCCGTGCGTTAAATTTAATTTGATTCCGCGTACACTCTCATAGGTCTGGGTTATAAAAGCAGTAACACAATTAAATGGAAAAAAGGCTATATTTCCCTATTTCGCCAATAATGAAACAGAACAGAAAGGCAATCAAAACAAGAACAAAAAGGACAAAAAGGTGTTTGCACTTCACATTTAGTATATGAATAACAGTTCTCCATGGCAAACTAATATATATATATATATATATACACTGTATTTATACACAGATATTTGATTGGGTTTGGGTTGTTGATAACTGGAGATTGATGGGAGTTGTAGTTTAACAGCTGGACACAAACGTGACGATATTATTATAATACAGGTGCCCCAAAGGAATAATAAGTAAAAATAGAACAAGTAAAATCTCCTAAATATACTGAATAAAAATCAGATTCATAAAGACCGTTCCGCACTTAACCTCACAATCAAAGGGGTTAATACGATGTTCCAGATCCAGCCCTTTAAAGTGTAGCCGGCGCTTAGTTTATGACAGACTCCCTTTCACCATGTATTACCTATAATTTGAAGTTAAACAGAAGTAATTTGGTAAATCCAGAGCAATCGTATTCCGCTTTTTGATTACTGTTTTTCTCTGCCTCATTTCACAAATTGTGGAGAGTTGTGTATTTAAACTGAGCTAAATCCCACTTAGCCTGGACAAGTACACGCAGATTAACCAGATTGCTGATTGCTTAACCCTTTAAATGACAGACGGGGCCAGTGTAAAGGATAACGCACTGCTCAACCCTGCCCCAACTGTCTTGTTTGTTTTTGGCTTTTTTTTTTATTAAATGTAATACTCCATGACTATGCCATTAACCCTTTTATGTTTTTGGCCCTCAAAAGGCTAATGATATTTGTGTACTAACACAATGTATATATTTACTCTGTAAGGGTTAAATTAAGATACATGTCACAAATCTGAATATTTATCCCATTTAGATATCCTATTATAACCGAGACATATTTTCTTATTCCACGCCTTTTATCGTTCAAACCCCAAACTGGCACTTAAATGTCCCATTTGGCTGGTACATTTAAGCCATTAAATTAGAATTCCAGCCCGGAGTTTAATTCTATCCCAACTGCAGCAGATTATGTAACTAATCACAGCTCATTCCTTTTTTCGAGTATGAAATATTTCACATTCTCGACGTATGGGAATCATACCAACACCCATTCTTCTGTTTCGAGATATTTCTTGAACTCAAAGCAATAAGTCCATCTGCTCCAGTTGGCAAAGGGAGAATATAATGTTTGTTAATTTGGTTTCTGATATTTTAGGCTTGTCTCTGAGTCACACTTAACCTCAGTTTGGGGTCTGGACATTTAGTTAGATTGAAGGAAATAGATATTTATTTGTTGACCTGGTCACTTGGAGTAATATGCTCTCTCGATGAACCTTTTTCATCATTTTATATATTTCTTTATTTTAAACACACACATCACTGCCTTAATATATTTCTTTCATCTTTTCTTCTTAACATAGTTCTGTCAACCACATCCAGGGGATGCATGACAAGAAGATCAGCTAGAAGTTCTATAGAGTTTGTGTTGTTTAGAAGCTACAAAGGAAAGACCGTGACTACCAGGGCAAAATGGTGGCAAAGTACTATATTTGGAATAGTAAAAACAATACATCAGTCTCTATAGTGATTTCTCTAAATATATGGCTTTGCCATAGAAATGTGTTTTCATTTCTACACCATTAACCCTCTTTAATTGTAACTTTATTACATGCGTTGGATACTCATGTCTGATATTGGTTTTGAACATTTGAAATAACTGCCCACGTTTTGATTAGATCAATAGAAGCCTATATGTTACTAATCTCTATGTCATTATTCTTCTAGTAAACCCAAAATCCGCCAAACTGGAGTGAATTATCGACCGGGAACTTCTAATCTGTTCTTAAAACAATTCCTTATTTGATCAGCAATGGATGATCTTCAGCAGAAAACCCAATGTAAAATAAGACGACCGATAAAGGACCATTTGCCCCATCTAGTCTGTCCATAACCCGTGGAAGAAATTTATTCAAGGCAGGTCCTAAAGTTTACAAAACTAAATTTTGACCATACAGAAAAGAATAAATATATTTTTGTAGGTGCTAACCAACGATGTAATTTGTAAATCAACTTCTAGAAATACATCTAGATCTTCCTTAATTCTTCCTGTCTGTAAGAGCCCTTATATGTTAATTCATTAACATCAATTATGGAACAGTTCTTCATTCATAGTTGTTCTGTTTCCCACCACAGGCTTCCTCCCATACGCTCTATGACTCATAGGGCCAGTAAAAACATCAAATAACTTCAATCGCAACTAAAAAACAGAGCTATTACACACACAAATTGTCATTCTACTCATCTTGACTTTGATGTGGTTATACACAACAAAACCCATTTTTGAATACATGGTATTATTTCAAACATAACATTAATTATTGAAGGAATGAATGCGAGGATCAGAGGTCCCATGAGAAATAAAACCGTCAGGTTTCACACAGAAATATCATCCCGTCACATTTTCTTAAGGCCACCTCCAGTATTTTTTTATAGAATCCGTGTCATTTTTTTTTACAATTTTCTTTTTAAGATTAAATGTATTATGCATTTACTGCGTTAAATGCTTAAACCATGCCTGTCATTAGACATGCAAACCTACACCAGGGACGTATTCTGGCCTAGGCCAAGAATCCCCAACTGGCCATTTTTTGCTGGCTAAGCACAGCCTCCATAGACTTCATTAAAAAGGCTCTGTGTGCCTTTAAGACATGGCGCGCCAGGAAATGATGTCATATCCCGGAGCTCAGTTTCTTAAAGACACATAGTGCCATTTTTTTTGTATTTGGGATGGCGACCATGGAAGGGGGCGGCTAGAAGTGCTGCTCTAATAGATATGTCACTGACCTGCACCTTACTTATAAGGCAGGGCAGGTATATTTGTTGGGTGCCATTTTTACAAATGGCACCTGAAAAAGGGAGAGGGACTAAAAGCTGCCTTTGAATCGCATACGACAACATTATTAACTCAGACGTACAATTAAACAAAGTATCTGGTTTACTTCTTCTGAATGCATCTTTCTGGCACCAAAGGGGTTAAAATACTGGGTCCCTATATTATAAAAAGTATAGGTGAACCTGTTTATTCTTGCAAGATTAAGTTACAAACCAGCAATCAATACAGCCAATGCTTCAAAATCACTTTTTTCCCACTCAACAGCGGTTGATTCAACCATGAGTTTAAAAAAAAAAACAGTGTTAAAAATTGTCTTGAAAAAAAAGTGACCCAATTTCCCTGGAAAGAGCGGACTGATTATATCATAGGTGAACAACACAAATAGATTAACGTCGTTATTGTATATATATATACTGTATATATATACTATTAGATAGATATAATGATAATAGAGCTATATATATATATATATATATATTAGTATATATACTATAATATATAGTATTTATTTTATATTATATATTATTTTTTTCAATCATTATCTCACTGATAGATAGGGAATGTTGCTGTATTAGCTCAGCCTACAGATGCCCAACTCCAGTGAGGAAATGCCAGAGGGTTTTATCTTAATAGTATTGTACGTAGCTGACTTAGGGCCGAACTAATGCAATCCTCGAACATGAAGATTTTTAAACCTGCCCTGTGGCATACACCTGCCACTACAAAAGATGGCAAAATCCGACAATCTGAATCCTCCGTGATATTTTTCTTCTAAAGCAGCCCTTTCAAAATGTACAGAAGTTGCAAAGCCTTAACAGAAAGTTCTGTTTCATGGGCGGAAAAAAATTGATATATTTCCTTTCTTTCTTTTTTAAATAGTCCACGGACCAATGACTTTGGCGGGGATTCCGGGACACAAAAAATGAAATACCACTTACTTCTAAAGTGTGTATTTTTTGTTCTGTCCTTTTACAGTCTAAAACTGAATTGGTTTGTATGTGTGTGTGTGGGGGGGTGTTGTTCGCTCTTAGTGGGCTAATGTTTTATTCAGCAATATTCTGTAGTTTTGAAAACTGACACGATGCATTAGAGAAAAGGTCTTGCAAAATATTTAGCTGTAAAGTGTCATGCGACTGCCTGGTGTAACAAGAGATGTTTCTCTGGGTTGGAAGATGCAAATTCGGAATTTTCACTGTGTGGCATTTAGCAAGCCAAGGAGGACCATAAAAGCCATGATTTAGATAAGGAACCATAAGAGTTGTTTACTTCTCGCCCAAGTGTTTCTCCTCAAGTGTTCCACCAAAGCCTTCTTTCCTTCCTTGGCTTTATAGAGATTATGTCTACCAGGTGTCCAAGTTTCAGTGGAACTGTCCCAGTTTGAGACCTAAGTCCTGCTACCTTATATCTCCGGTCTACGGTTTCTCTGGCACACTGGAGAAAAATTCCTAAATGATAGGATTCCATATTCACGGGAATGTTACACAAGCCTTTGAGAACATGAGAGTGCCCAAACCTGTGTGCTTAGTTATAGCTGTCTTCTCATACACAAGTCCATGGAGGGTCTTGGGGGATTAACATGATAGCTTCATGCAGCGTAGAGGCCTTGGCTCTATGGTTATATTGGACCCCAACATTCCTAATCTAATGCTAAAAAGAACCCCCATATTTGAAGTGTTGGGATGAATGTTGGTCTTTCATCATGCCAACCATCTTGTTAGGACACAGCTATATCTTTGATCCTAACTGGCAGACTTTGCAGGCTGAACTGCGTGATAACACAAAGGGTAAGTCATTTTTAGAAAGCATGGAGGCTTCATTTGCATGTCCTAGACACCTAGGTGCAAGATTTTCCTCGTCTGCCACCACAAGTTGTTTTAAATCAAAACTACCAAAAAAACCACAACAGACATGAATAATTATGTCTAATGTTAATGTCCTATTGGATCAAAGTAATCCACCAGTTTATGGCGACAATGGATTCACTAAAAAAAAGAGAAACATTTTTTTGGAACTCCAAACATGATCATTATAAAAAAGGACACAATACCAACTCAACACTGAAAACTAAAACTACAAAAAGTCACTCTTGCTCCTAGTACGCAGGCACTTTGCTTGTGAAATCCATAGTTTTGTAACTAAAATAAATTAAAAAAAACAACCGAACAGTTTGACTGCTCCTCGCGCGACATACACAATGCGTGACTTGTCTCTACAGACAACTGATTTCTACTCAACCCAAGTCAACATTGCTTTGAATAGACCAAACGTTTGCTGCAACCGACAATGAAATAGCTAAGGAACAACAAGAATTCTTCAAGATGTTTGGAAAGTAATGTGTGTTGTGTTACCTGTTAATATTTATCTCGAAACCAGCAGGGATTCCTGCCCACAGGCATCTTATCCTACCCCGAATATCCATAATAACACACAGAAGATATACGTTAGAATAGAGTTGAAACTCCCACAGCACAGATAACATGACTTTGTTCTTGCTTGCGACGAAGTCTCTTCTACAATAGAGTCCTTTTAGCTCATAGCGGCATAAACTGGAAAGGGAGAGTTGTGTCATCAAAAGAATTGGTCCACTTATAAGAACATGGCTTCATGAGTTAATTTTATAGATATCTTCATTTCCAAGTGGTCATTAGACCAGCTGCATCTTAGAACACATGAGGCTACACAACCCTCCATTCATCTCAATGGAATGACTTGCATATGTAATGAAGGGTTCTTCACAACTGCCCGAATAAACAACATTAAATAAACACTAATATCAAGGATATGTATTATTAACAGTCATATCGACAGCCGGGTTAGGTTTTTTTTATCTAAAGAAAATAAATCGTAGTCAAATAATTTTTCCTTTCCTTGAAGGGTTAAGAGTGGAGGAAGCTGTTCTTAAAGAATCTATTTAAAATGTGTTGAAATGTATTCATCTTATTATGATAAAAAAAAAATAGATTTTTTTTTAACAGCTTCTGGTCTTGTTAAATGCTTTCTCAGCAATTTCGGAAGCTGATAGCATTTTTACTTGTAGATCCCTACACAATAGAGAATTAATGCAGTGTGATGTTCAATACGGTGTTTAGGCTACGACAAAAAGCATCAAGCGAAGCATCAGCTTGGATGAAAAAGTAATTCAACATTCCGTACCGGACTGTTCAAAGGCACTTGTTTAGAATCCATTAATTCCCATTAGCAACAACAGAGGTATAATAGAACACAGGGTGGGATTTGCCTTGTTTGCTAACTGGCTTGTCCATTAGAAACATATTATTTTTTCATATTATGGGTAACAGCCGGGCCGGGGCCCTACCATATAAGTGATCTAGGCGACTTTGTTAGCTACCGGTGGCTACAACCATGTTCTCACCAATGTTGGCAGGCAGGCACATGTAGTAGGGCGGCATGGGGGATACGGTAGGCCATATTTTAGGGACGCATATATATTTCACAGGTTATCAACTGGATTTACGTTTTTGGGGAGCTGTGTCACATGTATTATACTTGATACTGAGGGTAGTACAAGTAAAAGCCTCTGTAATGTGTACACAAGAGATCCATGCTTACATTGGCACGTGGGGGGGGACTACACATCTTCATGCTTAGGGTATTATTTGATCAAACACCAACCCTGCCCAGAAGCAATGGGGTTCATAAATTAATCGTATTCTTCAATAGTATTCTAAAGGGATAACATGGTCAAAATATGTAAGATAAATCGTATTCCTTTAGCACACAAGGGCTGACTGATCATTGTGGGAATTGTAGTTCAAAAGCAGCTGAAGCCTGTTATCACACTCAGAATTTCAGAATTATAGAATCAGTCCATGGCTACAAAGAATCCAGTGCCCGTTTCCATGGCGATTGCTCCACATTTAGTCCGACCCTGACCATATTATTATCACTCACATTTATCAGATTAGTTTCATAAATAGAGTTAGATACTTTATTTATTCTTGCCACGCTATAACACAATCAGATGTATTTTTTTTAAGCACGGACTTTGACTTTCCTCCAGAAAGTAACTCAGGTCGGTTGGAAGTGATTTTTATTTTCTTTAAGCCCTGTGTTCTCTGCAGCTGATATTTCTTCCAAACACAAAACATATGCAATTGTATTCAAATTTCGTCTCAAATGAATTTTCATCGCCGTCACGCTTTTTTCCTGTATGAGATCATTTATGTTTTTAGAATTTGCATTAAATCCATTATGGATTAAAATGGCAAAGGATATTTTACTGTATTAAAATCAACACACACTGCTGTGCGTACATAAAAATAAACATGCACACACACATTACTTTAAAGTTACATAGCCTATAATTTTTGGGACTCTACATGTCCAGAAATGCAACTGCCAGAGGTGGTGAACACATAGGACCATGCTGAAGCCCAAGCCTTTAAGACTTCGGCTTAAGCATGGCCCTATGTGGTCATGGCTGCCCTGATGGTGGGCAATTGCTGGATGGTGGCGGGACTCCAGAAAACAAGCTTCAGGGTTCAGGGTTATGCTACATAGCCTCCGTATCACAGAACTTAATGGAAGACCCATTAGGCCTATCTGCATCTGTGCGCTGTTAGAGCTTGAATCATACTTGGACGTTGGCCTTGCCTTATGTCTTATAGCCCTATGGTTTATCCCTTCGATGTGTTAGCCTCTACTACTGCTGGTAAATGTTAACATATAGCCAGGGAATGTAAGCAAACTGCGTGAAAGTCTCCATTTAAAAATATTGCTCTACAAAGCATCATCTCCTGTATTTTACAATTATTTGTTGTCATATATTGATATATACAAGCCGAAGCTGCTGGTGGGTGCTCAGCAGAGAACCCAGGTGGGGCGCTGCTAATGTTAACAATCACATTTTCACAGCCATCTGTATAAAATAACTAGAAATGTACCAAAAAAAATCATCAACTCACATACTATGTCATCAGGGCAGTTTAAGTGATGTATGGAATTTTTTATGTATGGGGGAGGAAACAAATTTGAAGGATTTGTGAATAATATAGTATTGTCGCGTTGTATAGCTCTAACTTTAAATGTGCGGTGATACATACATAATGTTTAATCCACATTTTATGCAAAGTTATTATGCCATGTGTTTTCTGCTACTAATCTCATTAAATTAGATTAAATGTGACTCAGAGATTTCATTTTTTTCTTTCTTATTTAACATTGTTATATATATACACATGTGTTGTTTTTTTTGTTTTAACTTGTTTGATCCTCTTTTGTAACATTCGGGTTTTAGTATATATTCCTTTAAACTGGTTTTGGTTTTAGTTTTTAATATTTAGAAGGCAGTGCCAGGTCAATGCAGCAGGGTCACGTAACACGAGTGGGAGGGCGCATTTATGAATGAATGAGAGTGTATGCATAAGTGTGTTTGTGTGTCAGTATGTATGTGTGAACATGAATGTGTATGTGTGTGTGAGCATGTATGTCTAAGCTTGTGTGTAAACATTAATATGTATGTGTGTGTGAATGTGTGTCTTAGCATGATTGTGTAAGTGTGTGTTGAGTAGGAGTATGTGTATGTTAGTATAAAATTGTGTTAGTGTGTAAGTGTGTGCGAATGAGGGGGAGGCAAGGGGCCGACAGGCTTTATCTGCCCCCTAGGCCAGAAGGTTCCTGCAGGAACCTATACTGGTTTCCTGTGAAAAATCTTCTTAAAAAGCTCTGATTTGACTTCTTAAAAAACTGGAAAAATGAAACCAGTTTGCTTGCCTATTTCAAATATTTTCTCTATTTGCTGCAATTGCATGTAAATGAAAAAGTCACGGCAAATTTCCTTTGGTTCTATCAAACGCTCTGTTGACGGGAACTGAAATTCAGTCTAGTTAATGAGCAGAAACTAAATATGTATCTCCTTCCAAACAACACGAAAATGAAAAAGTTTAAAACACTGGATTGGAAGCAATCGCAACGGAAAGGTTTATAATTGCAATATGTCGACCTTCAAAAAGCATAAGAGGCTACTTATCATAATTTTGGCCTTAAACACATCAAAAGGTCACCAGCTGAATCTTGATGTAGTAAAGTTATTCTAGAATGTCTTCATTAAGACCCTGTTGAGTTACAAGGTTGTTTAATAGATACTGATATCGCGCATTATGAAACTGTCCAATCGGAAAAGTAATCAATTTATCAAAGGCATTCTCTGCAAAACAAATGGAACTGGTAATTCCGCATATAGTTACTTTCAAATACAGAAAAGCAAGAGCAGGAATGAATTGAATGAATCATTAATTTATTCCGTGGAAGAAATAAAAGGAGGGGAAAAAAATTAATTCTGCAATCACATCAGAAATTCAAAAGGTAAAATTAAGTCTGATTATGTTGATGGTTACTTTCTGTTCCAAATGTAATGAAGAAATGCATATTAAATCAACAAGTTGTTTAACGAATTCAAATATTAGACAGAAGCCCACCTCATGCACACAAAGTTTTAGCTATATATATATATCTATATAGCTATATGCATCTCTCTCTCTCTCTCTCTCTCTCCATATATATACTAATCTAGTTTATTTACTCATTTCTTAGAGCATACTTATTTTTTTTCCTGGCTTATTAATTTAAAAAAAAAACAAAACCCTGGGTTAGGTTAGTAGAGAATTTCTACAGTTGACATTGTATTCTTTTCACCCTGCACCACAGTCCTTGTGGAGAAGATCATTGTACTGTATATAATGCCACATAGCTCATCTGGGCAAACAGGAACTTTAAAATGCATGCCGCTCCTGTCCACCTGTGAGACTACAACGCACTCCACTGGCATAACCCTTCATTGAAATTTTAAATGTATGCACTATGTATGTTGTATACCCTTGCCAACAAATGTTAATGTATATGACCATTTATATACCAATTCTTAAGTTGGCTACTAAAGCATGAGGTGGAGAATGACATCAAGCGTCAACATCACTTTGACGTTTGATGCACAGTTACTTTCGGGGACAAACACGTCAAAACAGCTTGTAGAGTTTCTGTAGGATAATCCCGTCTCCTACTGCATGCAAAGCATTCCCATAGCATGCAAAACGTTTTGGTACATCGATGTGATTACGACCTGCCAGAATCCCGGCAACTGCTGGAAATACACAAAGTACTTGTGGTCAGACATTCAAAGCAGCCGCGGCTCTTAGGCTCAATATTTATTTTTCCTTGGAACATAAGCTAATTTAGCTGTCTGTATTTGCGTGCCCTTTACATGCTCACTAACATGTAGTAGGTTCTAAAATAGATCTCTGGCCATAAATGATTAACAAAATGACTACTCGAAGTGAAAACGTTAGAAAAGCATGTTATCTGATTATTGCAAGTCTTGTTGTACTTAGGGTCATATACTGTGTGTTGGTTAAAGACTAATTAGAGATCTTGAAAGCTTTCATCAATGCGGTAACAATATTTCTCCTCTGAGGAGAAATAACACTAGAACCAAACAACTGATGGCTCCTCAGCTAAAACAGGGCTGCACAAATCTTGTCCTCGGGTGCTGCCAGCAGGCCAAGAACTCGGTGTATCGTTGTCTTAAAACGAGTTGGTTAACACATTTTTAAACAAGATGCCTTTGCTCAAGAGGAACCATTCCAAAATCAGGCCTGTTTGCAACTCTCCACGACTGGAATTGCGAAATCCTGAGCTTAAATAACCATCAAGGTATGTGGTTCTGAGGATGACGTGACATAGTCACTTATTTTAAGCTAGGGAGAGACATAAACAAGTCACAAGAGAGATCTGTTTCTCCCGATAATGAAAAATGTCTAGTTTTTAAACTATACCATGTGGCCAATGTGCTAACATTTCTTTTATATTTAGATGTATTGAGACTCACCTAAGATCTCAAACTGATCACATGTTAATACCTCTAAAATGTCACATAATTATACCTATTTGGTTCTTTTTGTTCTGCGATATCCATGAACTACGGAATCAACTTCTCCTTGTTGCCTAGTTTGCAAACCGTGCCCCACGCTAAGATGAATAAAAGCTTCAATGTACAAAAACAACTAAGCAATTAAATTTACTAAAATTCCATAAATATCAACAATTAGCCCTTTATTTTGCAGAATGTTTGAGAATACTCAACGTGTGCCGTCTAAAAAGTTTGTACATTTAAAATTGACTGCACATTTATTTATTTCTTTTATCATGAACTCTTAACACCATTAAATTTACTAAATTTAATTAAATGGTGGTAGATGCTTATTTTGCTAAAAAAAAAAAAGCAAAATAATATTTACAAATGCCAGGTTTAACGAGCTAAGGAAGGATACTTTCTAGAGTGAGACATAACTCAAAGAATTGTGAAGATGTAGTTGAATCAAGGAGACATTTTATATTGCATCCTCTTTCATTTTGCGTACGAGAGATAAACACGGCACAATCTATTTGGGGAGGAACGACATCTAAACTCTGAACACTCCTGCCCTCTGGAGCTTTGTTTCGGTGATCTCGCTCATAACTACAAATATAAAGCAGATGGAACTCTGCACTGAAGAACGTACTTCCGAGTTAATAATTTAAGATCTAAGAAGACTCAATAATGTTATTTAAAATTACTTTACAGGATTACATGGCCGTGTTATTAAAAGAAGGGTATTTAGGAATCCAATCTTACTTATAACGCGGTTCCTTTGCATGAATGGTCAACTATGGAGTTGAAGGACCTGCTCTCCAGAACAGCACCGGAGATGTATTAGTAAACTAACCTTTGACCATTAATAATCACAGTTCACGGGATGTTCGCACACGGTTATTTATATTGTCTTTGTATCTTTTTTAATAATTACCACTTCAGTTAGCTCAGAGCTTTCATCTTTGTCTGTTCCAGTTCATTCCTACATTAAATAGATCCTTAACTCGAGAGCAGAAAGCCGTAGAAAGTACTAGCACTCAACTCCTAGAATATCTTGGAATCTTTCAGGAAAATATTCTACTGCGCATCTTTTGTGTCAATGCAAACTTTCCCTTTTTTTAAAAAAGATTTTTAAATTGCTTTTATATCGGTTTTATCCTCAAAGACGTTCATTAGAGTCCATATCCAAAACGGCGTGCTTTTCAAAACACGAAAACCTAAGTCCAGGCAACTTTCTAAATAAGACACTAAGAAGAAGAAGAAGAAAAAAAAGACAATCGTCTCCCAAACATCATCTCTTCAAGCAAACAATGTATCCCCAAGGAGCACTTTGTCAAGATTCGCAACTGTTAAACTAAAAGCATCTCTCATTAAAGACCAGCCACATATCAAAACAAGCCTGGTGTTCCTTGATAGACAGGTGGGCATTTTAGAGAAGGTTCGCTTACGGTATTATACTTGAAGACTCGGCACTCTTGAGCGATAAGCATATGCAATTATACTATATGAAGCCTGATCTGATTTCTACTGTATCTAAAAATAATGAGCCAACTACCGCAGGATAAGAATTGTATACGGAGCGCTAATAGAGTATGCTAGGTCGACTGGTGATTTTGCATTTCATTTGCAATTGTGTTTAGCAATCGCAGCCTTGCAGATAAACAGAATAAAACATTTCGGCTTAAAGCAGCAGTTTTTTGCTTAGGTCTAAAAATTCCAAAGAATGCATTTGCTGTGTAACATATTCTTGCAGGAATCAATAAGGTATTCCTTTCCCAAATACGACTATTAAATGCTCTGTAAGCTCAGCAACGCTGAAAGCAGAAAGGCAGAATAGGTTCTCGCGGGGTTTCAGAAGATGGTTGAACTCTAAATATAATACGACCTTCTCAATCGGTAGCTGATAAAAGAGCTTATCAAATTAGAACATAACTTTTACATGGTGACCGACATACCCAATGAATTTATGACTCCTGAGTGCTCATCTGCCACATTAGATCTATGTAAACAATGACTGAATTATAAAAAAAAGCTAACGTTTTAATCTACAGTATAGTTTTCTTTGTTTAGATAACATATGGAAGAAAAGTCCATTTTTAAAAAGAGAAAGAAAAATTTAGATATATGGGTTCTCGAGATGGAGATCGAGAGGACAGGGAGAAAGAGAATGAGAGAGAGTGAAAGATAGTGAGAAAGCAAGCGATAAATAGAGAAAGAAAGAAAGAAAGAGAGGGAGAGAGAGAGAGAGAGAGAAAGGAAAAAGAGAGAGAAAGAAAGAAATAGAGAAAAAGAAATAGAGAGAGAGAGAGAAGTTGAGAAAGAAAGAAAGAAAGAGAGAGAGAGGGAGGCCTATATTGAAGGACTATGTTTTTCTGCGTAAAATAACTGTTTCTTGTATGTTTAAATGTTGTCAAATCAACCATATATGTTTATGAATTTAGGATTTAACAGAAAACCTGTTCTCCTCACAGTTAACTGACTTTCTAGAGCTCCAGAGAGATTCAATTCTCTCTCTTGAAATGCCTGACTACCTTTTCCAGACCCGATCCTGGCAGGTCACACAATGCACAGGGGTTTAGATGTAAAACACTTTAAAAGACAAGTAGTAAATATTTAACTAGCACAGAACAAGAGTTTTTTAAGAGCACAAACTTGCGACTATAACCGAACAAAATAATATTGCTCACAAATCCAAGAATGAACTTTGCTGTTTCACAGGGTTCTCTGGAGATTTTTAAAGAAGCAGTACCGGTAAAAATTTATGTAGTATAATAGACACAAAAAGTATGATCTTCAATCATACTGCAAGTGGAAGTGGCAGATGAGGTTCAATATAGAGAAATGCAAAGTTATGCATTATGGTAAAAATAATAAAAATGCAACCTATTCTTTAAATGGAATATCCTTGGGGGAAACGACCAATGAGAAGGATTTAGGAATAACGGTTGACAACAGACTTGACAACAGTGTGCAATGCCAGCAAGCAGCTGCGAGGGCCAATAAGGTTTTGGCATGCATAAAAAGAGGTATCGATTCAAGGGAGGAGGACATCATCTTGCCTCTGTACAGGTCATTGGTAAGACCTCACCTTGAATATGCGGTACAATTCTGGGCACCGGTCCTTAAAAAGGACATTATGGAATTAGAAAAAGTGCAAAGGAGGGCTACGAAATTAATAAGGGGATTGGGAGATACCAGTTATGAAGAGAGGCTAAAAAAGTTAAAATTATATACACTGGAGAAACGGCGTCTCAGAGGGGATATGATAACATTATATAAATACATGCAGGGCCAATATAAAGAGCTCTTCAGTGACCTGTTCATTAACAGAAATATACAAAGAACAAGAGGTCACCCTCTGAGACTGGAAGAGCGCAGATTTCATAGACGACAAAGGAAGGGATTCTTCACAGTGAGGACAAATAGGGTATGGAATTCACTTCCAAGGGAGGTAGTGTTATCCAATACATTAGATACCTTCAAAAGGGGCCTCGATATTTTCTTAGAAAGGCACGATATACAGGGATACAAATAGAATAATATTAATATTTTAGAGCTTCTTGATCCAAGGAGAAATCCGATTGCCTCTTGGGGTCAGGAAGGAATTTTTTCCCCTGATGGCAGAATTCGAGGTAGCTTAATTGGGGGTTTTTTGCCTTCTTTTGGATCAAGAATAGAAAGGTTAGGTAGAAGGGTTGAACTTGATGGACTTAGGTCTTTTTTCAACCTTATGAACTATGTAACTATGTAATACTGTGTGCAAGTTAATAAACGGTGGGGAGGTTATGAGGGGCATGGGCTAAAGTCTAGACAAAAAGTTTTGTGATTAATAAAATGAGAGAAAGAAAAAGAGAGAGAAGGGGAGAGAAAGACAGTGAGAGAAGGAGAAAGAGATGAGGGATGAAATAGAGAAAAAATAGAAGAGAAAGACAGAAATAGAGAGGGAAAGAAAACATGTTAGTGGGAGGGAAAGAAAGATAGAACGAGAGAGTCAGAGAGAGAGAAAACAAGACAGAGAAAGAATGTGAGAGAGAGATGGTGAAAAAAAACAGGACAGCGGTAAAGAGAGAGAAAAAAGAGAGAGAAAAAAAAAGAAAAAAAGAGAGAAAAAAGAGAGAAAAAAGAGAGAAAAAAGAGAGAGAGAGAAAAAAAAGAGAGAGAAAAAAGAGAGAGAGAAAAAAAGAGAGAGAAAGAGTCAACTTGTGGCAAGTTGGCCTGCTTGCCTCAAGAATGTGGTGACGCCAGGTGTGCCACGATCATGTTTTGCTTTTTTTTTTAATTATTTATAACATTTCCCAGACTAATCAGCACATTCACTGGACCGGGACACCTGTTCTACTTGTCCTGCGCAGACAATGTGCGTCTGACAGAGTTTAGCGAGCTGCAACAATGAAAGGCTTTTCATGCTATCGGTTTGTATAAGCGGAGCTGGTGGGAAGGATTGAGTCTTGAGTCTCCTTCTGCGCCTCAGGCAACAAAAAGAATAAGATCACCCCCGGCTAATATTTCTGCTCTTAGAAAGACATGACGGAATAGGGTAATTAGTCCTTTTTGCCGCAAATTATTGACTCTGGAAACCAGTGTGCTAATTTAGTATAGTGGCCTCAAAATTAAGAAATTGATGCTCCGTCCTATATACTTTTTTTTTTTTTTTTACCAGTTATTACAAAATTTATTAAATCTGACACTGTTTGCAAGGTTATTCTGTTTCTAAATTCCACGCAGGATATATTCTTGCAGCATATATGATAAACGCTGTCCACTTAGCCTAAATTTTTTTTTACTAATTTACCAAAAAATATGATGCTTTTAAAATGTAAAAGGATGTTAAAAGCTCTGCCTGCATGCATTAATGTGACTAATTCTGTCAATTTCATTTTTAAGCAAGATAATAATGATGGCTACAATTTAAAATTGGCCCCAATGTGTCTGAATTTATAGAACAAGAAGCATAAAAAGCTGACAAAAAACATGCATTATAATTGCTGTAGTACAAGATTTTTAAAGAAAGTAAAATATTTTATTCTGGTGGTCGGAGGATATCACAAATTTTGTTGAGGTTTACAAATGGTCCATAGTTAGTTATGATTGGGTTTAAGCAGAGATCTGTGCACAGCCAATAGGCTACTGAGTTTCTGTGCTGCCCTCATTTTGATTGGTGCATGTAACATTCTAATCTTTAGAATCTGTTGTGGGTCCAATCGGGTTTTTTTGTGTGTTATTGTGTGTTACCGTAATATTGAGAACGGGTGATATTTATATTTTTTGGCATCTGTACCGATTTATCCAGCCTAATTGTCAAAGAAAGAAAAAGGAGTTAAGAAACATTATTGCCCCTCTTAATACACAAGGGGCATCTCTTATTTAAGGAAAGTAGACCAAATATTGAAATGCTACGTGTAGCCCCTTGGACCACCTTGAAATGTTCCAAAAATTCAGTTCCTTCCGTTGTACCTTAAACACTTTATATACAATAGTCACACAACCTGGTTCACTGGTTTGGGCAATAGTGACCACAGGGCAACAAAGGGTAACAATGGACAAGGAATGTGTTTCAGTTACCGTATCACTCGGCTATTTGACCGGATTTGTCATTAAGCTACCAGTTTTTCCTATCCTAAATGTTTAAATTATCCTATATGCAGCGATACTCTCTTTATCGTATTGTGTATCCCAATGAGGTGACATCACCTCTACGTGGTCCCAAACACAGGCATTGTCATTATGTCCTGTTCAGCTGCAACCGGGATCACCGCGGATAACATATTCGAGCGGCACAGAAAGGGTACAGCCATACGATGCTAGAGGAGCAATATATAATCTAAAGAGACATAAATCAAACGTGTGGACAAGATAAAAAAAAAAGAAATTAAATGTGTTGAATCCGTTTTTCTATGGAGCTTGGAAATTGTCTAAAAAAAGGTAATCTAGCTTTAAAAAAAATGGTCTTTTTATCATAGGATCCAATGGAATAATCCAATAATCAGGTTGCTATTGTGAAAAGACCACGTTTTAAACTTTTACCCCAGAATTTGAATATTTACATTAGACATAATGGGCAGGCTAGATGGGCAGAACGGTTCTTATCTGCCATCAAATTCTAATATTATCACAAATGGTTAGTTGTAATCAGAGAAAGAGTCATAATCAGTTCTGTGCTTACTTACGAATGTGGGACTTAAGTAATGTTTTAATAGTGAAACATCACCCATGACCCAAAGATATTGGGGTAAAGATGTACGATATTGCCATTTTTTTTTTTACCAAAAGACTATGTGACATCATAAAAGCTAGTAGACACATCATTGACTGGCAAGTCCTATTTTCGTTGGCTACGTAGGAAAATGTTGTGATTTAGAATATGTTGCCATGAGAGTAATCAAAGTACCGTACACTTGGCAGCTATGTTCGCGTGATCGTAGAATGTTTAAGATGCTGTCAGTTTTATTTCATGTGAAAGCTTGTCTTAATCTCCATGTCACATCACATCAAATGTCTTCTACAGAGTGTGACACGAGAATGCAGAACCCACGTACTCATCTCCTCTTACAAGCAGTCCTACGGCATTAACAAAAAAATGTGCCTTGGCAAAATAAGGAAGACAATATTCATTTATTTTTAGTCCGCAGCTTTTAGGCTGAATATTTTATAATGGGGTAGTGTAGCTCTACCATCATGGCCAACTCTATGAGTGATACAAACGGTAAGCTTATTGATTTCAAGAAAAAAAGGAGATACTTTAATGGCATTGACCCAAAACAATGGCCAGAGTAATGAAGCCCGTTGACCCAAGTCGAACAGGGTTGTTAATTTCTGAGAAGAACTTTGGAAGGTCTATGGGCTCTATGGCTTACGTTACTTACTTATCAATTTTTATATCCAGAAAACCTTATTCTGGCCACATATGAACAATTCCAAACTGATTATATCAGAAAATGGAACCACGTTTCAAGCTCAAAATTACATACGCATGAACGCTATGCTTTTCCTAAAACAATATACATCTGGCTGATTTTACACATATGGCATATTCAGAGACACGTGCAATCTGGTCAGCAACAGGACAGATACAAGGAGAGGGACGCCCCATTAACACATCTTGTAGGAGTAGCCAACATTTTGTATTACGCCTCGGGGTTTCAAGAATCCTCAGCTCTAGATGTAAGAGGAAACATTTTATATCACAACGCTTCTCTACAATGCAAACACAACACCTTTGGGATACAAACTGAGTCTAAAAGCTGCCTTGTACACCAAAAAAACACCTGTCTCTTCTACAAAGCCATGAGCTGAACATATCACAATGTAGTGATCAGTTGTTTTTTCAAAGGTTCAAAGGATTGCGTTATTATTCTAGAAACTCAAATACTGCGGTATGCAACAACATAACCAGAAGATGTGTTTATGCACACAGTTCAGCGATATAATTTGAGCTTTGAAGCTCACAGTTTCCACTATTTTTTTAGAACCTCGGTGTCAACGTCCCTTCCCGAACGATCATCGCATGTTTTTTAGCTGGCTTTAAGAATACACAGCTAGACCATATTGATAACAGTTAAACCGAGCAAAGGAAAGCATCATAAATAACAACCATGCATACCACCAACTGCTTTGTTTCTACAGGACTATGGACACGCCATGACCATCTCTGGAGAGAGTGATTGCCACATGCCTCTGAGTACTCACCTCTGGAAGAGGCATTCCATTGATGATAAGATCAGGCTGCGGTGGACTCTGGTTTGTAAATGTATGGTGGTAGACATGGTTGGACCCAGCATTCCTCGTATTCTGGTTCTCCACATTTAGGAAGGTGCTATCTGTGCGCCTGCAACCAAGCGGGAGGGTCTGCTGGTGGTAGTCAAAGTAGTTTAGAGATGAAGTAAGGGAGGAGCAGCTCACCACGTTCATCTTATCTGTTTCTTCAACATCCCGGGGCACCAGTCGAATGTCGTTCTTACTGATTTTTTTCTTCTTGTTGGATTTCTTTTGGTGTCCATATGAGTATTCCGCTATTCTGTAAGACAACATTAATAGAATGCAAAAGCATGCATATTTTATCATGCTTTGACAAGACAAACAAACATAAAAAAACACAAAAAAATATATATATATTGTATAACATTGAAAAAAACCTTACCCTGATCTAGGAACAATGAGAATAAGACAAGCAGAGAAGGCCAGCAGGAAAATAGTGGATATGCACAAAGAAAAAAAAATGACATTATTGGAGATGCAACATTTTTGGTACATTGTGTTTTGTCTTTGTATTGTGTTCTTATAAGAATTCCAAGACCTATGTAAGTAATGAAAATTACTAACATTTTATGGACTTAAAAGGTCTGACATGAGGACATATGGTACGAAGAATCGGTTTTGCAAAATGGAATTGCTTATGGTTATTATAATTGACCGATTTAAACATTATTTTCAGATTTTTCCAGCAGAAGATATAAAACCTTAAAGACCACACCTTTTATAAAAAAAATGTTATAATATCCATACTTCCTTGACTATCTATATATTGTTTTCGCCCAACTAAAGCGGGGAAGGTTTGCCATTGCATAATCAACCCCTTAACACCTTTAGGTTTTTTTTTTTTTAATTTTAATACAGAAAGTAATGAAAAACTGTGGCTATGGACATATTTCTTTTTCACCTATAGCAACAGGCGGGTGGTTTATCGCAAGCCATGGATGTGCTTTGAAATCGTTATCTCAAATGAAATCTGTAGATGTCGCGGCACGGCGCAAACCTGGTGTTCATATTTTCATTAACAACGAGGTCCTATAATTTGCGTTAACCCCTCGAGCGCCAGAGGGATGATGAAACCCTGCCCCGATTACTCCAAAAAATCCTATATGATTTAATGACTAAATATAAAAAAAATAACAAAAATATAGCAATTATGTTATTCAAAGGAAAAAAAAAATAATAATAATTTATCTCTTATGTAAACATTTGGCTGTCAGGTGTATTTAGAACCAAGGTTTATAAGCAACAACCCCCCCCCCCCCGCCACATTTTTATCCTGAGCATAAACAATAAAACACTGTGCATTATGTCGCTATGAATTCTTCAACTATTCAACTTGGTTTTTTTAATTTCTTATCCTTTAAAAAAAAGACATTTGTATGACACATCAGCTATTTCTATCATCCATGAATAATTGTACCTTTTCTCTCTTTTTATCTGCTGACAAGAATGAGCTACTAAATAAAGAAAAGTAAAAAAAAAGACTTATGCATTATTTATTATGGGTAATACACAAGTGAGATGTGCACCCAATGTATGGTTTAATTAGGCTAATATAGCCAGAATATTTGCGTCTTTAACCATTGGTCTGCCCATTAAGACTTAACACTTTCAATGGTGGAGGGGGGTCAATAAGTAATCACAGATCATGCTTGGCAACTCAAGGGTTAAGCTGTAAGACTTCTGATCCTTAACCTCAACCAAGTAACCTTCTGCACGTTTTCTTCTCCGTCAACAATGGGTTAATACCAGAGCCACATTTATTTTTTATTTTTTTATTTTTGCCTGATACTGACCTAAAGTGATCATAATAAATGAGGACGGTGATCTGCCATTGGAAATGTCACATAAAACTACAGAAATATGACATGGATTTATATTTTAGTCCCAATGACATTTTCATGATGACGGAAATAAAACCCACAGAATTAACTAGCAGGGTTGGTGCAGGAGACATGAAAAAGTCATTAAGTTTGGAGCGGAAAAAAAAACCAAAAAAAAAAGATCAAATTGGCTGAAAAAGAGATTCGAATCCTACGTCCTGTTTATTAGGAATATCATGTAATTTTAGGAATCTTGTTAAAGTGATGGTTTTGTGTTTTTAGGGACTATATTTTAAAGAGGCCGTATGCGTCCCTGAAATCTTTGGTGTATAAGATTTATTATTTAGTATTTCGGGCCATAAATATAGAATATATACTGCCAGTCCCATGAGATTATCACTCGGCCGTAGGAAAATTCAGCAATTTTCTGCCTGTGTGACGCTGAATATTTGTAGTGCTGACAGAGTCTGCCTCTGCTATAGTTACAATAGATCAGCAGCAGCTCTGCGGTGAGATGCTTTTATACGGACGGAGCCAGATGTTTGCAAGGCTGGATAAAATAACAATTTCGTTCTTTGACTTATTACATCTGCAGGTTGTAGCCACATCTCCTTTTTAATCATTTTGAAACTCGGCGTGTTGTGTTATCTCTATGTTGTCACCAGCCATTCAAATAGACAGCTTTTTTTTTTCTTCTTCATGCCTCTTGTATTTGAAAATGTCATTTGTATGAAAACACGTTACTCTAGAAACCCCCCCCCCTTCCCGGCAATGGAGGGCAGATTCCTAATCATTGATATGGAATGCATAGGCGCCCTTGTTGGAATGATAAGAAAGGGGCTTTAAATCTTGATTATTCTGTAATTGCACTTAAATGTGAACAGTAAAAATCATACCCTGATATATATTATATTTAATACATTTAATTATTATATACATTATCCGATGATCAGTTGATATTTTAGGAATTACAGCAAATCTTATGAACAGAATTTGAGGCGGATACCCTAAAAGTGTACTTTTCTTCTCTTCTGGAATGGCTAAGGAAGATCACAGAAGACATGCCTAGTCTAGAAGTAACAGGATTAAGGTTTTTATGAGGCATTGCAGCTGCTCCTATACTGAATTGAAATTCATGTGTGGTTAGTATTAGTCTACTAAACTTTCTGTAACACTGACAACAGTGTGAGGGGAGACAATACTTCTATAACTGTTCCATATGCATGATCTCGCCTGCCTATCTGCAATAAGGCAAGCTTTTGTTGCATTGACAATAAAGGTCCCCCCTCCATAGCAGATACATTTTGATTACTGTTACTCCATGCACTTACACTTTTGACTGATATAAATGAGTGCTGGCAAATCTCACATAAGCTGATAAGAAGGGAATCAATAATTAATCTAGCCCTAAACACTGTTTCAGTAAAAAAAAACATCCATGTATGTGTGCATAACCAGGATTTGGAATATGTCCACTATTAAAAAATATGCCATTCTGCATATAATCAGCTAGAAATGGGCTGATGTGAAAATGTAGCAATCATTATGTTTCATTTAATGCTGTATTCTTTTAAATTCCATCTCTGATTCTCTGTTCTGGGTGAATGGTTCCCAGTGAAATATGTATTAGGAGTGAGCACAGCGACACCAACTGGTGGAAATGAGAGAATGCACCGTGTAACTTGTAGAATCAATGCTCTGCTTCATTTATTCACTGCTCAATGACATGAAATGGTCTGTTTCCACTGCAGACAACCTGCAGGATGTTACTCCCATCAATCAGGACCCTGGAAGTCACTTGCCACCATTTTAATCGTAGTGGTGGTGTCAGTGGGCCTATGCAAGACACTGCTCTACAACGCCAGACAGGCCCCTCTCTGTTACTGAAAGGGTTAAAATACACAAAGTGCCACCCTACATGCCAATAAAGGTAGGCACAATAGTAACCGAGTGCAAAATAAAACGAATTGAAGTTACAGACACTTTTATTTTAGTGTCCACCATTAATTAACCTTTTCATTGCCAGAGGCAAAAAGTATTATTATTATTATTATTATCATCAAAATTGGCTACTTGACCTTAGAAACCTCACTTTTACACGTAGACTTCTTGCAAAGGAGTTGCAGAATATTATGAATGAGAAAAAAATAGGATTTGCAACCAAAATTCTGATGTCATACTGGATGTCAAAATGTTGCAATGACGTTTGGAATCTTTGCAGGAAATGAAACATGTATGTTTTCCTGGGGCCAATGAATACAGTATACGTTGTAATTCAATTGACTATTGAGACGTTATGTTGCATGTAACACATGGATACATATTGTAGGTCTGTTGTGCAGTCAAAAGGTGTATGAGAAAAGAGAGCTTATGTTTTAATATCTGAAATGTCATAATTAAAAGGGATCAAGTATGTATTTACCTGCAGTTGTATGTCCTGATTTCTTTATTGTCCCTCTTGCATTTCACTGCTACAAAGATCATGGTGACAAACAGGATAGCAGCAATAGATCCCAGTGCAATAATAAAAATCAGAGACAAATTTACAGATCCTATGGATTCCTGAGCATCCAGTGCGGGAGACAGGTAGATCAAGATCAAAGCAGATGCTGAAAGGGACAGTTTGCCATGGTCGTGAGCCACCACGATGAGTTCATAAGTGGTCTTAGAGTTCTCCCCAAATGTCCTGGTGGTCCTGATCTCCCCATTGGCCTGATCAATCTCAAAAAACCCTCTGTCTCCTTCTGATATTTCATATGACAACCTGCCATTTTCACCCTCATCGTAATCATCGGCTTTCACCACAGTCACTAGGTAGCCTACCCCTGCGTTCCTAGGGATGTACACCTCAGAGGTCCCATTGACTAAAGGTGGCGCAGTTATCACAGGAGTGTTGTCATTCACATCCACAACTATCACTCTGACTGTGACATTGCTCTGTAGAGATGGGTTACCTCCATCTTTTGCTAGGATTTTGAATTCAAAAGCTTTGGTTTGTTCATGATTGAATGATCTCAGGGCATAAATATCTCCAGAGTTTGGGTTGATTGACACATAGGTGAAAACTGGCATATCTCGCACTTGGGATGGGACAATCTGGTAGGAAATACTCCCATTCAGCCCTAAATCTGGGTCTTTGGCTGACACTGACAGTAAGTAAGCACCAGGGGTGTTATTTTCGGAAACAATGACTTGGTAGAAGGTTTTAAGGAAGTGGGGGTGATTATCATTCTCGTCAGTAATTTTCACTGTAAAGGACTTGGTGGACTGCAAGGAAGGATTACCACTGTCCCTGGCCTGGATGGTTAAATTGTACTCGCCTCTTTGCTCCCTATCTAACCTGCCGTCTACTAGAATGGTGGAGAAGCTCTCATACTCTTGCAGTCTAAATGGAACGTTTCCCAGTAGCTTGCATACGACCCTTCCATTCAGTCCAGAATCCCTGTCTGATACCCTGACCAGAGCTATGACATACCCTGGGGTAGCATTCTCACTCACTTCCACCACTTCACTGTTCACTGAAAGCAAGTTAATCACTGGCACATTGTCATTAACATCCAAAACATTCACAGTCACTTTACAATGGGCAGGGATGGAGTTGGGTCCCAGGTCCTTGGCTTGTACATCTATTTCGTAAACATGCCCTTCCTCGTAATCTATGGCCCCACTCACAGTGATCACTCCAGTCTTGGGGTCTATCTTGAAGAGGTCCCTGGTTTTGTCAGACACATAGCTGTTAAAGGAATACACAATCTCTCCGTTGGTGCCTTCATCAGGATCTGTAGCGTTGAGGTCAATAACCACTGCATTTAGCGGAGAGTTCTCCTGGACATTGACTGTGTATGCAGGCTCCTCAAAAACTGGATTGTTGTCATTAGAATCTATGACTTTGATGTTCAGCTCCACAGTTCCAAAATTAGAGGGGTCTCCCCCATCCAGGGCTGTGATGATATAGCTGTAATGGGACTGGGTCTCTCTGTCCAGGTTCTTTTCTACCACCAGTTCAGCAAACCTGGACCCATCACCCCTGGTCTTAATTTCTAAACCAAACAGGTCATTGGGCGTGATTTCATAGGTTTGCACCCCAAAATTGCCAGAGTCGGGATCATATGCGCTCTCCAGCGGAATTCTTGTGCCAGGACTAGCAGTCTCTGATATCTCCAAGTCAATCTGGTCGGTAGGAAAACTGGGGGCATTGTCATTGAGGTCTTTGATCTCCACTTTAATGACACAAATCTCCATAGAGTTGGACATGACTTCCAACGAGATGACACACTTAGGGCTTTGCCTGCACAGCATGTCCCTATCTATCTTCTGCTTGGTGACCAGCAGACCTGAGGCGTTGATGTCCACCAGGTGGGGAGCTGAATTGGAGACTACTCTAAAAGCAGGCTGCCTAGGGTCCAACACGAAGCCAGCATCCTTAGCGTCCTTAGCTACATTGGCAATTGCAGTCCCAGCTCTCTGCTCCTCCTCCACGGTATATTTCAGGTTGATCAAGGCTCGGGTTCGTGTCCAGGACACAAACAGCAAAAACAGAATATGCAATAAATCCATCTCCTTGGGTATCCACAGCCACATCGTTCTAGCTTGCTCAAGCCAAAACAGAAATGTATTTCAAGACGGAAACTGTAATGGGTTAATTCACACAGCCAAGGAAGCAAGAACATACATACGCTCACTTTATCTGTTGAGATGGTTCTGGGTAGCTTCCTAGGTTCCTTTTTGGAGTTTAGCAGTTCTTGTCCAGATGAGATAAAAGTGAGACGAAAAAAAAGCAACAAAAAATAGCCCAGGGTTGGATGGAGGTCCCTCTGACACCTGCCCCACATGCACAATGTTTCAGAGAAGAGCAGAGATTAAGAAGCAGGGTGGCACTTCAAACGTGTCCTCATGACTGGTAGTCATTTCATTCTTCAATGAGCAAAAGAGCTGCATTGATGGCAAGAGAACATCTCACTAAGTCACTGTAGCCTCAGACCTCTACTAAAATCACCTGATCCATAGCAATCCAGATGGGGTTTTTTTAAAAAAAAAAAAAATTAAAAATGTGTCCTTAGCGAAAAATTAATATGTAAATAACAGTCTCAAGACCATTTCTAGATTTACGCAATGCACAGTGCCCACCACCGGCTTTTATCTGCAATTGTGCTTCAGCCAAGAAAATCCCAAGTCTCACCTTAGCTGTATCTCCACTCACTGGGAGCTTGGGGAGCAGGTGGGGGATCTGGAGCCTGTATGGGGGGGGGGCTGCGGGGGAGCTGATAAGTCCGTTCCAGATAA
>VKOC01000008.1:9288173-9305211 GCA_009364415.1 Spea multiplicata | reverse complement strand
TGTGAGGGGTGAAAGCTCCGCCCCCTCGCACTGACCTTTCACCCCTCACGCTGCTCCCATCACTATGCGGCCATCAGACTGCTGGGAATGTAATCTAAACGGCCGATGCGTGCTGATGCCGCCGGCCGGCTCTGCTTTAACAATTTTTTTTTAACTTTATATGGCAAGCCGATCCAGCTTACCATATAACTAAAAAAAAAAGTATGAAAGTAGCTCTGGCCGGCGGCATCAGCACGCATCGGCCATTTAGATTACATTCCCAGCAGTCTGATGGCTGCATAGTGATGGGAGCAGCGTGAGGTGGAAGCTCCGCCCCCTCGCACTCAGACTGATGCAGCACCGGATGTCAGTTCAGTGGCATCCTGTCAGGAACTCAGGATAGAAGAGAACAGTGTGCAGCTACCAGGAAGTCAAGAGAAGTAGAAGGTGAGTAAACAATGTATTTTTTGTACTGTATAATGTTTTTTTGTATTTTTTAAAAACAAAAAAAATCGGCATGTGTGTGTATGTAAGTGTGTCCCCTCTATGCCACTCTGGCTCCAGAAATGCCTTATACCCCCCTATATGCCACTCTGTCCCATGATATGCCTTTTAACCCCCTATATGCCAGAGTTGCATATAGGGGTAAAAGGCATTTCTGGATGCAGAGTGACATATAGGGGGTCAAAAGGCATATCTGGAGGCAGAGTGGCATAAAGGGGGTTAAAAGGTATATCATGGGGCAGAGGAGCATATATGAGGGCATAATGCTTTTCTGGAGGCAGAGTGCCCCATGATATGCCTTTTAACCCCCTTCATGCCACTCTGCCTCCAGAAATGCCTTATACCCCCCTATATGCCACTCTGTCCCATGATATGCCTTTTAACCCCCTATATGGCAGAGTGGCATATAGGGGGTTAGAAGGCATATCATGGGACAGAGTTGCATATAGGGGTATAAGGCATTTCTGGATGCAGAGTGACATATAGGGGGTCAAAAGGCATATCTGGAGGTGGAGTGGCAAAAAGGGGGTTAAAAGGCATATCACGGGGCAGAGGGGCATATAGGAGGGTTGAGGCATATCAGGGAGGGAGAGTGGCATATGGGGGGGCATAAGGCTTTTCTGGAGGCAGAGTGCCCCATGATATGCCTTTTAACCCCCTTCATGCCACTCTGCCTCCAGGAATGCCTTATACCCACTATATGCCACTCTGTCCCATGATATGCCTTTTAACCCCCTATATGGCAGAGTGGCATATAGGGGGTTATAAGGCATATCATGGGACAGAGTAGCATATAGGGGTATAAGGCATTTCTGGAGGCAGAGTGGCATATAGGGGGTTAGAAGGCATATCAGGGGGGACAGAGTGGCAAGCCTGGGGGCAGAGGTGCATAACTCGGGGGTAGGTTGTCAAATGAAAGGAAATAAAAACCAAACATGTCTCAATCATAGCTTTTATTAAATATGGAAAAAAATAGTCTACATGAATTAATAAAGAAATAAAAGTTTCTTACCAGAATATGGTGAAGAATATTGTGATCAGTGTTTTGTTTCACCGAATAAAATTGAACTCTTTCATCTAAAAATTTCACAGTAGTAAATGTTTTGATCCCATTATGTGTAATGTATTTAATTTATTAGGGCCTTTTAACACTTTTGCTTTCTGGCATTTTAATACAAATAATGAGATAAAAAGAATGGCACATAGTGTGACTCGGGTATGTATAAGGGGTGCGTGTGGTTATAAGAGCGCGACCGTGAGATAAACTATATGGGGCTGGTCTCCAAATTTTTCCAGGGCTGCTTTTCAGTCCCAGTCCGGCCCTGACCAGTACCCACCGTTCCTCTACAATGGATGAGGTGGGTCCTTGGTCTTATCTTCGATTCATAATATCCATATGCTTAGCCCATGCATGTTTAACTTCCCTTACTGTATTAACCTCTACAACTTCTGCTGGGAAGCAGTTCCACTTATCTACCTCTTCCTTATATGTGAGCCTCTGACCCCTCTAGTTTTAGATTATGCATTCCACGCGTGCCTGAATGCTTTGGTTTCATTGTATTATATCAGTGACTATAAGGGACACTAGAATTAACCCCTTAGTGACAAAATCTATTGTTTTCAATGGGTTTAGGGAGCGCCCATTGTCCTTAGGGGTTAAAAAAGATATCCAGATATTCCTTTGTCTTGTACTTGGGCCAGAGAAGTTGCCTCGTGTTTGTGCTCTCCATATCGCGTCCATAAAAATCTAAAGATCAAGTCTGATTTTTTTCCCCAAACTGTATGCTAACGGGAATTATAAACCAATTTGCAGCACATCCTAGATGCCTTGTTGGTTAATGGAGATAAAAAAGTCCACCCTAAGTTAAAAGCTTTAATCTTCTTTATGATGCATAAGTAGAGACCTAACCCACTTAGCATGGGGCAAGGAAGAAGTTTGCTTGGCTTGTTGCCGAATTTGTCAGCCGAAGGACCAAATGACAAAAGCATCCAAAGACTTGACGCTCCCACCTTTATTAGCCCACCGGTACTTTAGTAATAGGATTCTTATGCGGGGTCATAAACTCAGACCACCGCACCTTCCCCCGAGGGATGTATTAATGTATGGGTGTGTGTTACATCTGCAGGGATGATTAATCCTTTTTTTTGTATTTTTTATTCATTTTCACAGATGTTATAGATCTACGTTAAAAATAAAACAAAGCATAACATAGAACCCTGGCAAAGTGAATTACATCAAAGGCCCAGAAAAAAATGCTGTATTCCTGATCATTTCTGAGTGATTCAGATGATGATTCACGTGTTACTATAATTTTACTGGTTTTGGTTTAATCATAAAAGGATGGTTTGTCGTTATGTGTTGTGATTAGATCAGAGAAAATGAAAACAAATGCTGGGCTTTAACCCTTTCAATCCCAGGGCTTTTTGGTACCTCAAGTCCCAGAGCAATTTTGCCATTTTTGCGCTATGTCGGTTCAGCGATGATTCTCTTTTCCTGTGAATAGTGTACCCATGTAAACTATATATTTTTTTTTTCAAGGAGAGATAGAGCTTTCTTTTGATACCATAGTTGGATGATTAGCTGAAAATTTAGAATGAGAAATTTAGTAAAAACTAGCGAAAATTTGAAAAAAAACCTAATATTTTTAAAATTATTATAAGGTGTACATTTGTTGTATAATTGTTATGCCTATGGCTTAATGGGTTTGGAGGTTGTGAATGGGGGCAGGACGGTTATACTAGGTAGATGTTATGCTAGGGCAATGAATGTAAAGTGTTTTATTTTTTATGATTAATTATTTTTTTATATATATATTTATATTTTTTTTAATTTTTTTGTATTTTTTGTTTTTATATATTTTTTTTAAACAAAAATGGTTAGAGGTCCTCTTAGGGACCTCCTGAACATGCCAGTGATGTCACAATGACACCACTTAGCTCACATTATTATTATTTTTTTATTATGTGTGTCCCTGACGCTGCAAGAAGGGCTGGACGTACCGGTACGTCCATAGGGGATTCTTGAGAGGCGTTTTTTGGATGTCCCTGTATGTAAATAGGGGATTGAAGGGGTTAAAGGGACAGCAAAATGTCCCTGACACTCTCTATAAAGAAGAATGTATATTAACGTACACCATGAGTAATCCTAAACCTCTGTAAGGACGTTAATTTGCATCCTTCCAAAACTTAATAAAATTAAAGCACTTTCCACACATGCTCACTGGTGCCTGGACAGACTGTAGAACCCAGTGTTTACCCAAGTAAGTATATCGCATGCATTTTGCTGCGGTGTGGAAATGCAGGATCCTCCCATGCATTTGCTAAACGTAAAAGAACCACACAGCTAACTTTTATGTATTAAAATGCATTTAACCCCTGAGACGTTTTCCTAACCTAAGGACCAGAGTTATTTTGTCATTTTTACCATGTTTGTTAAACCATGATTCTCCTTTTCCATATTTGATGAACCCACAAACATTATCATCCTCCATAGCCTGCATTGCTGATCGCAACATGTGCAATCAGCCAGCAGGGGGAGCAATTGGAGATCCATGCAGGGTCTAGACAGAGCCTGCTGACTCCCTCCTGTCCTTCAGTGATCTACCAGTAGGTGTCAAAAGTAGGGCATTCCTTGTATTAACGGTGTTATACACCATTAAACACACTGTTACACACGGTCAGTCTCTAGGAAGCCAGCAATGCTGTCTTCTGCTGACAGAGGAGAGAGAGCCTGATCTTCTGTGCAGCTGTCCCTGTGGCTGCAATAAAGCCAGTATGTGCCGGTATGTCCTAACGGGTGTCTTGGCAGAGCTTTTAAGGACGTACCTGTACATCCTAAGGGGGCGAAGGGGTTAACATACCATGTTTTAAAATGCCTTCTCTTTACGGTCTTTATTGTGTTTGCATTACAACTTCCCAACCAAGAGGTGTTCTCCCCCAACAAATTGCTTTGAATCCATACATTTCCAGTTGTCATTTTTAATATTTAGTTGATCATTTTCATTGTCCGCCTCTTGTAATAATGCTATCTGCAAATGCTCTATAAAAAATGTAATGTAAAGATGATGCTGTGGAAGCATTTTAGTGGAAAGTAAGATTGAGATAATTTTGATTCAAGCGGTGTACAGATATATATTAAAGGGACAGTTTATGGTCCCTGACACCCCCCTCGCATATTAAAGCATTCTTTTATTCTGTGAGTTCATTCTCTATAATAAAAATACAAATGAAAGCACTTACCTGACGTAGAAGCAGCAGCAGTCCTCCTCCTCTGTGGTCTAATAATTTTTGCTATTGATTGCCAGTTTGAAGCAACCAATCAGTGGTAGGAAAATACGGTCCGCTCATTAAAGGTAAGTATATAACATACAGAGAGAGCCGTGCATCTCCCGCATGGAAAATAGCCAGGTGCAAACAAATAATCAAATGAATTTAGAAGGAGATTGCAACCCCCCCCCCCGATTCCACTCACAGAATAAATCTAGAACAAAAATAGGAGACAACCTTCCTCTGCGAAAAACTAAATGCCCATTCCCATTCCCTACATCAGCATCATATTGCTAGTATCACGCTAGGCACATGTGAGTGAGGTGGGCCACGTATGGGCTTACACTTTAGACCTCAAAATTTTAAGAATAACTAAATTGAGACTCAAAAGCAGCTTAATAGTCCAATATGGAACGTCTCACGTTTTAGTTCTCTTATGCCATAACAGAGGAAAACTCTTCATCAATATGTCATTCTGGTCCCACCTACAAGGCCAGTCCACAACTGAAACTCAATGAAAGTTTCCCTGGCACAAGAGAACCAACAACCCCAGACATATGTTTTTACCTTTATTGGCCACATAAGCAGGGAACAGTTGTTCGAAAACCTTTTTGTATGTAATTTCACCCCAAATGTAAGGAGCCCGCTCTCCACGACCCGGAGGATTAGACCCGGAGAGTTCCCAGCTATGGTTATACATCAATTAAGAATTTGTTCTTTGAAGCCCCCAAGGTTGCTCCCAGGTCTAGGTTCTGGCCTCGGGTCAGGTCTCCCGGCCTTATTGTTTCTCCATACCTAATCAGGTGAGTTATTCAAACTTACACACCATCAGAGACAACATTGTCTACATGTGTAAAGGGTTTTGTTTTAACATTAAGGCATTGAATAATTTGTTAAGGTATTGTAGATATTCTACTGCATATATACCAATTGGTAATCTTATTATTTACTTATATACTACTTGTGTTTCTATTACCGTATTATTTGTTTATTGATTTATGTGTAATAAAAGGTTTATTTTTATAAAAATATGGAGTACCTGCATATATAAATTATTTTATATTTAAAGCTGTCCATTTCCATATGTGTTTACCTATTGCTAACCCCTTTGGATCGCCTTTGGATGGCAGCGTAAAACGGCTGGGCCATTAATGGCACTTTTGTTTTTGGTCTCATGTGCCACTTGCTTTTGCAATTTGCTCTGGAGCATTTTATTACAAATCAAAATTTTCACTGAAAGTGGCCAGTGTGGGGCCGAATCCCTTGAAAATGGCTTTTTCTTTTGGTGAGAGGGGTACGATAGACCTTTGCAAGTGGTCCTCTCCATCAGATGTCTCCAGTGGTCCTTCCCACATGGTTATGTACCTGTTATAATTTCAGGGATAACCTGCAGTTTATAAAAGAGCGCTCCAACAGATGGATCTGGTGCTCGAGATATATAATTCTTTTTAATTTTAATTTTAACCCACCGAGTGGAAAAAAGGGAGATGCAATATGGTGCTTGCTTATCCTCTGGACTCCAAAAGGTTTAATTAAAGATGACCAGACATAGATCTACATAATTGTTCTTTTCGACGAGGGAACTGTTGTGAATTGTGTATATGAATCTTTTTTATATTTCTGACAAAGGATGCACAAAGCAATTTTCCACTCTCTTTTCAAAAAGAAATGAACAATTCCCTTTTTACTACCAAAGTGTGTTAATTGTAGGCAACTAAACACGATCCAATAACATTTCCACTGTCACCCCACTGTTTATGAAATGTCATGTTGTAGCTAAAAGCGGCTGGTAGCTTCATTCAGTTCTAAGTGTTCCACCGAGACATAAATTTGGATGATAACACACTCAAAGATTTTCTGGCTCAAATAAGAAAAGACTGCAATGTAATTAGCCTCCCACACTCTAGAAGACCCAGCCGAGAGGAAATTACATTGTAAAAATTGCAAAATAGTCCAGTGGGAGACAATCCAGAAATGGAAGGTTATCTGTGCTCTATGAAATAGCATTCCCACTACGTTAAGAGTAGCGCGGGGCAGAATATTACTGCGCACAACGTATGCTTTGGTGTTGTGGAATAAGGAGATTAGATGGTACTCAGGCCATTACAGGTACAGTCCAAACGATCTATAATTGACTGCAATCAGCCACATAAAACGTATTGTATCATTGTTAACACTTGTTGGGTCTAATACATGGGGCTGGATTCATATCAGATTCAGGCCTGGGTTGGTCATCTGGCAAACACCCGGCATATCCCGTTATTAGCCCATCATGAGGATTCTATGTAAAGACTCGACAATTGTTTTCTAATACCAGTCCTCATGGAAGCCTTGACTTGTCATTATGTAACAATACACTTAATTAAGTCATCTGAAATCAAGCAGGGTTGTGAACCATACTGATACTAAATATCAGGTCAGGTTTAAAGAAAAAGAACATCAACATTATTTGGTTCAATGACAATATGAACCAAAGAGTCCATCACACTATACAAAGAACCCAATAGAGTGCAAGAGTAGAGCCATTTTCCCCTTCTTTAGTGTGTCATAACGTGTGTTAAAATTGATGTTTGATGGTAATGGCTCTACAGAGCCTCCTAGAGATTTATTAATATAAAGTATAATTGAGAGTAACCTCTGATGTGTTGTATGATGTAAGCATAACTTCTCTTTATGAGGTCGCATTTATGTCCCGCATTTCAAAAACAAATCAGCAGCCGGGAACATGTTAGGTTAGAGAGCCCTGAACAGGGAGTAACAAAACAAAAAAAATGCCACCCCAGGGTAAAACATTAGCAAAAAGCCACCGAGGGGACTGTATTGAAGCAGAAAGTGCTCTCCTGATGGGTAAGGTGACGTTTATTTAAAGCAGACAGAGCCTGGAAAACAAAGGGAAAAAGGACTTTCACACGAAGGGTGAGGGAGGATATGCTCACATGAAGGGAAAGCATAACATATCGGAGAACAGACAGGAAGGATAACGGAGTCAGGGAACAAAGATACAGAGGAAAAAAAAACAAGGAGAATCGCGTCACTTGGAAACAAATTGTTATGTCTGCAATATATGCCACTCGCTTTGTGATTAGAGGGACCCCAGCTGTATTGCTGAAATGCTGGTTTGCCTTGAATGAACTAATAAAAAGGACCAATGTTGCCAAAAGCATGTTTAAACCGGGCATAGGACAGTAACGGGTTAACAAAACATGGATGTACGGTCCTATTATGAGAAGGTTAAGAATCTGATATATCGGGCCACAATCTGAGAATGGAGGAGACTGTAATGTATTTTTCCCCATACCTGGGAGCTCTATGAGTTTGACCCAGAGTCTCCGGAGGAATACCTGCTTCTTTCTCGGGGCAAGGAGGCAATGTTTTGCCACAATCCCCCCATCCACTTCCTCCTCTTATGACCACCTTTTAAAGATTGTCTGTATACCCTACCACTACTATGTGTATTCCCTGTCTTGGTATGAAAATCATTCATTCGAGTTAGGGTGCATATTATTCTGGCTGCTGAAGACCCCTAACTGCACTTGGCTGGTGGCCCTGTGTTCTGTGGTGAAGATTTTATTTGGGACCCAACGTCATCTGTCCCTCTTTCTTTCCCTGATCGTCATCCTTTCTAACTACTCAGAATGTTTGCTGATATGAACGTATTAAGGTATCACTTTGTTTCATAAATCTCTATTGGTATGGAAAATGTCACATAAAAAGTCCTCATTAAGCCCTGTCCCCTGGCTGTCAGTGTCCCTTTTTGCCCATTCTAAATGTCGGGAGCTGCGCTCTTACATCCATATTGACTGACCTTCCATCTCAATATTAAATATACAACCTATTAACTATTGTACACATGACGATGAAATTATTCGAGGCTATCCGCTGTTATTAGCAAGAGCAGATTTGGTTGAGTTATGGGTCTCATTGCCTATCTGCAGAGTTAATTAGTATCCAGTCACTCCTACCTCTGTATTACTCATGTCTCTTGATCCACTCAATAATTAGTTTGTAAACTGCGAGTGACCCCCACGTGGGATCATATGATTAATAGCTGGTCAATTTTGCATTTGTTCTACAAGGCATTAAGTAGTAACTTCCCATGCGATTAAAAGAAAGTATGTTACAGAACTATTCTACGTCCAGACTTTTCACAAGCATGTATGGTTGCATTGAATGGTTAACACAGGATTTCATTGCAGGGAATGAATAATATTATATATTAATTGTCTTATATAGCGCCATCATATTCTGTAGCGCTGTACATCATATCCTTGTAGTCAGCAGTGAAGATGGTGGATGCGGAGATGGCCGCTGGGTCAGGCCTGGGACCAAGATTAATACGGCATTACATATTGTAGTGAAAAATGCTAAAAGAGGTTCAGTCTCCATGGCAACCACCGGAATGTTGGACAACTTCTCCAATTTTATCACATCTACATATCAACCCAAGTGTCAGTGGGCACTGCGAAAAAAAGCAGCTGTTTCTAGAGACACCTGGGATGTACCTTCAACATTGGAGATAAGGACTGATTGACTACTTGAATAACCTGCGTTGTAACAATTAATTTTAAAATATATGTTCAGCTTTCCCAGATATCCAAGATCTGTTTAATTTTAGCTTGAAGGTTTGTTTAGTGCAGAACAACTTATTTTCCACCCTCCCCTTTGAAGGTCTAAGAAATATGATATATCAGTTTTATTTGTCCAAGATACAGTCAGACCCTCCTCTCTCCCACAAGGTGAAAAATCATTTATAATGTTACATATCTAGAATGTTGACTAAATTGATTAGCATTATATTATCTTAATTCTATGTGAGCCTAAAAACATATCCAGCCGTCAGTCGCACTTACATCATTAGGTGGCTACTGGCAGGGGTGGTGCAAGCATTTTTGCCACCCTAGGCAAAACATAATTGTGCTGCCCCTGGCCCCACTCCCACAAGCCCCTCCCCTTTGCCACACCCACTTACACCCCCACTCCTCCTCATAGTGACTGCCTGCCTGCCTCCCATCAAGTGACCGCGGCTGCGCGGCTGCGCGGCTGCCAGCGCCCCCTCCAAGAAGGTGCCCTGGGCAGGCGCCTCCTTTGCCTATAGGTGGCGCCGGCCCTGGCTGCTGGTCTTAAAGTGCCAGGGCCACCCTGTCATCGCCCGTCCGGCCCTGTCCCCTACGCAGTACTTACGGTAATGAATGATAACGATCCATAACACAAAGTCCAATGAGTTCAATATCTGAACCTGCTGGAACGTACAGTGAGAAATCTAATGAGACCTTCCATGATCAGACACAAAAGCAGTCACATATACTATTAAAACCTGTATATTTCCCATACACATATAGCGATTATAATCATACTATAGACGTATAGCTAGAGGTAATATAATGAATGTAACACAGTAAAAAAATGAAATGAGTTAAATACTTTATTCTGCTTTGCGTGTAAGCCATCATGTTTAATGCTGCATTTAAAAGAATGAACATGATTGTCTTACGCTGGGCTGGCTGCATGCAAACTTCTCCGACTGACCTTCTCTTCACCCCTGATACAGCTGATTTAATTCCAAGAATATGTTTAGATTATATCTAAACAAATTAAATTGTGATTTGTGAGAAATTACAGGAATGCAATGTTTGGCTCTGTGCGCAGACACAGATCTAAGAAGACAAACAGGCACCATCATGTACAAAGATAAAAATAAAATGCCAGCGAACCAGCCGGTGCATCGCAGGTATGGGAATGTGGACAGGGATGGACGAAAAGAACCCGTTGAGCCATCTAGGATATAAATGTTTAATGTCGGTATCCCTATTCATTCTTTAGGATCGCTGTGTGCACATCCCACGCTTTCTTGAAGTTAGACATGTGGTTGTACGCATATAGCAAACCTCCCAAGACTTTAATTGGCCACAGTGGGACACTTTAGTTCGGGGGTTGTGGTTAGAGATCTGAGAACTTGCCTGGTGGTCCAAAGTGATCATTGAGGTCTGTTTGGTTGCAGCACACAAGCAGCATTGGGGGCAATGAAAGGAGGTCCCGATCTTCCCAGCCTGCTCATGATAACTGCTGCTAAGCAGGACAGCAGAGCCACTAGGAGTGGCAGTGGGTCAGTGCCAAAAAATCAGGACTTTCCTACTTAGAAATGGAAAGTTGGGAGGTATGATACAGTATTTATAATCGCATCATTAGAGAATGCAGTAATGTTTTTTAAAGAAATTTTACAGGGCTACCCAAAGGATAATCCTAACCCAGCTCCATAGTGCACCATTAGTCCAATGAGTCCCTAAGGAGTTATATCGATCGGTATTTTTTTATTCTTTTCGTGATGCTTTTGCTTTGGACCCCAACAATCCAAGAGCTTTTTCTGGCTGTCCCTATTGTTACTAGTGGTTTAAAAGGTACTGTATAACCTATTCAGTGTTTGACACCCCAACTGCGCAAGAGCACAAATATGTGTTCAGTCTGTTAGCTAAACTACAAGCAAATGTATGGATCAGGATAAAAAAAACACACAAACCTGTCATGTTTATTGCATTAAATTATGCAGTCATTTTTTAATTCTTTGGGTGTTAATAATGCAGGTCCAACAAATGTGGTGTGTAAGCCTAAATGTTTTTCATTTGAATTTTCTTAACAATTAAATGATCATAAACTTAAATTGAATACTTATCAGTGATCCAACACAATGATATCAAGTTGCCGCATGTTGAGTTCTTATGGAGACCCACGGTTTGCAATGTCGGAAAAATGAGATTGTCTCATTAGATAAAATTAATAAAGCGAGGTAGCATGCATGCACGCGCGACTTAGTAGAAAAATAACTCCACCGGTTAAAGGAGCCATCTGCTCAACCTTAATCTTGGGCCACGTTTTCCACATTGAATATTAAATACGAGGAGAACAGTCAGGTTAAGCAGAAAGGCAGCTGATGACACGACCACTCGGAGAAGAAAGCCGACAGTATCTCTTGTCAGTTCCTATTCATGTTACAGACAATTTGAGAGTCATTTGACTTGATAACGCGGTGGTATTTATTCACACATTATGCAGCCCACATGACTAATTAGGCAGCGGGTTAACGAAGAGCATTTGTGGAATTTCGGCATTCAAGGAGGGCATCTGATGCCTGGCAATTCCTTTAAACAATGAGCAGAAACCAGAGCCCAAACGTGAAATAAATTAGAGCTGAGACAGCGTGGAAGTGGTACTTATCAGCAAACACACTAATACGGTACCTCGATTTCTCCTGGTACAAGTGAATCACATGTACAGAGATACAGAAGGCATTTCCACATGTCTACAACTTGAAAGGCTGTGTAGGATTAGCATTTGTTATAGAGCAGAAGCCAGGGCTGACAAGCCGGGCTTAAACCGCACTTGGGAGTTTTCTAAATGAAGATGCCTTCGAAAATGTTAACCCTCCCTGGAATGTTGGGAAAAAAACCACTGAGTGTTATGTATTCCTCCAACACTGAAAGGGTTAAACATGATGAATCGAAAGTTACCAATGGAATGTTTCTTAAGATTGCTAGCAATATAGCACTTTGCAGAGGAACTGAACCCAATAAAATAATGGCAACCCCATTTCCCCTGAAGTTAGAAGACAAGTAGAGTCTAGTTGGTATCTTTATGGACTAAGCCAATAAAGGTATCAACTTGACTCTACTTGTCTCCGGTGTCCCTACGGCTAACACGGTACCAACTCTCATTTTGAGAAGGTCCTTGTTGCTTCCATCTATGATGCCCATGGACGTGGTGCATCTGCGCGTTGGTGTTCAACTATGTTTGGGAGGGCATCAAAGCTTAAAATATCCCAAGATCACCTCCATTACTGTACAATGCTAGAAGGAAGAGCTGTGCCACCTAGGGCTACCCTATCTGCCTTTTTTATATGTAACGTGTGACACATCAGGCCTCTTCTCACCCAGGCAATGGGACAGTAATGATGCAGTCGGGGGTAGGGGGACAGATAATCGTGCTCAGAGGGTCCCTAGGAGTCTGGAAAGCTGGATCACAGCAACCAACTATAGTCTTAACAACCTAAACAGCATGACAGATGTAGCTTCGACTCACGGGCCAGGCTCAGCTCAGTTGCTTAATTAAATAAAACACCAACACACAAGATGGGTTTGAAAAGGCCACAGCCGTTTTATTTAACAGTCATTGTCCTGTAAAACCTGAAATAATAAACATAGATGCGTTAACAGAGACAATGACGTAACCAAAACCAACCTAGCTTGCCAAGTTATCCAGGTACCATACCACACACCAATTTTGGGAGGGGACATACCAGGATGCCCCAACCCGGACCTGAGGTTCCAAGCACCACTCCTTGCAAGGAACCTCCCACCGGTTATGACCACCAAGGATCATACCACCACATTAACCCCTTGGATACCTGGCAAGCTACCGCCCACGACTGTGACTATTGCAGCAACACCATACCACACACCAATTTGGGAGGGGACATACCAGGATGCCCCAACCCGGACCTGAGGTTCCGAGCACCACTCCTTGCAAGGAACCTCCCACCGGTTATGACCACCAAGGATCATACCACCACATTAACCCCTTGGATGCCTGGCAAGCTACTGCCCACGACTGGGACTAATGCAGCAACACCACGCCACAAACTCAACCACATAAGGGGAGGGAGGGTGGGACAAACAACACCAGGTAAGGTTAAACAAAATGGATCCTTACCCCTGTGATCACCAAACTTAAATATCCTCCTACCAAAACTCCTCCCCTAAAATCCACAATTCCTGCCTTAGCCTAGCCCTGCTCAGCACTCTGTCAGGGCCCACTCTAGTCCATTCTGGCCCCCGTGGGCTTCATGACAGATGTAGCTTCGACTCACGGGCCAGGCTCAGCTCAGTTGCTTAATTAAATAAAACACCAACACACAAGATGGGTTTGAAAAGGCCACAGCCGTTTTATTTAACAGTCATTGTCCTGTAAAACCTGAAATAATAAACATAGATGCGTTAACAGAGACAATGACGTAACCAAAACCAACCTAGCTTGCCAAGTTATCCAGGTACCATACCACACACCAATTTTGGGAGGGGACATACCAGGATGCCCCAACCCGGACCTGAGGTTCCAAGCACCACTCCTTGCAAGGAACCTCCCACCGGTTATGACCACCAAGGATCATACCACCACATTAACCCCTTGGATACCTGGCAAGCTACCGCCATGAGCCCATCCCTTGACACCTTAAGCCGGATGGGCTCCCCCACAAAAGAAAGCTTGGCCCTTTCAAAACCCACGGAATGCTCAATTCCCCTCAGGCACGGCACCTGTACAAACCAAATCAACCGTCTCACGGTGACCAACCCTCACATAAACAACATAAATGAACAAACTCATAACTGAACAAGTCTTGTAATGTCGAGCCACCAAGGTCCAACAACCCACACCAAAATTTCCATCCCACAAGCACCAAACCCTCTGGGTAACCCAGCTGCACAAACGCTATGCCCAACTGCGGCCCCCACCGACAGGTTCTCCATCCACAGTTCCACCACATCCCCAAAACTAGTGAATGCCGATAGGTGACCCCCACAAACCGGCACCACCCCAGCAAGAAGAAGAACCAAAACAATCTTACTCATAACCAAACCACCACCAAAAACTCCATCACCAAGCACCAAAACCCCTGGGAGACCCAGCTGCAAACCGCTATACCCAACTGCGGTCCCTGTCGGGGTCATTACTCCTGAGAATGGCTGATAACCTGCCTACCAAAAGAGGCCCGAAGAAAAAACCCACAGGGGAGAAGCAACCCGAGCCCCCCCGACCACCTGCCTCAAACACCATTTGCATGGTGAGGCAGCCAAGCAGACCGAGCCAACATCCATCCTGTTGTACCCGGAAGAACACCATCCATTGATATAACCCCCAAAAGCCCATCCACATGGCATCATCGGGCACAATAGACAAACCAAACCTGCCCACCAAGACCAAGATATCCGGTCATTTATGACCATAACCCCACCAGCACTATCGCACATCAACGCCCAAAGCATTAGACAGTGAAACCTCATTAACCGCCTCCCCCCAAATCTCAATCAGGGAGGGGATGCCCACCGCTTGATCCCACATCCACAAACTAAGGAGCGCTACACCCAGCCCTAACCCATAGACCTGGGAAGGGGTTGCCCCTGCCAGGAACCATCTGAACATGGCTACTTGGGCCACCCACTGAATGTACTGCCACCCCAAACAATCCCACCAATGCCAATCTTTGTGACCTCGGGAGTCCACTATACTGCCACGCAAGGTAAGCCCCCGAATGATGTACCCCCAATTCCATCTGCCGAGGCCACTTCCAATGAAGCAAGAACAGCGATACCTCTATGCAAGACCCGAATGAAAACATGCACCAAGCACAAAAACATCCACCAAAGCCACCAACCACAAGAACCAAAGTGCCCTTCCTCCGATATAGTTCCATCAAAACCACCCCACCAATACCCCTGCCAACTCTCCAAAACAGGGCCAACACTAAGCGGAACCGTTCAAAGAAAACAAGGAGAGGGAGTATATATCCCAGACCTCAGGCCATACTAACATGAACCAATGGCCCCCTGGAAAACCCCGTCACCAATTGTCCCAAACACTTCCCTGCAGCAAGAGCTCACTGACCAGCAAGTCAGCTCTCAGCACCTGCTTCACCCCACCTCACACATAGTTACCCGAATCAGAGCCCTCCTGCTCCCGAAAAGCCAAACCGAATCAAGACCAGGGAAATTTAACAAACCTATGCACCAGCAAGTCTCCAATCGTTCAGAGTAAGTGCACGAAAAACCGAAGGAACCCAGAAAAGACATTGAACACCACCACCCCTCCCCAAAGATGGTGACCTCTTAGACGTACCAGAAGCAGATCAAAAACAGACAGCGGCACCCAAAACAGGAGACTCGCCCCGCAGCCCCACTAAATCACCTTGGGCCATGTAGTACATACCACCCAGCACAACCCCCAGTGTACAAACACAGCAACCGCACACGCCACAGTGTATAGCCCTAGTAGGTGCGTGCCCACAACACTGGCGTACCTCTCCTCCAACCCCAGTATATCCCTGCGCAGCCCGGCCTCAGCCCACTTGAAGTCTTCGGACAAACAGTATACCCCATGGCCCCGGGAAATGCTGACAGGCACTCTTCCTGCAAAGCGAATCAACCAACCTAACAGAATCAGCTTCAAACCCCATGACGGAACCATTTGGTGCCCCACCGCTATCCCCTAGGCACCAACAAAACAGCTCTCTCTATGGCGACCCCATCAAAAATGTTACCCCCATACAACAAACCTGACAAACAGAGCGGATCCCCAGTCAGGAGATTCCCCCCAATACATCTCACCCCAGTCATGCTGAACCCAGTACCAAAAAGGTTCAGAAACCTGCGGTACCGTAGCCCCCTTACCTTAACCTCGTCCCATCAACGCTTCCCAGAGGAAGCCAGAAATAATTTCCCTCATGCCTCTAGTCCCCCTCCTCCATCTTAACATGACCCCCAGGCCAACTGGGGACACCGCTCAGGAGACATAATCCACCTCACAAAAACAACCATCGGCTTCCTGCTGCAACCCCTCAACCATGCAATATGTCACATCAATAGATAACCCGTACCCCCTCACCCCAAAACCCCAGTATGACCCTACTCGATTGCAAGCGACCTGGACAAATGCAGCTTCACACCACAACAAAGCAAAGGTTCCCTGTGTAAAGCTGCCTGTGCAACCCGCTCAAGAAGCAGCTACAGGGGGGGGAACACAAACATTTCCAACACACCTTAACATATAAAAACTTAGAAAGTGACAGCAGATAATAACCATTAGGCCCATCCAGTCTGCCCAATCTCCAAGTACTTTCCTTAATACCTGCCCTTATCCTATATCTAACTCGGTCTTATCACAAGCCTGGACAAACGTTTGTAACGTGTTAACATCTACCACTTCTGCTGGAAGGCTATTCCGTGCATCCACTACCCTTTTCAGGAAGTAATATTTCCTGATGTTACCTTTAAACCATTGCCCCTCTAGCTTATGTCTATGTCCTCTTGCAGTGGTAGTACTTCGTTTAAAATAAAATCTCTCCCTTTATCCTGTCGATTCCCCTTAAGCATTTAAACGTTTCCCCCCTGTCACATCTGTTTACCAGGTTTCACCTCCCTCCAACCACCGATTAGACTGACAGCTCTCAAGAGCAGAGCCATGCTTTCCCCCTGAAGTGGTCCGTCAGTAACTGTGACCTAAAACCATTCCACTGCCTCCAAATAAA
>VKOC01000008.1:9273018-9288073 GCA_009364415.1 Spea multiplicata | reverse complement strand
CATCCCAGGATGCCTTTATGGCCTGGTTAGGGGCAAAGTCTTCTAACTCAGTGGAATCCTTTTTCTCTAAAATGTCTGCCAATTTGCCCCAAGGGCAGCCTCCTGCTCACTCCAGACCAGAGGCAATACCATCGGAGTCAGAATCTGAGAACTTTGAAGGAGAGGCGTCCGGCTCCAATCGGCCTTGGAAGGGCAGTAGTGTTTCAGTCGGCAAGGGTAAGGTACCTGCCAAACGCCCAAAACCCTCTGACACTCCTTTGCATGACCCATTATCTATAGTGGACGTATGGCACGCGGATTCATCTAGTGAATCAGAGGCTTCAGCAAATCTGGTCTTGCCCAGAGATTTTGACTCACGCTTCGTCCGTGAGTATTTGGTGGATGAGCCCCACCTAGATGATCCCAGGATCCCAGGTTGGCAAAATTGGGCCCTAAAGACCTAGGTGCAGCCACTTACTGTTTGGAGACACATTTGTCAAGGAATTAAACCGCCACGTATCCTTGATGACATCATGGAATAAGGCCAAACTGTCAATGAGGAAGGTCTTTTAGACTGACCTTTGTTTTTCTGGGAGGGCTGGTCGACCGCCGGGCCGCCAGCCGTTCATCCCTAGGCTCCCGGTACTTCCCTCAGAACCAGAGGTACTACAGGACTCCGTTCCAACAGAGGGCCTTCAACCCACGCGGAGACAGTAGAGGCGCTTCTGGATTTCCCAGGGGACGCTCCGTTTTCGGTAAGTCCGAATGCTTCTTGTCCTTCGTTTCCTTCCTCGGGGTTGCGGGCCATATATCATCTTTTTCCACGACTGGGTGTGGATTTTGTCGGACCCTTGGATCCCCCTAACGGTACAGGTTTTCCAGATAGTTTTTCAGCTCTTCCCCCTTTCAAGTACGCTGACCGCCCACATCTCAGAGGGCTTTACCGATCAGGCCTTAATGGTAGCAGAACTCCGCACCTTACGCGACAAGGGGGCTATCCAGCGGGCAAAAGGATCAATCGGTTTCCTCAGCTCCTTTTTCCTAGTACGCTAATGCACCGGGGACTTCCGCCCAGTGATCAATCTACGGGCTCTCAATGCTTTCGTTTATCGCCACTTCAAAATGGTAGGGATCCGTCTCTTCTGAGACCTTTGGTTGGAAGGCGATTGGTTTACATGGACCTCTCGGACGCTTTTTCTCCGTCCCAATTCACCCAGATTCCAGGCGATTTCTTCAGTTTCGCTGGGGCAGGCAGGTATGGCAGTTAAAGGCCCTTCCCTTTGGCCTAAGTTCAGCTCCTTGGTGCCTTACAAAGCTCCTGAAGCCGGTCATGGCTCTCTTCAGGTCCAGGGGTATCAGGTGTATAGTCTATCTAGACGACATTCTACCCTTCTCTAGCTGCCGGGAGACCCTGCTCCCCCAGACCGATTTCGTGGTGCAGTCCCTTCACCAACTCTGGTTTCTAGTCAATTCTCTGAAATCCGAACTAGTCCCAAGCCGCTTTCTCTTCTTAGGCTTCTTAGACAACATGTCGGCGGTTCGATATTTCAACCGCTTAGGGGGTAACAAAGGACGTTTTCGACTTTTGCCTTGCGTGCAACATACTCTGCCGGCAGGATACCTCCCGGCCGCCGAGGTTCTCTTGGCGGACGGGTTCTCCAGACAGTGGCGGGATGCAAGCGACTGGAGACTTCTCAGTCGGGTCTTGCACCTGGACCTATTTGCATCCAGGACGAATCCCCAGATGGTCATTTTGAGGGTCATCCATCACCTGTGTTGGGACGGGGGGCCTTTGGTTCTGGTGACCCCCCCCCGTGGCATGCTCAGCCGTGGTTTCCAGCCCTGCTGCAGTTATCTGCCCAGGATCCTCTGGAGATCCCATCTCTGTACTATCCCCTGACGGGCCCGGAGGTCCAGGTTCATGCGCTCATCCTGGAAAGACATCTCCTCCTGGTCGTATGGACGATTTCAGGGGACCCCGAACGGTCTCGGGCCTATTGGAGGCGGCTCAGTCCTTGCTCCGCAAATCTTGGGCTCCAGGCACCAGTATGTCATACCGGACGGCTTGGCGAGGCTGGGCTCCTTGGAGTTTGTGACGGCACATGGATCCCCTTGGCTCCCTTAGTCTGCCACCTTTTGCATGGTATTTGTTTATCCTGTCCTTCGGCGCCGCGCTATGGTTCTCTGTGGGAAGTAGCTGTCTTCTTAGATTTCCTTCGGGATGGCCAGACAACGATTCGCTCTCCCTCCGACAGTTGTCGGCGAAACTTTCCCTTCTGTTGTATCTCTTATGCTTTCATAGGGTTTCGGATGTTAGCGCTTTGGATGCTCATGCTGTCTCTATTCCCCCCTGAGTTGTTCTCGTCTGTATCCTAACCGTTTTTTCTAGACGACCCAAAAATGTGTCGCCGGGTGTGTCAGGACTTTCTGTCACGCACGACGTCGATACGTGCGGTCTTGACATCTCAACTCCTCCTCTCCTTTGTAAAACCTTTCAAGGCTGTTTTTCTTCTCCTACAAGAGCACCGGTGCTTTTTCCGTCAGGGGGGCTGCGGCCTCCTGTGCCCTTCGGGCTGGTGGAGCTTTAGTGGCTATTCTGCGAGCGGCGGATTGCTCCCGTGCCTCCACCTTTCGGGCATGTTATTTCCGCCCGGTTTCTTCAGGGGAAATGGCGTTGGTTTCCGGCGTTAAAAATGCAAAATACGAAGCCTCCTGTCTTGCCTTAAAATTTGAAATTATTCTAGCCTTGGTGCTCGAATAATTATAATTTTAATAAAGACAGGAGGCGAGTATTTTCCCTCCCTGCCCTCCCGATGGTTAGGTGTACACTCTGGGTAAGTAAGCCTGGTTTGAATTCGTTTTGTGTTTTCTTGGGGTTTTGTCTGCTCCGTTGCGTTTGATGTTTTGTGATGACTGTCAGTGATGCTCGTTCTACTGTGTTTTCCCATGTTTGTGAAGATTTTGGTTCTGTTATGTCTCTCTCTTTGTTTCAGCTTGATACCATCTCCGTGTCCCAGTTGGAGTGCATTGTCGCCTTGCTCTTGACTTTGGTTCCAGTTCGAGCCCCTGTTCTGAGTGTTGGGTTCGGTTTTACGTTGCTAGATGGTTTGCTGCGTTCTTCAGTTCCGGTTCACAGCGGACGAAAGAGGAAGAAGAAGATAGTTAAGGGGTTTATATACCACCTATGTACTGTTTCTATTGGTTGTTTTCACTTGTGGTGTTAACTCTTTCTTTGCTGCTGTTGGTGAGAGTAAAGGAAGATATGCAAAATACTCGCCTCCTGTCTTTATTAAAATTATAATTATTCGGGCACCAAGGCTAGAATAATTTCAAATTCAGCTAGCCTGAATTTAACAATAAAGTGTCTTGTACAGGGAATGGTGGTGCAATTTTTTTTTTCCAAAAAATGCCACCAGCTAGTAAAATAATAATCGTTTTTTTTATATATTTGACTCTATTTCATCATGGGTTCCCTGACAGCTTTAATCTGACTGATAGCTGTACCACATGTTAAAAAGCTGGACAGCGCAACTTACACCATCATTTTGGTATGATTTTAATCCACTAAGAACTATGTTTGATAAATGAAAGCCTCTTCTCCTACCAGTTCCTGCGTGTCATTCTTTTCTGTTTTAAGATTTGGGCTGTAGACTTCAGGGGAATGGGATGTCTTTGATAAGAAAAGTCAGACATCTCTACTGTGCAGGCAGTCAGCAAAATGTATCCCTGGGGTTTTTTTTTAGGATCAATCACTGAACAGAAAAAAAGTGACATTCTCTGCATATTAAAAATAATTTCTTTATTCAGATATGAGAGCCATCCCTTGTACATTTAATTCCTACTCTAAAACTCTACAGACAGCTCTCATGCAGTAAAGGCATAATCATGTTTAGAAACGTACTGTATTTGCTCGATTATAGGACGAGGTTTTTTTCAGAGAAAGTGCTCTGAAAAATACCCCTCATCTTATATTCGAGGTCATCTTATAATCAGGCCTCAAATAGAGGTGTGACTACAAGACAAAGATCCTCCTGTCTGGCAGCCGGTGGGTGTCTACGAGATGCGCGCAGACAACCTCCACTGCTGCCGGCACTTCCTCTGGGGCTTCTATATACAGTATTTTCCCAAAATACTGCATCCTTAATGTATAGCACAGAATTATTTTCATGTCCTATGCAAGAAAAAAACATTTAAAAATCCCTCTAAAAAAACATCATAGGCTATTTTCTTACCTCTAATAATATTATACCTGGCCACGTTCAGGGTTTGACCTTGGGTCTCAGGGTTTTTGTTCCTATCTCAAGGTGAAGGGGCAGATTCTCAGGGTCACACAGTCTCGGACTGATGCCTTCCCATTCTACACTGCTGTCATTGTATATGGGAGTGCCAGCTAGTGCTTTTGCTACCACTATGTTATGGCTGATATCCCTCCTTGATTGCAGGTAACTCAACTTAACGTATCTTTAAAGTATGACAAGTCAAGGTTTCCATGAAGACAGATATTAGACCGAAGTTTATGATTTGTTGTATAGAATCTTTGTGATGCGCTATTAAAGGGATAATATTTAAAGATTTGAAAGTTCCTGGGTATGCATATCATGACTCTATAGTTTTGGAGCCCGTATGGGAGCATCCAGTTGAAGTTGAAATTTCTAGAAAAGGCATATTTTTTTAAAGTATGATCCACTTGGAACATCACATTTAAGATGTCTACTTTCACCAGAACACAGATTTTAAGTATTAGTCGCTTTAACCCATAAAAACATATATATATATATATATATATATATATATATATATGTATTAATTATGCCAGACTCTAAAAATCTAAGATGTTGGAAGATGACACATCTACTTTAATGGCTGAAATTGTGCGGCGGAATTAAATAAATATTGGCATTTCCATTTCTATTTGACTTTGGTAAAGTGAGATCTATGTAATAATTTTAAGGCTTGTGTTTTAAGGCTCTGTGACCACATAACTCAAGTGACCACATAACTCAAGAACTATAATCGAATTGCATTTCATCATTCTGTTTCCACTTTGGCTTCCATTTGATTAACCAGCCTTCCTGAGTGACTTATGGCGTGAATGAAAGGATTCCTATCTGTTCCTAGTTATTTCCCGCTGATAGTATAGTTAAATACAACTTCACTTTAAAAGGTACGCTTGATGAATTTACTCTGTTGTTCCGGATTTGCTATGTGATTTTATATTCGCATTCACCTTGAATCAAATAACTTTTGAAGAACAGAATAATAAGAAATCATTCCCTGGAATATCATTAGATTTATATTAAAAAGTGATACTGTAAAAATAAAATCCTCATTTTCTATGATTTACAGCCTAGAAACTGGTTTACCTTTACAAAGCATAGAGGTTCTTATTAGACTGTGAAAGAACCAAGGGATCTATTGTCCTGTTTGCAGCTTGCCGATCACTTCCCAGATATGTAAAACACAGCAGGATGTTTATCCATATGGGATAATACTAAAAACACACCATGAAGCTGTTTGGACTATGCTTAAGAAGCCATCTTTTTTATTTTGCCATTTGATATATATCGGAAAAAACTCAGCGAAAATAAAAAAAAAATAGCAGAGATTACTTTGGAAAGGAAAACCTCAAATTAAATTCAAATGCTAAAATTATTCAAACCCAAAGTGCTGTTTAAAGAATCAATGGGGCCGCAGAATTCCAATAATGGAAGTTCACATGGTGGAGAAAGAAGGGATTGACCCTGTTTAATGGCAGAATCACCATACAAAGTACAATTTTAAGTATGTTTTTTAATTGTAACACAGCAGACAGGCAGGGGAAGTCTGACATCTTCTGGCCCATGGGGCATGCAAAGCCAAGTGGCCTCCCCTCCCCCCCCCCGCGTAACAAACATACAAACACAGAGAGACATACATTTACACAAACAGTCGCACTTATGTTAAGGGTTAAGAGTTTATACAAATAAATATACATGTCCTGCATTCCAAATGTATGTAATATCAAATGTTATTTATTGAATAAAATGGATCCAAAGAACTATGGGGGGGGGTTAGACAGCAATAACCATCATCCATTTCTTTGGCAGGTGCAACCTGTAATAAAGATGTTTAATGCTTACCTTTATATGTCCATCCACCTAAGTAAATTGATGCCTGCAAGATGTCACCTTTCCGTTTAGACTACATTAGAGTATCGATTTTTTGGGGTAAGATAGCTATGGAGGCTGTCCCAACCTCAAGGGACATATCTGATCTCCTCAACTGGCCCATGGATCAGAGGGGAACCAGGGACCCTGAATTCCCCAAAAAGGTGATCTGCCCCCATTCATGGTACAATTGACCCCTAGGTCTTACTGTCCCCTAGGCCTAGTTAGTCTCTGCCTGAATAATAAGCCAACTAGTACAACATACTGAACACAAGATACTTTCTAAAAAAAATTGTCAAACAGAAAGCACCACTTGTCATTCCCAATTCTCTTTGTGCGTTCACCGTCCTATGATGATATGATTTCTCTTCTGTGTTGATGAACAGACTGCATGCTGTCTCCCTTGTTTCCACCATCTGAAAATCTTTGGTCTTCTTCTTACATTGTGATTCTTACGCGCCCCTCTGGCTTAGTCCCATATGTGCGCAAGGCATCTGGTTTCTCGACGCTGTATGGTCTCTCGTTCTTGTCATCCCTTTCAAGTTTTCTATGTTACCAGCTGAATAAAATAAAAGAAACTCAGTAAGAATGCGTGGTCCCCGTGGAAATGGTTAAGTTTAGATTTAGTGAACTCATTGCCTGTTGCTCGCTACAAGTTCTAGTTTTATTAACCCCTACAGGTTTAACATTTACTGTCTTCGCACAGTTCAGCCGATGCCAGCAGTTTTGCGAATTCAAGGACGGCGAAGATCAAATGGAACACTCCAGACACTCCTCTGTTGGTATTTTCATTCTCCTGTTTTTGTTTTGTCTCTACAGACTCGTATCCTGTTGATTGTAAGATCTTTTATGAGATGCAGGTGGTATTGTAAATAATATTTTAGTACCGCCGATATTCTCTAGGGCTGGGTTAGATTCCTAGGCTTCGCTGTTATTATCTCTTTATCCCAAAAGTATTGGTCTAAAGCGTCCTATGGGTAAATTCTAGTTTATTCAGTCACCCACGGTTGATGACCATTTATTCAAAGCAATAATATTTGTCCAAGGGTTTAAAAGGTCTAAATATTCGGATTGTCAGATGCAGAGCAGAATTCAGTTTAGAGCAAAAACTGATTTTGTTCAATGTGTTATTCCAGGAGCCAGGCCACACTATATTGTTAAAAAATTATGTATATTGTTCACATTGTCAATGGATCTGGCCACTAAAATATGTTTTATATTATTCAGTGCAGCAAAGGAGAGTTGAAACGGTGCTTATAGAAACATATCTCAATTTTTTTATATCTTCTTTGAAGAAATGCCCGTCCTTTCTGTTGAGTTCTGTGCCCATTCAACATTTTAGAATGCAAAGTCAGGTACTCGCCGTTTAGGGTTACGAAGCTCACAATTCATTTAACAAGATTCTGTTCAAATTTTCCATTGACACACAACCTGACATGGCCCATTTTTCTGTCCATTTTACCGGTAAGAATTCCTTTCTACCAGTCACATCTCCAATGGCCTTCTTTCTGTGGTGTAGACCCATGGATAGGACTTTGCAACTTGCTGTATGCTCTAATGGGTAGACTACCATCTTGGCAGTCTACCCATTAAGCTAGAAGATGTAGATCTTTTTGGTGAAACAGGAATATGGTGACAGTCATGGGAAAGGTAAAAAGGTGAAAAACGGTATCACTAACTACTGGGGACTTAACTCAGGAGCCCAACTTGAGGAAAACATGCAGTGCCATATTTTCTTCAAGCGTCCCTCAAGGTTTTGATGAAGACCAAGGCGAGTTGTACCCCCAGTTTTCACCAGTCTGGCTCAGCATTGGTACTCGTGGTGAGGATTCTGCTTTAGAATCAGTAAAAAAAAAGTGATTTTAAACCCTTTCACATATGACATCTGTCTGACATCAGCCCTGGCTAGTACCATACCTGAGACGTCTGACTTCCGAGAATTGACGGAACCAGGGCCACCTATGCAAAAACTTATATAAGTTTTCCTGCTCTTCTATTTGAATTCTTAAAAAAAATGTCGGGAGTTCCCCTTTAAAGGTAATGATATTTTATTATCACATCTCCTAATAGCCTCTACAAGGTAAGATCATTTCGACATCTTGTTACTACACAGCATTTCACCTTTTTGAAAAAAAATCAATTAATATATGCAGCCATTCCCGTTTACAGTAAATTATTGTTGCATATATTACCGTGTCCTAGAGGATAAACATGGCATGTGAAACATACTGTTAAAACATCACTAACAATCAGCGTCTCTCCTATCTCTGGTAGAGGGAATTGCAGGACCTGCTTCTCTTGCGCCTCAGGATAGACAGGCCAGATTGGGATCGTATATATATAAATATTTCACTACAGACTGTGTTTAGTTTGACGGCGTTCTGCATATTTTTAGATATTAAAGTTGAATACCAAAAAAAAACACCAAGAGGGGGATTCTGCAAGACAAAAAGCCACGCAGCAGGATCACAAATGAAATAAATACTCATTCTAATTGTTTTAATTAAAATCTTGCCTTTTTTTAAACATTTCAACGTTAAATGTCTTATAAAAATGGGGCCTAAGCCTGAGAAGCGCCACCAGTCAACAACATCCGCCAATGCCACGTCCTTCTTCAGAGCTCCGGGATGTGATGTCATATCCTGGGCCTCCATATTGTAAAGGTGTTTGGAGGTAGCCCTGCCCAAGCATGTGACTTTCCCCACCCATATGAGTGGCTAGCCCTCGCGAAGCCACTCCCCCCTCAAAGTAGTGAGGGCTCCAGATAGCCGGAGCTTCCAAGTTTCTAGGTACGAACATATCTCATCGTAAACACGTATAAGAAGGGGTTAAATTCTGTAGTCATGCTGAATAAATAAAATATAAGATAAAAACATAAACAGGAATGGTGTCCTTTTTTGTACCTCTGCTCTCGAGGGGTGCTCTCCCATCACCCTCCTCATCATTCTGGCTGAGAGTGATGGGAGTTGAGAGTACCATTAATCTATGGCATAATCCTGACTATATAAATTACTTTAACTATATATATATATATATATATATATATATATATATATATATATATATATTGCAAATCCCTCTGCTAAATGAACTTCCCAGTGGCTTTGTTTTATTTTTCAAGTCACCGCATTTTATCGCAGTAATTGAGGACAGATCGACGTGCCGCAGATGTGTCTCCCTCACCCGCTTTACATTAGACTTTATTGCAGAGCGCAGGCTCTGGGTAGCCATTACTGTATGTCACCGTGACCGTACTTTTACGCCTGTTTACTGTGTAACTTTGTTAACGAATATGATTATGAAACATATCTGAGGGATATCACATGTATACCATTAGCCCCGCATGTATACAATTATTCAGTAGCCGCATTTTGTTTGTGACCCTAATGACCTTTTTTTATTGATTAAAAAAAAAATAAAAAATAGTTTGTTATTTTTCTCCCAGCCTGGAGCAAATATAATAATATTTCTGTAGCATTAGTTGGTTAATTACATCTCATTTGTAATGACATCACCACAGGCATTTATTACTTGCTCTCTGTGTTCATTCAGTTATCCCAGCGGATATATTTTCGTCGTTATGTTAAGAATGTTCAGCATTACCTGAGACGAAATACACAATTGCTTTGGGTCACAAGAATGTTACCAGGTCCCGGCCTTTAACAAATTATGTTATTTCATGGAAATGCGATCTTTATCAAAAATGGAAAAAGAGTAATTTAAAATGAAAAAAAAAGAAAGAAATGAGTAATCATGTTATAGGGGAAAAACGCAATCGCAATTTGATAATCTGTGCCTTAAATGTGCTTAAAATGGGTCCACTGGTACTGAGGAGGTTAATTTTCAGGTTCAATAAAATGTTCGATAGCTGTTTCGCTTTCCACGGAGTGTGAAAATTAATATAAATGGAACACAGAAGAAAACAATCCTGAATTTGCCAATATAGTCTTAACAACTGGGCTTGTATCCCAGTTGCCAGTTGTCCTGGCCTCCATTTGTGGCACTGCTGGGACTTTGTATGCATAATGTATGTTTGAGTCATAATGATGTCATATCTTTATGTAAGCACATCCACATGCGATGCAATGGGTGGGTTACCCAGAGCTCTCCCTGAGGGCGGGAAGTGGGGGTGATAAAATGTCACACCCCAGCCTAGAAAATAAAGAAACTGATCTGGAGACCCAGGGAAGCAGGGCTTCATTCTGAGACTCCGGGTCAAGCCTGAAGAGTTCTGAGGAGGTATTGGGGTGAGAGAGGGGAAAAGTAAGGACGATATACCACTGGAAAAAATCCTGCGGAAGCCCATGCATATAAGAATACAAAAAAGGTTTCTAGGTCTTTAATACATCAGTCCAATATTTTTTTCATGTCAATGTTAATTTTATCTGGCCCGTATTAGCAGAAGCAAGTCAGATACAAGCAGATGGCTGTCACATTTCGCATTTCTGTATAGGGAATTAATTGATACGTTTATGCCTCACGAATGCAACATAGCACAAAGTGCCAAAATCCATCAGTTGCATGAAATTCTTCAGAGATTTATTTTTTTCTATTTAAAGCAAGAGTAAATAAATATAGCGTATCTTAGGGAACAGCATGAAAAAAAATAAATCATAAATCTTTAATAAACTAACTCAGTTGCCTTTTCCACTATTTTCTTTCTTGTGATAAAAAAAAAATAGGTGAAATATTAATTTTATTAAAATTATTCATTTTAATGTTATTTTGTCAAGTCTCAGTAAATGTATATAAATAAATTATTTTGAGGAGATTACTGGGGTTTTTTTTTTAAAGTTTAAATGTTTATTTCAGCTGAATAATTTAACTTGAAAAACTAGAGTTTGACACCACTGAAATTTCAGTGTTACCCAGTGGAAAAAAACAGTAATTTCTACGCTAAGCCATGGGAAACACTATTCTGAAAGGAGTGCTGTTCAAAGGCATAAAACAGAATATAAAGATATAGAAAATACTTTCCTTACAGTTGCGGGGATTTCAATGAAAAAAGTGCAATTATTTATTTATGGGAATATATTTTTTGAATAAACTATGACAACATCTTAATAGCGTTGGCCTACTTCAAGTGCTAGTTTGTGAACACAATGCTAAAATAAGGATTGAATAACTGCGCACATTTTTACACGATTGCTGCCAATTTATAACATAGAGTAAAAGCTTAACCCATTAAATTATTGTCTAGCTCTGTTTCCATAGATACACAGAGAGTGATGGCAGAAAAGAACCAATTATCCCGTTGAGTCTTCCTTTTTAAACTTCTTTAGGATAGCTTTAGACAGATGCCAAGCTTCTTCAAATCCTTGAAAGTGTTTGACGTACCTAGGCTAGGGCTCCGGGATAAGACATCATATGCTAGCGTTCAGCAGTAATGCTAGTGCACGGAGAGGGCCACTGGTGACACTGCCTTGGCTTAGGTGTAGGGCAGTGCCAACGGTAAATACATCACTGGCTAAGACCACAGGCCGAATGGCCCATGAGCCATGGGGTGAAGAAACGAGTAAGATAAAATTGTGAGGGAAGAGAGAAGGGAAGGAAGGGAATGAGTGAGTGAGAGGTTAACGGAGGGAGTGAGTATGTATGGTAGGGTGGGTGTGGATGTATACGTGTGTGTGTGTGTGTGTTTGCATGCATGTTTCGGTGTAAGTGTGTGAGTATGAATGCGTACGTGTTTGTGTGTTAGCATGAATGAGTATGTATAAATGTATGTTAATATGAATATGTAAGTGTGTGTGGTAGCTGTGCGTGTAATAGTGTGTTATTGAGTATGTGTTAGTATAAGTATGTGTGTGTTAGCGTTTGTGTAAGGGTGTGTGCATAAATATATGTGCCAGTGCATATGTGAGTTACCAGGGGCGACGGGCAAATGGGGTCACTTGGCTTTCCTTGCCCCTGGGCCAGTTACCAGTTAAGAAATATCTGGGATCATACAATGGATAGAGAAAATTAGGCTTATTAAGTATGATTAAGAGGGTGCTTCAGAACTTCTTCAATGATGTTAATAGTCTGGGGGGGCACCATATATTTATGGAATTGTACCAAAAAGTGCTCTATTTTTTAAAAGGACACAGAGTTTAATATGTTTCTTGTGTTATGCTGTGAGAAAAAAGATCAACATAATTAGTCAGCAACTTCATTTTTGGAAACTTGTCCTTTCATTGAATGCATGTTCTGAATGCTATCTAAGTAAATAGGCGGTATGAAAATATCTATAATAATCTATAATAGTATCGGTTTTCAATCGTAAAGAAATCTGACAAATAAGAAGATAGTAAAAGAGTTACAAATGGCTCATCTGCCAATAGCTATTAGAATCCATAGACAGACATCCCAGAGAAACGGCCTTTTAGTATTCTTCAAAGAACACAATAGGAAATACCTTGGTTTTAAATACAGGAGATTGATGTTTGAGACCCAGAGCTCCGAGCGACCTTTAAAAAAAGTGCTTTTATTTCTCTTTCGACAAAATCTTAAAGGTTCTAAGGACAGTGGATCAATGTGACAGCAACCCGTTAGAACACAATGTATAATGGAAATGGAGAGAGAACGGTAAATACAGCGTATACTGTATTCACAATGCATTGCACAGTGCTTGGTTGATGGCTATTGGGTAATATATCTCCAGATCCATCCTATAAACAGTTTACGTTCTACTGAACACGTAAAGTTTTATAAAAAAGACACAGAAACAGAGGATCTGACAGCTGAAAAGACCCATTCGGCCCATATAGCCTTCCCATTATTCCCAGCCATTAAGACTCAGACCTTAATCAGTCCTTGGTCTTCCGGAGCCATATGCCTACCCCATGTAGGTTACTGTATTAACCTCTACCACTTCTGTCAGCAGGCTGTTCCACTTCTCTACCACCCTCTCAATAAAGTGAAACTTTCTTACGTTACATCTAAAGATGGTTCATTTGTGCAGCAAATCGGCTTACATTTTTTGCTCTGGAAGCTAGAAAAATAGCCAATATTGAATAGATATTAAAATTATATGTAACTTTGATGGCTATTTCAACAACAGCCACCTGCTTGAGAATGTTTGATGTTGGGAACACTTTCTAAAGGTTTCTTATAAAGGCAGCTAATTATAATGGGTTTATTTAGTAATCACACCGGTTTCATGCTAAAGAAAATTAAATTGCATACCTTCTGTAACAGATAACAATAACCTAGTAGCGTGAGTCTGATTTTTGCATTTTTTTTTGTTTCTTTCTCTGATTTTGGCATATTTCCATCAGTTCGCAGTAATTTTGGTAATTGTATAATATTTATGCAGCAGGGAGAGGTCAGCCATCTGTGGACTTTGAATATTGTTTCTGGATTTTTGGCTCATTTTCCCTAATATATAAACATTTCATGCATCCTCCAACTGGTTTTTAAAATTTATTTTGTTTTACAAGGGACATAAGTCAGGAGAAAAAAAGGCATATTCAGATCTGGTTTCTGTTAAATTAACAGACTCATTATAGACACTATATGTGCACAAATTATAATGGAACGCTAAAGTTAAAATGTATTCTCTATGCAGACTGCCTAATAAATATTGAAGTTGATCTTTTTATTTACCAAATGCCGCTGTCCGACCTGGAGTTTTATTTGCAGTAAGACATCTGTGAATCAAGTCTGCTTTGACCGTGTGCATTTATAAAAGCATGCGTAGTTGGTGATGTTGTGGTCCCTATGGCTGGCTTTACATTGAAGAGCGTTTTTGGCCACCAGTACCAGGGCCGGACTGGCCCACCGGGATACCGGGAAATTTCCCGGTGGGCCGGAAGATCCGTGGGCTGGGCGGCCGGCAGACTAACCATGAAGACAGCCGCTGAGCGGCTGCACATGGCATTAAAGGCCTCCCTCGGAGCCAGGGGCGGGCTGGGCAGGGGGGCAATTGCCCCCCAGGCTGCCCGAAATCTAATCAAAGCGGCCGCTGGGTGCTGATGCGGCCGGCCTGCATCAGCACCCAGCAGCCGTGTGCCATGGCCGTCTAGTGATGGGAGCAGTGTGAGGGGTGAAAGCTCCGCCCCCTCGCACGGACCTTTCACCCCTCACGCAGCTCCCATCACTATGCAGCCATCAGACTGCTGGGAAGGTAATCTAACCGGCCGGTGCGTGCTGATGCCGCCGGCCGGCTCAGCTTTAAAACTTTTTTTTTACTTTATATGGCAAGCCGATCCAGCTTACCATATAAATAATAAAAAAAAAGTGTTAAAGCAGAGCCGGCCGGCGGCATCAGCACGCACCGGCCGGTTACATTACCTTCCCAGCAGTCTGACGGCTGCATAGTGATGGGAGCTGCGTGAGGTGGAAGCTCCGCCCCCTCGCACTCAGACTGATGCAGCACCGGATGTCAGGTCAGTGGCATCCTGTCAGGAACTCAGGATAGAAGAGAACAGTGTGCAGCTACCAGGAAGTCAAGAGAAGTAGAAGGTGAGTAAACAATGTATTTTTTGTACTGTATAATGTTTTTTTGTATTTTTTAAAAACAAAAAAAATCGGCATGTGTGTGTATGTAAGTGTGTCCCCTCTATGCCACTCTGGCTCCAGAAATGCCTTATACCCCCCTATATGCCACTCTGTCCCATGATATGCCTTTTAACCCCCTATATGCCAGAGTTGCATATAGGGGTAAAAGGCATTTCTGGATGCAGAGTGACATATAGGGGGTCAAAAGGCATATCTGGAGGCAGAGTGGCATAAAGGGGGTTAAAAGGTATATCATGGGGCAGAGGAGCATATATGAGGGCATAATGCTTTTCTGGAGGCAGAGTGCCCCAGGATATGCCTTTTAACCCCCTTCATGCCACTCTGCCTCCAGAAATGCCTTATACCCCCCTATATGTCACTCTGCCATATAGGGGGTTAGAAGGCATATCATGGGACAGAGTGGCATATATTATTTTTTATTTAATATGGCA
>VKOC01000008.1:9246969-9270286 GCA_009364415.1 Spea multiplicata | reverse complement strand
GGCTGCTGATTGGTCGCCGGAGTCAGCTGAGTAGGCTCAGCCAATCAGGGGCTGTCCTTCGGCTCTAGCCTCCTGATTGGTGGGTGGTGTCACCTGACCAGGCCTCACCAATCAGAGCGAGGGAAACCTGGGCCGGCTGCTGAAGTCAGCTGTGACAACAGATACATATAAAGGGGCCACGCAGCTATCAAATGCATTAAGTACATATGATGACCCGAGTGTCCCTTTAGTAAATACCAGCACATAACTAATATATAAAACAATAAATGATAATAATTATTCCCTGACTCGTCACGTGCATTTTAAATGGAATCTGTTTTTAAACTGGTGCAGATATTAATAGATATTAATTCAATATTGCACATTTTTACAATAAATAACCAATTCCTTGCAGTTTTAATGTATTTATTGGGTTTTTGGATGCACTTTAAGATCTTCTAAATGCCATGCACTGTAGAGGGAGATTTATTCATTTCAATGGGATACAGATCGGAGCCTTGCCTGTCCTTGGGATCCATGCCAATGTACAGTAATGTTCATATGAACGGTGTCTTCAAACCTGATTATTCCTCCTCTATTCATCACGGCCGTAACTTTAAAAAGTGCTGATTCTGCTGACAACCCGCGAGCCGTAGGATTCCGTATAACACTCAGGGGGCTATGAAATAGTGCATCTTTTTTTGTTTTCAAAAGACAAGCCGGGATGCCTCTTCCCATAAGGTCACCGGAGAAGATGCACAAGATTAACATTTCAAAGTACTAATCTTTACCCGGAACCCCTAATGCGTATGTAATGTGTCGGTATATCAAGATTATGTCATATGAAAAATGCTGAGTGAGATGCATGCTAGTGTCTATACGGCACTGCAAAACTGCAGCTTCTGCTCCCTGCTGTAACTTACAACTAAAGGAACACTACAGTCATTGGGCGCACTTTCCATGATGAACAACACCTTGTTGTTTCTGTAAGTCAAATTGTTATGTTATAGACTACTTGTTATGTCCTGTTTACCCATTGTACAGCGCTACGGAATACGATGGTGCTATATAAAACAATAAATAATAATAAGCTGCAGTGATCATGTCGTGGCAGCATGGCTATATGCTTGTCCCAATGAATGGTGGTAAGTATGAGTGATATATAACATCACAGCACCCATAGAAACTGTAGGCAAAAAAGGCACATTATACGGTGCGCGTATATCTGTTGTCATGGTGATACCGAAAACCAATGATGTGCGTTGTGTAGGTGTAAATTCTGTAGTAAAATAAGAAGGTTACGCACACAGGCCTTCATGAAGAGCGGTTTAAAACTTTAGGTTTATGAAAGCCTTACTGCATTTTAATGTCATGATATTTGATGTGCATAATATACCGGTATTTATAATAATATTTTGAATCTATTGCTTAGAGGAAAATATCGTGTTATCATTCATGGCCACTAGATGTCACTATTGCTTCACAAAAATAACTAATCTATTATTATTTATTATTGGACATTTTTATTATGTCCAACATGCATTTAAACATTTTTTTAACTGTTCCGCCATATTTAAATTGGTTTACGAACAGTAAAGTCATATTTTTCATCTCTTTGACTTGTTATCGGATGCCTCTTGGAACCAACCATATGCTTTGCATGTGCGGAAAGCCCTTCCTTTGATTTCAATGGGGAGCTTTCCTGTTACTGATTGGCTTCTTCAATAAGCCAATCAGTGGCGAGAATCATTGGACCTTAGAGGAGGTAGGTAGTTGCTGCTTCTAGCTGAGGTCAATCATTCTGTATTTCTTTATTTTTAAAGAATTCATACTAACAAAACACTTTACTATGCATTCTTCTTTGAACTCAGCTTGTTGAAAGGAAGTCATAGTGACCTAAAGTGCATTGAAAGACCAACCCAAGTGATGTTCTCCTGCAATGAAGACAGTGCCAGTCCTGGATAATGCAAAAAAGACCCCTTTTTTTGCAAGGAGGTCCATTCACAATTCATAAATAGGTTAATGGGGTTAAATAAACCCCCATAAAAAATTACAAAAAAATAAGCATCACTTTTAATGGTTGGTTTCAAAGATTAAACAAATGGTTTGAATCAATTCTACGAGAATTCTACAAGAACCTTTTCTAACCAGTCCACTCATTTTTAAATCTTTATTGTTTTAACCATAGGAACTCCTACTGCAGATGCTCAGTTGTTCCAGATTCAGTTTTGTTGTCACTGACGTGAAATGTTTGTGTACTTGTTCATGTTTTATAAGCATACAATAGAGGTTTGTTTTTATATGGTATGCAGAAATAAAATTGAAAGACTGAGATATATTAAGAAAGTAACTGGGAGAGCGGAGAGCATTGTACTCCAATTTCTTCAGAACCCGGCAAAACTCGGTCCTTCAGCCCCTCATCATCTGCTGCGGTGGGACTCATGGGAGGAAGATGGAGGTTGGTAGAGTGGGTTTGTTGGATCAGAGTTCACAGCTAGATTTTTAATCCCAAACACTACATTATCAGTGTAGTTTCCGTGTAGTTGACAATTCATATGACCAAAGACTAAGTAGCAAAACTTATGTGACTTTGTGACTTACCGTAATAGCTATTTAGCATAAGCTGTTGACAATGTTGACCACCCCCTTCTCCTGCAAATATTTTTATGGCATCTGTAACTACTTCTCTGACCTTACCTTTATTGTCTTCTTCTCTGACACTTGTTCATCTACTCAACTGCTCTCTGTTGGTGTCCCTCGGGGCTCAGATGCAGGGGTTCTATTCTTCTCTTCTTATAGTTCATCTCTTTGAAACGTAACCTCTTCTTTTGAGTTCCAGAGCCATCGGTATATCTATAACATGCTAATTTACCTTTCGTAGCCAAGCTCCATGCTTTTGTGAAGTCGTTCCTCCAGAGGAGGTAGAGCTCCAGGTACCTTACCCTGGGAAATTCCCAGGTAGGGTTACACGGAAAGGCATAAAGGGCTTCACATAGTTAATCATAAATGTCTGGAAAACTGGCAAAGTGAAAAAACTTCAGCAATCATATTACGCATAGGGATTAATCATTATAAAAATACTTTTTACATTTAAAATCTAAAGTCACCAAAACATAAAACCCACGAAACGCAAATCGGACTCAAGATCTCAAGTCTACCAAATAATGCTCCATTAAGCAAAAAAAGGTCTTTTGTAATCACGGCTTACATGCTCATACGTGCGGCTTTGAGTTGCAAATATATATGGAAATTGGAAAGCCAATCATAGCGCTATGGTGGACTTCAGATACTTACCTTTAAATGGTAATTTTCATGTAGCCTGAGCTATGCATATAAATGGGCTATTTTATGGAGAGGATTCAGAACGGCCGGTGATTTTCAGTAATGGAATATCTGCCAGTTCCCCAGTTCTGGTTTACTGATTGGTGGATATGCTGGTTTTTTTCTTAACCTGTTACTTGAACATCACAAAAAATCTTTTGCTATTGTTACTTATATGCATCAATAGTCTAGACCATTTATTCTCGGCCAAAACGTCCATTGCCTCGGAACATAATGTGCATTATATATAAACTAAGAATAACTACAATAAAAACATACAAATATTCTTAAATATGTTCCCTTTATCTTTTGCTGCTTATGTTCTCATTATTGAAGAAAATTATACAATTTAAAATGAATGATCAAATTAATGTATTGTATCCTACGTTGTGTTTTTTCTTTTCTATAATCCTACTTTGTATGGAGTATATTAAGTAACATTCAAAAATATACATTTTCGGCTGCTACAAATTATTTCCAGTTGCTACAAATGTATTTTTTCTTTGGCAAGTGATGCCAGTAAGTTCCCAGTATATATAATGTGCACATTATACAACTTCACATCTAACCATGAAGAACTGGGTTAGGGTTAGTGCCCCAGGCACAGACACTTACTCATGCCCAGGGCTGTTCTAGCACATAGAAGATGGGTAGCTCCCCAGACCATTGACCTGGTATGGTGAGGGACAATGGGTTCTTTCCCGTTAAAGTGCATGAAAGCGGTGGAATGGTTCACCAAGAGTTGTGGAAACCTCAGGGCCAGCGCTAGATGTGTCCACATTGATTGGGGTTAATACAACTTTGGATGGAGGACCATGATCAATAGCAATTACAATACAACAGGTTCTTATCAGGACTGGGGACAATTTAGTGGCCCTGGCACTTTAAGGCCAACAGCCACCAAATGATGTATGTGCACACTGCATGGCCCAGTCTGCCAATAGAGTGTCACATAGTTACATAGTTAGGCTGAAAAAAGACATGTGACCATCAAGTTCAGCCTTTCCTATATCTGTTTATTTCTTGCTGTTGATCCAAAAGAAGACAAAAAAACAGTTGTGGCTCTTTCCACTTTTGCCCAAAGTAGGGAAAAAAACTCCTGCTTGCCCCCAGAATGGCAGTCAGATCTCTCCTTGGATCAAGAAGCTGTTTCCCCATAATTTAAAAATGATATCCCTAACTATGATGGGCCAGTGGCCAGTACAGCCCCGTGTCAGTATTGCTACGGGGCTCTGCTGGCTACTGGCCCATCAAGCATCTTCCCGGTGTGCCAGATGGTTAGTCCAGTCCAGGCCTGGCTACAGAGGTAAGACTACTTATAAAACTTGGCCTTGCTTGAGCAGGACCCTTCTTACCAATTAATTTTTCATGAGCCCAAAAAGTTATGTTAAACGCCAACTACATAAATCAATCACGTAACAGCTGGTTTGCGTGTGTTTCCAACTGATCTTTATACTTAAAAATACATTTCTTAGGCATAATTGATAATATAAGCAGTACATTTGCTGTAATAGGTACAGAAGTTTACTTTTTTTTTTCTTTGTTGCTCTTTAGATCGGAAAATTAATGATTGAGTCTGGTGCCAAATTAGTTTGCTATGTGCTCAGAGAAAAAAAACACTCCTACACAGCAGACATATACTGATTTAAATCATTAGTTTAATGTTTACAAAGAAATAATGACACGCATATCGTAACCCCAAGAGAAGGTACACAAAAAAACACCCCCGTAAGCTTTACATTTCTCATTCTAACGTAACAAGCCGACGTTCAATGCATGGAACTCCAAGCACTCATAGGACTCTAAGGAGCGATTAAAAAACAGCTCAACAGTTATTCCATTGCATAAGATCCATACTACTTTTACTGGCTTATTCCGGGATATACATAGAACGCAAAGCGGGTTTCAAGAACACTGAAGAAGAGGTAAGGTCGCTTTGTATATTTTATTTTTTTGCCCAAAAAATCAACAAAAATAGTGCAATTATGATACTGATTTTCGTACAGAAATTGAACCGGCTTTCCGATTCAATATTAATTGTTGTACATTTTAGAGGGTAATGAAAAATCATTTGCTGATTACTTATATACCTGTTATATATCATAGCTCATAATACATTGTTATTTGTAAATTGTAGATTACAAAGAATATGGAATTCTCCATATAGAGGATTCTCAAAGCTGTCAACTTGGAAGACCAACCGCCATGGCTTCTCTGGCTCATGAATACATTTGTTAACGTGGCAGTGGCACCTCTTACATGTTCGCTTTCCAAGATCATCTATATTCCAATACGTAATCAAATAATTGTTTGAGAAATGTGGGAAAAAAACATTTAACTAAGGCAAAGTGTTATTGAAGAAGCAGCAATACATATTACTTTTTGAGATTGTGGTTATTAATAAATTGGGGTTTATTCACTAAGTAATGAACTCCGAAGTACACCCAGATGGAATGTATGAATGAATGAATGAATGAACCATGGTGGATCCCCATGGCTAGAATAGAAAATGTAATTAACTTATATATATATATATATTTTTCCTTTAAATATACCGATAATTTCAAAAATCAACTGGGCAGCAGCAACTACGTGAAGTATATATACATTTAAAGAACTAACGCAATGGTCTCTTGTTTAACCCAGACTTCTGTTAAAGCCTGACGTTTACAGTTAAAGGTGTTTTCTTCAGCTTGGCTAAACGGAATGCTGCAGTCATAGGGTTGTTACTGTAATATGAGGATGATACTGAACATAAATTGGGTTATTTTGGCATAGTTTTTGGGGTTTTTTTGCAAATTTTCATAATTGTTACATTTTATGTATATATGGTTTCAAAAGAAGGCGCTACTTGAAAACCTTCAGTCAAAATTAGACATGAATTAGACATGAATTATGTCTGTAATGTAAATGGTACTAGGAATTATGTTTAAGTTTGTAAACTTGTCTGGGAAACTGGGAGTCGCGGACTAAAGCTGAATAAGCACCAATAAAGATACAATGGTGGGGGCATCAGACACTGGCTCACCAGACATGTACTCAGTTTGGAGGAAGACTAGTTTGAGCCTGCACACAATCATTATAAACAGGATTATAAGAGTAAAATACTTCAATAATCAATATTTAAGTAAATAATAACAATAGTAAAAACCTATGCTAGGTATGTGGTGGCAGGTGATAAAGTAAGGGTTAGTTTGTCGCTTTAAACCATATTAAATCATTCACTATACCTTTAAATAGTGGTTAATAAAGCAGGTCCTGACATTCTGCTGGATGTCCACTAGGTGGCAGATGCGTCCATCCATAACTCCAAAACCTTGCCATGTAAAAGTGACATAGGCTCGGCCAATCAGCCAGCGAACGTATCTATTGTATATTATTAATATTTTAATTGATAAATCTTTCTTTATGGAACCTCAGAGGGCAACGTGTTAACTGTACATTTTTTGCAGGTGTGATGGTGTATTGAGGAAGTGGCGCGGGTTAAAGGAGAATTTTGTAGGCAGTTAAAGCAGTATGCCGGAAAACCTACCTTGAGTTTTCCATGGGCAGTGGCGGTTCCCCTTTAAGGAATTGGATATTACAGTGTATGTTAGTTTAGGAATTGGTAACACTTAAGCCGGGATTAGACATATGAAGGCTGGTCGAGAAAAGACAAGGGAAAAGAGAAAAGAAGAGGAAAGGCTGGTCTCCTAAAATGTTACAGGGTAATATGACTTGATTGTGGCTGGTCCTATCACACAAGCTGCTGCCTAGTGTACTAAGGGCAAACAGGACAGAACAAGTGGTGCATCACGTAACAACGTGGACTTACATACAAGTAATGGTAAAGACCTAAGACCCAATGCTGCCGTCTACTGCCTCGGCTGTCTATGCACATAGGACTTAACACGTAACAGCTGTTACATAGTCATTGTGTTTTGGGGGCTGCATTCACTCACATACTGTTTTGATATTTCAGGCGAGGGCATGATGCGAGTTTTATCCACACATTTACAAGAACACATTTTTCACATCCTCCTGTGGCACGGTTAGAAAAGTTGCCAATGTCATTCCTCCCATTAAGCCCTTTTCTGTCTCCGTGTTTATTTTTCCTGCGAGCCCACTTCCTTATGCACTGCTGGATTCAATAATATATAACAGCAGTAGGACTTTTTTTTTCTAAGTACTTTCTACAATGGCTAGAAACATAATTAGGTTTATAGAAAATGATTACCAGCCTTCATATTTAACTTTCAGAAATCCAAGCGATGGTTGAATGGCAAACGTTTATGTTATGGTAGCCCTAGGAGAATTTAGGGAGGAAAGAAGAAAGTTCTTTAAACTTGCGCTGACTGCTGCCCATAGTGTAATAACAAGTTATGCTTATGCTTGATGATTTGGAAAATAGGTTAAACTGTGTCCTGTGTCCTTTGCGTCGCCGGCACAAAACTTTCACAACACGTGATTAATCACGTTTAATAGTGTGAGCTTCATACATAAAATCCAAAGTGCTCTAATGATGAAAGTGCCCAGATTACAAGAAAAAAAAGGAATGTTTGTGATGTGACCAGAAATATAATAACCGCATCATTTTATTCATCATAGGTCCCATGACGTCTCATGTATTACTTTTTTAAGACATTCTCAAATGTAAAGTAACGCACTTGGCACAGACTGTGCGAGGTAAGATGTAGTGGAAGCGGTGGGAAATGCAAGGAGGAAAGACCAGAAGATCTTAGTGTATGAAGAGCTTGGCTGTGAGAGGAGATGGAATGGAAACATTTAAGTACATAAAGGGATTTTAAAAAGTATGGTCGTATGATCTCTCACACTCGCCGAGCTGCTAAATGCAGGTATTACCCGCAGCTAGCGGCTTTTAAAGTGGTGGCCGTATGGAGTCACCGGGGCCTCCTAGAGTGGCGGCCTGATCGCAGTTGCAACCCTTGCGCCCATGAATGTTATGCCACTGCATGAGATTAGTTTAATGTGTATTTTTGGTTCATGGGGCTCCGTGGGGCGTGTAAAAAATACTTAAACCGCTCCCAGCAATCAACCGTTGGTTCTGTGTCGGTTCATCAGTAAATTGATCCTACACCCACCAAAACGGCTGATGGCAGCAGCGGCCCAGGATCATTTCTGAAGGTTAATACGCCTAACTTACTAGAAGTCTAATTCCTATTTAACCCTTGAGCGGTAAGAGTAGCTTGCAAATGCATCTCTTTGCAATGATTTGTGAAGCCCTCCAGCTGAGAACATCTGGCCAAAAAGCCTAAGATAAGCACGGAGCGTCTGTAACTACCTATTTTCGGTAGCTGTGCTCCAGGCAATACAAAAAAAAAAAATATGATTGCTTCTAATTTCGTTTGTCGTCTATCTGCAGACACGAGGTCTGAATCATTTTAATACTACTGAAAACAAGAACTTATATCATCAGATTATGTCAGCACCTGACGTAGCTTTGCTCTACTGGGATTTACCGTCCATTTAAAATAAAAATAAAAAATCGAACTTTTGTGTCGGGAGAACGCGAGATGGGGATTTCAGATTATTGTGTACTGACTAATCTGTTGCTAAACAGACTCCCACTGCCTGATTTAGTAGTTTAATAAGGTTTATTGCTTTCAAGCATCATTAATGTTTAAATATGCATAATAGCCTTTGTAAAATAGATCTAGATTCTGTAATTACAGACCCGGTTTCGCCAATCTGCTGTTATTCATAGCATTTTTTTATTTTATTTTTTTTTGCCTTTCAAACTCTTGAATTGCTTGTTCCGTGTATTACCAGTTATATCATTCTTCTAACATAGCAGTTTCAGCAGTTTTGTACTATGCAATTTATCAAGGCACGAATCAGCCAATCTCTCTCTGCTTAAAGAGATTTGGAAGGTCTGATTCATACGGCTCTGCCACGGCTTAACATATCCGCTCTACCTATAAAGCCCCATTGACATTTTAAGTTGTGGCAGGTGGAATGTTCACGATAACAAACAAGCAATTAACGATGACTCATGGCTCCTCTTGATGGATAATAAGAACATATATTATATAGCTGTGTAATTTAATGCGCAGGGGCATTCCACCAAGCTTCACAGCTTGGAACAGGTGGATGACTCAGTGGTATTATGTGAGAAGTCCATTCAGAGTAGTGGATAATTGGAATAGACTTACAGTAGACGTACTAGAAGAAGTAGAAACCAACCTCAACTGGTCACCTAGCTCTACACATCTGCTAGCCATACCATCCCCTTCCATCGTTTCATTGAGGTTTCTTGCATGTCTACTGCCCACCACCATCTAATCAGCTGTACCACATAGAAAAACATTCATAACACTGCCTAGTATGACAAGCAAACGATATTAGCCTTTCCTCTGAAGATCTAGTCACATAAAACCAACTCAGAAACATCTAAGAAGTGGTTCTAGTTACAGTGGCAACAACCTATTACATGAAAAGGAAGGGGCCCTGGCAAACACTATGAACAAAGCAAAATTTGACTTGAGGAAATAATTCTTTTTAGAGAAAAATGTTGGACACTCAACAGTACCATAACATTAAAGTTTCTTTGAAGAACCAAAAAGACCTGGCCCTCCTGCACATCCTTTAGGCTGGTGTGACCACTGAAGATGAAAATTGGGATATCCAGTCCCCAACTTGGCCTTAGTTGACACTTCGGAACCGTTTTCCCCCTTTTTTTTTACATTAAAGCACCAATCTTTGACCTCTAGGCTTAAAAAAAAAGAAGAAGACGGAGGAGAAGAAACTAACACTGATGTTTCTAAATCTGTATTCAGATATAAAAGTGTTAAACTCAGCTATACTAACACCCTTTCTGCAGATCTCATAAAAGCTCGATTTCTAGGCAAGTGTGCATCTCTGCCTTTTGGCAAATGTGTCTCTGGCTGTCATATTCATATGTTATCCTGAAGAATTATGACGTTGTAGGTGTGTATGGGCAGATTAGATGAGCCATCATCATCATCATCATTATAATAATACTTAACAGGTTGAATCTGAATTGCATATCCATCCCATCCTGATACATTAGAGTGATTTGTTTTGGAAAAATGTTAAAACTGCTGGGGATCCAGCTCTAGGCAGTACCAGATCTGGGACATTATTTACTTTAATGTATATGACATTGGTTAACAATATAGAACCTTCTGAAATAATAAATTGCATTGTTTTATTGGAACACTTATTTGTTTGTGCCCAACTCATGCCTCTGTCCAAGGATTTAATCTGGCTTTCAGTCTAATAATATAATAATGCAGGCGAGCACATTGTGATTCATATATACAGTTTATGTAGAAGTATTATAAAACATCTCATCTACAGACACCAGACAAACCAGAAGACTTGTTTTTTCCTTCATAAATCTCATGGTGCTGCCACAACCACAAGGGATTCTGGGTAGGCACATGCAAATAAGGTCAGCAATGATCACCTTTTGTCTCCACTTTATCAAGGGATTCATGTATCAAGTGGATATAGAGGCAAAAGGTGATTATTGTTGACCTTATTTGCATGCTCCTACCCAGAATCCCTTGTGGTTGTGGCAGCACCATGAGATTTCTGAGGGAAAAACAAGCTTTCTGGCTTGTCTGGTGTCTGTAGATGAGTGTTTAATAATGCTTCTACATACCCCTAAATTTTAGTGGAAGGGTTTTCCATCACCTTTACTCACCATAACTTATGTAATGGTATTTCTTGGTTACACCAAGCCTCAAGTATTAAGCTGGTTTTGTGATCTTACGATGACAAGTTCTTTTGAGGTCAAAGCTGCTGTCTATGTCTGGGTATGGCTTCTCTTATCTGAGTTCTGTCTAAGGGCTGTCCTGTATAGCCTCTAGACAGCTGTAAGGATTTTCTATCACCTTTACTGCCCATAACTTATGTAATGATGTATACAGATTATAAAGAGTTTGAGGACAGTTTGTAGCTGAACAGCCTTCCCATCAGTGTATCCCTGCTCAGAATCTTCTCAAGCTTTAGTCTCATGACTGGTATAGGGTTGGTATCCCATGAGGTACAGGCCCTCTGCTCAAGAGTGTCTGGAGTTTTTAGTTACTTTTTCTCAAGCTTTTTTGTATTCAGTTTCACCCTTTAGGGATCTTTCAGGGTCCACCCTGAGCATAAAGGTGAGTCCATTAGTTATCAGGAACCAAAAGGTTTTCCTATCACATATAAGACACACCTGTATTTTATTTTAACTAACTTGGAAAAGTCTTTTTAACCAGGCTTAGTAGAAGTTTTAAGAGCTTCATTTAATACAAGTGCACTGATATCATTGGGCTGTGTATATAGCAGCACCCCTTTATAATTAATCCATTTGGATTTGTTTTTGTATCAGAAGCTCTCCTCCCTATTGTGATTTTCTTAGCATGATATGATGTGACTAAATCTCCAATTTTGTTATCTTGGAAAGTAGCCTTAATGAAAAACAATAGTTTTGAGAGTTTGCTGCCTTTTTCATGTGAGTGTGCTGGTGGATTCCTTCTTCCCATCCTGGAGACCCCTCAGCTGTCATATGCATTAAAAGTGTGCACTATGGCGCCTCTTTTAAGTTATTCAGATTTATGTTTTTAATTCTGGCATTCACCAGAATGTGTCCATCATTATAATTCTAATGAAAGCCAATTAAAGTTGCGCAAGAGCAAGAAGAGAGCACAACTAAAAAGATGCAAATTATTTACATTAGAAGCCGCCCAAAATAGGGCATTTGGTTGTCAGGTAAGCTTTTTAGAATAAAAAAATATGTAAATACATTTAAAATAAAAAATACTTGAAAGTGGGTAAGTGTTAATTTGTACTTCCCACCTACTGCTGAATGTAACACTTATTTAGTGTGGGTTTAAAAATATTCTGTTGACCTTCCCTTTCCTGGGAACAATTCATTTAGTAAAGAAGAAAAAAACAAAGACTGACACAGGAGATCTGCTGAGGTTTATTGGCATAATATGGTAGCGAATTCTAAATAATGTCTAAGTTTAGCATCTTAAGCAATCTGAGCTTGAAAGGTTTATCTTGTGTGCTAAATGTTTTTGCTTTGGATCAGTGGTAGACATCAAACTAACAGACCCTTCCGCTACATCTTCTTTCGTCACCTTTCCCCATGAAGACCTGGCCCTCCTGGTAGCCTCTTGGATAAAGAGGGATGAAAATGGCTGCATATTCTCTAAAGGGCCCAAGAAGAAGAAGATCGGAGATCCTTTGGCCTGATGAAGTCACACGGTCATCTCTGCTTTCTTCTCCAACCTTGAAGCACGACAATAAACTAACATTGTTGTAGGCATCAAATTTTGGTACAAATTAGTTAATAAATGGCAATGTTCACCGTTGTTAGGGTCGACTAGCTGTAGAAGTACTTGTTCGGCATTTTTTTCCTACATACATTCCACCTGGTTTGTGGGGTGATGGTAGAAAGGATGGTATATTTGTGGCAAAAGTTAATTCAGGGAGATAATCCAAAAATATGGAGCATTTATTTCAAAGAACAGAACACAGAACACACAGATCTATGATGACATCCAAAACTGCAATTTTGCCAGAGATGCATCTCCACAACATCAAAAGTTATAACTCATTTACATGTTTGTTTATTTTAGTTATTTTTTATTTTATTATATTCTAAAACTTTCTTCATGCTTTGAATTTGTTTTAATGGCTCACGTGTTCCCACTCCTCTTCTAACAGATGTTTTCATGCTTACTGAATATACGTCAACATGTTTCATAATCTGACAACAATTAGTGTCACAAAATGTGCAGAACCCCAAAGGAGTTCACTAAAGCTTAATGTTTCTGTCAAGGTTCTGCTACACACCTAAACAGGCATCCTATAGATAAAAGCCTGGGATTTAATCAAAATCACCCGCTGTTGTGCTTTTTCATCTATGATTTCATTGACAAGGGCATGTCATAAAGTGCCATTTTTGTTGTTTCTGATTAAAATAATATAAATATACCAGAAACTAACAAACAACAATCCTGAAGAAAGACCTTTATCATCCAATACAATACATGGTGAGGTCTAAATATATATGATCTGGCTATTGCACCTCTTACTTAGTGTTGTCTAAAGGCTGTCTTGTACAGCGGGTAATTACTTTCAAGGGATCCATGTATAAAGTGGATATAGAGGCAAAAGGTGATTATTGTTGACCTTATTTGCATGCGCCTACCCAAAATCCATTGTGGTTGTGGCAGCACCAGGAGATTTCTGAGGGACAAGCAAGCCTTCTGGCTTGTCTGATGTCTGTAGAGTGTTTAATAATGCCTCTACTACTCGGTTATTATGTATCCCTTCATGATTGTCTAAGGTTTTTTTTTTTAGGATATACTAATCATGATTCAGATACTTGAATCCAAAAACAGCATTTGGGGTTGTATATAAAAATCCCCTTAAATTTAAATAGAAGGGTTTCCATCACCTTTACCCACCACAACTTATGTAATGGTACACGTACATGTGGTATGTCTTGATGAAGGCACTATGTAGAAGACTGTAATGTTGATATGATCTAAATGTATAAATAATTTTGAACCTTATGCTAACCATATGTGCCACGTCTGGAAATGTAACTGTACACTGCTTCTACTGAGCTTTCTGTAACTGAAGTCGTACTGCAACGTGAATTGCCCTGCGCTGCGTCGCAGTACTGCTTATCGACTGTCTGTATCAATATTACTGAGGAATGTATCTTTGCTGAAACAGGTTGATGTCTGTTTTATAATAAGCAGTTTTGTATAATAAACTTAAATACTTAAATAATTTTGAACCTTAGTATGGAGTCCTGCAAGTGCTCCTGTTTTTCCATGTATATTTCTCCGCTCATATTCATAAATAAAAGAAAGATAATAAAGGAAACTCAATGTAACAAGTGAGAAAACATTTGAGATGCTTCCACAGCCTGGCAATGAAACATGGCTTGTCCTCAGTAGATAGTTTCCTCATACTCATTTGCATTTTTTTGGAGTCAGAGGACTCTCCCTAATATAAAAAGCATGATCCAAATTGGTCTACTTACTGGCTGTGTGTTTTTTTTTGTGTGCCCCCAAGTTTAGTCTGCAAGGGCACTTCATGCATGCTTTTGTGTGGGGCTTAATGAGTTGGCATTGATGGGCGAATTAGAAGCTTACGATTTTTTTGAGACCTTTCTTAAATATGGCCTGGCCTATGGTTGAGCCTTTTTGGCCACCATGCCTCTTTGAAGATTTCGGTGGAGAAACTAGATGATCTGGCCCTCCTTTGACTTCAGTCTGAGAGGGAAAGAAAGGAGCTGAATATTTCCTTTTTCACCTTATTGAGAGTGCATTATTTTGTGGTTATTGTGTAACTCTAGAAATTTAAGTTGCTGAAAGGTAAACAAAGTATTAGACCATCACTCTTCTGGTCTTCTCATTCCTTGAACATTTGCCATTTCTCTTCACACCCACGCTGTGGCGGAGATTGACTTGAGTGTTATAGCTCACAGCAGCTTGGATTGAATCTCTAATTATCAGTAGCCTATTAAAGCCGTCACTGAAACCTTTACTTGGACAACGGTTCCTTCTAATATAACATCCAGGCCAATTAATGTCCAGGTAGAGACAAAACCAAGCTACAGAAAACACAGTATGATCCAGGCTATGTTTCCAGTTACATATCATTATCTTCTCTCCAATGTTATCGCATATCTTTATTTCACTATTTTCCAGGCTATGCACCGAGTACCATTCCTACCTCTGGGCTTTATTAATCTCCTCCGCACTTTAATGAAAGCTTGATTTTCAGACTGAAATGTACCTTTTTATTGTAGTTTACAAATTACTCATATGCACTGTGTCATCACGTTCCTAATTTAATGTTGTTTACTACATAAAAATTAATGATTTCTGTAACGATTTGCATGTTGAGTAGTGGTCCATGATATTGTCTATGGAAATGAAATGTTTTCTTGGCAGAGGAACCCAATAAACAGAGAAGAGATTCTTATTTCAATTAGATAGCTAGCTGGGAATACACATACCTTCAAGTGCTAAACTCAGCCATTGTCCATAGACGGGTGCAAATTGCGTAGTTATTGTTAGGCACGGTTTTCAGGATGGCATAGTTATTCATATCTGAATTCTTTTGTCATTATTTATTATTAAAATACACAAAACGACAAAATTGCTTAAACACAATGGATTTTCTCAGAACATTTTTAATAAAAATATTAACTGTTACAATTTCATAAGATTATATTATCCGAGGGTCACACTTAACCTGTAACTTCAAGTGGACAATGTATATTATAAAAGTTAAACACACACACACATATATATATATATATATCATTTTATTTTGACACTTTCCATACAGTTCCAAAAAACTGATGCATTGTCCATAACTGTATATATATATATATATATATATATATATATATACATACAATTTGCATATCAATGGTAGAAGAATATGGTTAAACCAAGCAATGAATGGTGAATTTAAAATAAATATTTTTCAAGAGATAATTTAAAGCATTATATGAATAAAAGCAGGCCCAGATTGGCCATGTGACACACAGGATATATGCCTGGTGGGACGCTGGCCAAAAGCGCCACACACAATCTGTGACTGGAGCAGCAGATCGGGTGCTGTAGTGAATACAATACGTATATCTAACAACCCTAACCCTAACCCTAACCCTAACCCTAACCCTAACCCTAACCCTAACCGACTAACCCTAACCCTAACCCTAACCCTAACCCTAACCTAACCCTACCTAACCCTAGAAACCCTATACCCTTACCCTTAACCACCTTACCCTTACCGCTTACCCTTACCCTTACCCTTACTTACCCTTGACCCTTACCTAACCCTTACCCTTACCCTTAAGCTTACCCTTACCCTTACCCTTAACCCTTACCCTTACCCCTTACCCTTACCCTTACCCTTAACCCTTACCCTTACACCTTACCCTTACCCTACCCTTACCCTTACCCTTACCCTTACCCATGTTGCAGGCGTGTATTATAACCGTGATTGCTCATCACATGTTTAAGTAGTATATCTAATGGACGTTTTTTTTACCTGATATGCTGCTATTTGTGTTTTTTGTGCGACAAAAATTGGTTTGAAATTGCTTTTGGCATCTTAATTAGACAATGTGATAATCATATAGGACTTTTTTTTGTTCCCATTATAAAAGGCGCAATCAAGGAGAAAATTTGGGGAATACTTGTTAAATCTTAAATTATTTTTTTCACGTCTTCCAGCCATACATTCTTCATTTTTATTTCATTTTTGGCAAATAATCCGGGGAATTTCAGATAGTGTTTACTGTATGTGTAAGTGTAACGAGTATGATATATGGAGAATATGTCATTTTCAATCTGGCGTGGAGTTAAAAGGCATGACTGTAAATGACTGATTAAAAGCAATGAATTAGTAGCTACCATGATATATGGACTCCAATATGCCAAAGCTTCCTGATTTTGGAAGAGTTCTAGAAAACAATTGTCCCTCATTGCTGATTTATTGAACATAGAATGATGCTCAATGATGTCTTTTGGATAACATCACTGATGAGAAATACACGGTGTTTAGCTGCTTTCATATAGCGATTACTGGTAATACATATAAAATAGTATCATAAAAAAAAACTAATATAAAAAAGGTATATTACTAAAGGCTATACAAATATGAAAAAATATCATATATAACCCTTTGTTGTTTGAGTTACATATACAATAATAGGTAAGAAGATATATATATATATTCTAGACTCGACCCAACATCCGTGCTATCCACCAATTGCAAGGCATGATGATCCGGCAAATTACACGCCCTGAACCATAGCAGTAGGGGTATGGGTAGAATCCGAGAAGGGGTTCACAGACTCTTTGGCAATAGCGTTGACCACGGCGACAGTGATGGCAGCAGAACCCTCTGTGATCCCACATGGAGTGGAATTGAAGGCCAGCTTCACTCTAGGGTGCGAGAAAACATTGATATGTTAGTGGAGAGATGGTATCAAAAGCAGTATAATAGCAATAGGGTGTATGCGGGTACCAACTCATATAAGGACTGAGACTGAAGAGAGATCTTCAACCTCCACACCCTATCTCTTTATGTTCTGGTGGGAAATAAGACCAAAGGTCTGATGGAAAAGAATCTCTCTTATTAATCCTAATGACATTAAAAGAGAGGGTGCATGATTTACTAATCCAACATATGTAGTCCCTGCACAGAGATGGATTATTAGGTCAAATTGTAAAAGTCCAGTTAAACAGGAAAAATAAGTACATTTTACAATAACAGGGATGTGCAAATTGTTATGAAATATGATCCTTATATACACCAGGATATTTATGATATGATATTATATAGGAAAGGTGTGGTTGGATTCTTTTGTGTTATAATAACAGGGATAGGTAGATTAATTTCAGAAAGAGAGAGGAGAAGGATGACCATAATCAAGTCATGGAGTAGTAATTGTCAAATAAAGAATATCCTAACAAACTTAGTGTACATTGATAGAAGAACGATCACAGGAAGGATCCTGACATGATGAAAATACTGCATAACAAGGCTATCTGTACTTATACACCCCCTGTGGCCACATGTGGCATTGCAAGCAAAGGTGTGAGCTCAAACTCATTCAAATTAAACTCAGCAGGTGGTGAATTTTCCCAGCACATCCTTGGACAACATCCTTCATTAGATGTTAGGAGCTCAGGTGAATTATGTGATCCTATCTTAATCTAATATTTTCCTTTACTATATATATATATATATATATATATATATATATATATATATATATATTATATATATACCATGTGACCAGTGCAAAAACAACTGAGATACAACCAATTAAGTTAGTGTTGTATTTGTATATTTTTTGCATTTTATTTTACCGAAAATGCATGAAAATTATCCTTTATTTCCCATAGTCCTCAAATTAACATTATATTGGAATCGATAGCAGCAGCAGGGCACGTACTCAGCCCTGTAAAAAAATTAATTAAAAATGAATGGGAAAAAAATTTATTTTATATTATAAAATTATAACTTTTCAAACTTCCTAGGTTTAAACAAGAATATACTAGAATTTAACAACATTTTTAAGGAATGTTTGTGCAATTCTGATTATATTATATGAATTATCCCTTTCCGTGTATGATTGCGTATAGCAGATAGTAACATAATGCAGGTCAGCTTTATTTTGGGAGTTCTGCTTGCGCAGTCGTAGCCCGAGGTTATTAACCTTCTACTGCCATGGTAAATACCATCTGCGCTAAACAGTGACGATCAATCACAAACAGCCTAATCTAAGTAATCTGTCCAAACACTTTAATGAATTGTCTGGAAATCATCATTTTTCAAACAAACACATTTTGTTGAGATTTGTTCTTATAGAAAGAATCTCCAGGATTTCTGATTATTGTTAACGGGGGAGAGACAATTATTTAAATAAAAATGATTTATATTTGAACATGTTAATGTGGCATGTTTTTGCCTTCAGGTACTGTAATAAGCTTCTCAGTGAAATCTCTCATTTGCAACAGTAATTGGTAGTCCGTTAATAGCTCATTAGGAACACAGAGAGTGGCACCGGAAACAGAAGATCTAACAGCAGGGACAGATTCGCTGAGTATGTATCATACGGGAACGCATTGGATTCCGCGCTGAAGCTCAGAGATGAACATCACCAGAAACAAACAGAAAATTGTTATCTTTACATAAATTAGAGATAATGTAGAGATAAGATGACGTGTCACTTTCAGAGCTTAATGAGGCTTGCCCTGTTATGGAGAAGAAGCATACCCATCCAGCGATCATTTAACCGGCATATATCTGGCTTAACAAATCTCTAGATTTTCATATAGTGTGATTTTTAGCACTATCCGTGGTATATCAACTGTTTTATAGTTGCCTGCTATTTAAGGTGGGATTAGGAAATCGCTCAATAGCTGTGCCTTCATCAGAAAAGACATTCTTGAAGCTATGAGTGGGTGATTTTATTGTGTTTTCCCAGAACACACTGTGAAGCGGAGCAAAATATGACACCTTAAGTTTAAATGTCATTTTTAGTGTGCAGGGCACTTGACTTGGCTCGGCTCAGCATAATTGGCTCAGCATAATTGAATTTCTGTGTAGTTTTGTGTCCTGGGTCTAGGGAGATTTGGCCCTTGCTAGACTTTGAAGGGAAGAATGGGTCCTTACCAACTGGAACACTAACCACTTTCTTCACATAGGCTACAAGTCTGTGAAGGCTTTGGAGCCCAATGGTTAGGTCCATTTGGGCGTTTTGCCATGGAGGGACAGAAGGGGCTGCAAATCTCCAGGTGTGGAGTGCACTCCCAGAATAAGAATGGAAAGGAACTTGTTTCAGCTGTGGCCCTACCATTTGGATCACCGACACTCATCTTTAGATGATGACAGAGAAGTAGAAGATGCCTCAGGTTTCAATGAAGAAAAAGTCCATATGGGGACAGAAGAAGAAGATTCCCATTCCTTGTTAAGCATGACATGCCAGGCTTTTAACTTAAATCATGTAGGGACCAGAACATTTTAAAATAATTCAGCATTTTTTGGGTATATTATAAAAAAAATGGCATTTGTTGTTGGGATAGCTGTATCTTGGGTTAGAATAGAGATACATTCTTATTGAGGCAATCCCCATGGACAATGTCTGCTGGACAGTTTAGCTGCATTTTGCCCCTGTTTTATTTGGATGAAAGTTTCTTACACTCTCTCTTACTGGATGGCTGCTCTTTTTGATAATGCCCCTAGTAGAGCAGATTCCATGACATGTAAACATGGCTGTTTTACCCCAAAGACAAAGTAGCTTATCCAGAAGGCTACACGCACGCCCATATTCTAGACATCTTTCTCTCCCTTCAATCCATGTGCAGTGGATGGAGGGTATCTGGGTGTCCTTGGTGGTTTTGTAGGTATACGGTGAGGGTCGGACCTCTGTCAGTAAAAATGTCTTTTCAGAATTCTAAGTAATTTCTTACATGATGGCCTTGATATCTCCGGAATATTTTGGGATGGAACCACCACTTTGTCCTGGATGCCATTTGTTTTTTGAAGTTGTTGATATCCAGGAACTCCATATCACTTGGGAAATGTCCCCTTAAATCCATGATTAAATTCACTTGTTTTTGTCAACCTAGATTATTTGATTTCTTTAGTGTCAGTATCTAATTATTCAATGTGTCCGTATCCCTACCCATGTCATTTGTTTCTCTTGATCTCCGGCATATAAATCATTTCCATTTTTAAACGCAGTCTCTTTTGTTTCTAATTAGCGTTTGCTAATCACCTTGTGCTTTGATTATCCTTTTTAGAATGTGAAAATTCAATGAAGTAATAAGCAGGCTATGAAAAACCCACTCGGCTAATGGATACAGTTCTTTATCATATAAAGCTAATGCCCGGGCAACACATGTACCAAACATTCATTGTCTTGCTGTAAATTCACATTGTACGGGCTTAGTGCTTTCTTGATAATAATAACCTTTATGTTTATATCCCTACTCTAATTATATAATTATTGTATATCTATCTTATTCTAAGCTAATGCCATTTAAATGTGTTTTGCTGTCTAATTATTAGGTTACTGAAGCATATAATACGGTTTAGTAGTGGGGAAAAATCAGCCTCACAAAATATTACAGAATAAAATACTTTGCAAGGTCATTGTAGGAAACATGATATCAATGCGCTATGACAGCCTCTCCTCCTCTTGGAAGTCTTTAGAAGTCATTTGTGAGGCCCAGACCATTATTCCATCTTCACAAAACTTTACAATAGGCATTATGTGTTCTACTGGCATCCACTAAACCGTGATTTGCTCATCAGACTTCTGGATAGTAAAGCCTAATTCATCACTCCAGAGAACACGATTCTACTGCTCCAGAGTCCAGCGGTGGTGTGCCTTCAACTACTCCATCCAATGCTTAGCATTGGGCATAGTGATCCTCGGCTTCCGTAGAACTTCTCAGCAATGGAAATCTATTTCATGAAGCTCCCCACACAGAGCTTGAACTAGCCCATCATACCTTGTGTTTTTTTTTGTAAGCATCTGAAACATTAGCTCTCTCAGCATATTAACTTAATACTACCCAGCCAAGCAGCACACTACTAAAAACAAGCAGTAAAATACCTTCAAACATAATTTTTTTTTTTGCTTTTACCAACATCATACAAGAGCTTGTATTACTCTAGGCACAAGAGAGGAAGGAAGTCTATATCTGGGCTCACCATTACACTTGGGGTGATCCCCAAGAGATCCTTGATGGATGCCATTCAAAAAAAGAATGAGACACTCACCCAAGAACAAACATTCGCTTCATAGCCTGCCCTATGGTTCATTCCCATTTGGAAACATCTCAAATGCTCTCTTGTCCCTAGAGGGGTACCAACCGTACCCCACTGAGAATGCCAAAGAAGGTCAAAACGTATGTCTGGGGTTGTTGGTTCCCTTGTGCAGAAGAAATTTGCCTCTCATTTTAGTTTGGGCCTGGCCTTTTGGGCGGGATCAGACTGATATGTAGATTTTTCCTCTGTAATGGCACAAGAGAGCTAAAATTTGAGATGCTTCCAAGTGGGAACACAAAGTAGGACAGGCTATAATATGGCTGTTCGTTCTTGGTAAACATCTCCTTCTCTTTTTGTATGACATTTCACCTTTCGGGGAGCCCTCAGGGTTCACCCCAAGTGTATAGGCTAGTCCAGACATGGACCTCCTTACTTTTGTATGTTTATGAGTATATTGAATTGGTCTGTATATCAAGGGGCTGTACGATGGTGCAAGGGTTTTTGTTGTTTTGGGCAGAGTCAACAAGATAAAAATAGTGTTGCTTTGGCAGGAAAAACACCTGAGAGAAAGGGGTTATTGCAAACATGAAAAGGGTTGATGGGGTCAGGAGAGTGAGGACTCGAGACTGATTAGTTGCTAAGCAAGCGGAGGATCATCCTGCAATAGTCTCATTGGCCTGCTCCCTATTTAAGATCAAACCACAGAAGTCTTTGACACAGCACATTGGGTATCAAGCATCTTCAATGGCACCCGCAGTGTGAGCACCTGGAAAAAGTCCATACACAACTGAGCGATAGAAAGGAAACTTTCCACCCTCAAAGCCTTTCAACTTATTTTCCAAGGATCTCACACAAAGCCAGTGAGAAAAAAATCCCTGCCAGAACAGATGTAGAGAAGTGATGCTTGTTTCATCCAATATACAGTATTAACTAATCTTGTAAAAGGTTCCTGCAATCTGTATAAGTAACAAAGACAATACAGGCATAGGGGCGCATGTACATGTGGAAAAAGAAAAATGATAATAGTGTGATAATGTATGATACGAAAAGCTATATGCAAGTGTGGTGAATGCACTCACAAAAGTCGAAGATAAGCAGGCACTTCAGAATAATATGTTTCCTTTATTTCTTCATATTTCTAAAATATCCAAATAAAAGAGAGAAAAAACCAATGGTGCAGTATTTTCTTATATAGATTTAAGAAAAGTTGGATTGCACTTACAAGATAGTTGATAAAATCAGGCACTTCAGTTTAAAGTTCACGGGTACAAATGAAAAGTCCTTTGAATAGTCCTCAACGCGTTTCGCCTTTCGGCTTCCTCAGGAGAACAATAAAAGGTATATCCGCAATGGATTGCGGATATACCTTTTATTGTTCTCCTGAGGAAGCCGAAAGGCGAAACGCGTTGAGGACTATTCAAAGGACTTTTCATTTGTACCCGTGAACTTTAAACTGAAGTGCCTGATTTTATCAACTATCTTGTAAGTGCAATCCAACTTTTCTTAAATCTATATAAGAAAATACTGCACCATTGGTTTTTTTTCTCTCTTTTATTTGGATATTTTAGAAATATTTTAGAAATATGAAGAAATAAAGGAAACATATTATTCTGAAGTGCCTGCTTATCTTCGACTTTTGTGAGTGCATTCACCACACTTGCATATAGCTTTTCGTATCATACATTATCACACTATTATCATTTTTCTTTTTTTCCCACATGTACATGCGCCCCTATGC
>VKOC01000008.1:9202712-9246869 GCA_009364415.1 Spea multiplicata | reverse complement strand
CCCTTTATCACTCCCATCACTCCTTTATCACTCCTGTGTTCCAATGGCCCTTTATTACTCCCATCACTCCTTTATCACTCCCATCACTCCTGTGTTCCAGTGGCACTTTGTGTTTGCCGATCCTAGTTTAAAAGGCTAATTGATGGTTAGAACCCCTTTTGCGATTGTTACAGCCAGAAATGGCCTTGTTTTCCACGAGTGACCCGTAGCCCTGGTGTATGTATACTGTATGTAATATATACCCTAACCTGTTTCATGAACCCCGTTGCCTCTGAATTTTACTTAGAGCCACAGAGCTTGTGTGATGAAACCAGCGTGCTGCGTGATGTCAGATAATCTGCACGTATGTGTCACGTGTCCGCCAACCGTCGTTCCTTCATCTGTTACCCCCAGCTGGCGTTTAGTAATCGGCGTTTCCTGCGAGCCGCTGTGACGCTCGTCGTGTAAACCAGTAAAGATTTCTGACTCCGTTATTGTGCTTTTATGGCCCGCGCGGCCCTGACGGATCATAGACGGTATTATATAACATACTCTCTGTTTTTATTAGAAGCGGTTAATGTTTAAGTGTTGTTGGCATTTTTTATGGCCTGTTGAGGTATTATGTATTCTAGCTGCAGGGTAATAGATTGTAAGCTCTTAAGACTTTCTCGGTTTCTTCTTTAGTTGTAATGTTCCTGAAGAAGAGACCTAGTTTGTCTGTAAAGCTTGCAATCTATTGCATCTCGATGGGGGAAATAAAGGTAGCCTCTGCTCTCTTTCTAACAGTAAAATCCTCTTCCGTTTTGTGGGGAGGGCTGGTTGGGGAAAATCCCGAGCCAAACGTTTAAAATTCATGCGCGGTGCAGGTTCCAAAAACCGTCACGATATAAAGTCTCTATAATATTTTATTATTTAATATTTGTCGTGTGGATCGCTCCACCGTGAGTTTCCTTTTACCCCGTTTCAGTTGCTTTGTGTTGCGCTAAAGAGACATAAATCCTTGTTATTCTTGTATCCCGCGTTCTCCGGGCATGTCGGGTTTTTCGTTGTTCTCCTTGACTCCGGCTGCATATTTTGGAGGGGCACGAAGTGAAGCTCGGGCGTCGGGAACCGTGTCAGCTGACCCTGAGCCGGCTCGACGGACATCATGTGTAAGTACTGCTTCGTTTCCCGGTCGGGATATTTACGACACTTCTTGGCGCATTTGTTTTTGATGTGCAAGGCGCTGATGTTGGAGGAGACGCCCGGCTCGCAATCTCCGTTCCGGTTCATCCCAAAGGTGTTCGATGGGGTTGAGGTCAGGGTTCTGTGCGGCCGGCCGTCAAGTTCTTCCACCCCAAACTCATCCAACCATGTCTGGAATAGAAAAGGGTCTTCCCCAAACTCTTCCCACAAAGTTGAAGTTTAAAATTGTCCAAAATGTCTTGGCATGCCGAGGGAGAACGTTCTGTTTATCCTGAGGGTTTTACACGTCTGATGTCCTTTGAAAGGCTTTTTTTTTTTTTTTTTTTTTTTTTTATCTAGGCTGGTCATTCATTCAGAAGGGAAACAAGCGCCTATTGACGAAGTTCTTCCCATAACTAGCAGCTTTAAATGTGTGCAAGGTACTGCTTTTGAGCAACTTCTTCATAGCCTAAGGAAATTCCGAGGATTCTCGTGTTTTTGTTATTTTATGAACAGACTGTTTGCACGTTCCAGAATGATGATGTCATGTTTTATAAACTATGTAATCTTACTATTTATACACATACACATCCAAATTCAAGTGTGTGTGTATATACTGCGTGTGTATATGTATATGTGTGTATGTATTATAATCTCAGGGGTCGACAAATTTGGATTGGATCTAGGAGCCAGCCAAAAAATTCAAAACAGTTGAAGGATGTTTATCGGGCCACTCCGACACAAAACACACCTTTCTTCAGTGCTGTACTCTACTGAAATTAACCCCTTCATGACAAGGGGTACTTTACACCATACAGACTCTAACAACTTACAGTAACACATGTGCTAATATTCTACATTCATTTACACACACCATACACTAATACACACAATATATGCTGACATACACACTCATGCTTATGCCATACTGTAACATACACAACACTGCACACACTAACATTACACTCTTATACACATGCATACACTTACAACATACACACACACACACACACACACACACACTCTTATCACTAGGCACACATACAGACTCTTTCTAGCACTACAATACAGTAGACATACTGGCACTGTACACTTACGCACACATAGACTCCAGCACTATACATATACACACCGACACTACAGTATTCACTAGTGTACACATACATACACACTATCTCCCCACCTCGTGGAGACCTGCCACGCCGCTGCCTATCTTCATTCACAATGGCAGTGGTTTCTAGTGGACATGGAAGTTTGTCGAGCCCTGATATATATTGTATGATATCTGGAACGTGTATGAAACGTGTATGAAACGTGTATCGGAGCCAAGAGCGCACAGCAGACAGATAGAAAGCAGTGTGACTGCGATGAGTCTGCATTGTTCGGTTTAATGTTGAATGGAGATAAGTGCCGGAGGAAGCTGAAGCGTTCCCTTATCGGAAGGGCTGACCAGGCTGTACACCGAGTGACAGACGTTTCATGCATGCATTCTCCGGGACGTTCTTCACGCTAGTTTGTAGCCTTTTTTTGGAGCTATCACGAAAAGGATATCAAATAAAAGAACCATAAAGCTATATTGTTGTGCTAAACCCTTGTGTGCTCGGTAACGCACGCGCTGAATCGTTGTTTTTCTTTGTGTTTCAGAGGCGGAGGAGACTCTTCTCATTGACATCCCCGGTAACAGTACGTATAATAACCCTCTCTGATAACATTCATTCGACGTTAACGATTGAGCAGGGACGATGGAAAGTTGCGGTCCCCATTAGACCAACTGGTGCGGAATACTTAGAGCGACGGTTTCACCGGACCCTAGCGTGGCTCTTCGCCATCCGGGTTCAAGGTTCTTTTTGTTGTAAAATGTTTACAAGCTCGTTGTGGAAAAACTTGTCTTGTTTTTCAAAAATATCTATCTTGCCCCGTTGCTCGTTATTTTGCTGCTTTTTTTTCCTGCACGCATATTTTCTTTATTAGGATTATCTGCTTGTTGGGTACAAGGGGGTTGGCCTGTAATAAAACACGTGTTCTTGATACTGAAGGTAACGTATATCTCATATTTCACGTTAATAGCAATGGAACTGTGGGACACTGTTCCCTCATCGCTAGACCTTGTGTGATAACGCACAGTCTAAGGGTTATCTGTAGTCGTTTTTCAGCAGAATACAGTGCGTGGGGTTCCCGGAGTAGGTGGCTTCCAGCACCAGCTGCTGCTACTACTTGAGATACACGGGAAATACTTAATTGGGGTGACTTTAGCCTTTTCTTTGCACTATATTGCTATATATTACTTACCCTGCCTCTACATTAAAGTACCCCAAGTAATCCTAATGGCTATATTGCTTACCAAAGAGATGAATCAGTGGGACTGCTCTCCCCCGTTAACCCAAAAGAGACTCTCAAGCGATTTAAAGCCATCTTTGGATACCATTAATGAGCCTCCTGTGTGGCCGGTGGGGCTGCTTAACCCTAGGGTTCTGTAAATATGCAAGAAAATATACAGAAAGTAGAGCACACAACCTAAAAGGCATAAACATTCAGATTCCCGGGTCGCTGCTACCATGATAATGACCTATAAATTCAAAATGGAGTCTCTAGAGAGATGTGTGATTGGATCATTGAAGTACTTCACTCACCCAGGACCCTGCTTTCGCCCATCATGTGAAACGACTGCCCCTTGGTGCCGCTCGCTGTGAGCTCTCCTAAATAGCGTAAATTGTACGTATCTTTAAATCTTGACAACGCGCTGCAATCCTTCTCCAGCGTTTCCACTTGAAAGGAAATTGTAAAAAGCAGCTTGGTAATTGCGTTTGTGACTCATTTCCCTGCATGTCCTGATCTTCCTTTACAATCATCATACGGCCGGTATAGCTGTGCCTTTCCACAGAACACGCCGCTTTACGCCTTTGTAACTGTTACAAAAAATAACAAATAATCAAGACGAACCTTTACACATTTAAAGGGACGCTCCAGCCTTCACATGAACTTAATGCAGGCACCGAGTGGCCCCTTTAAATTGTTTGCCGACTGGAGTTGTGCAGCCCAGCTGTAGAGCTAGTAATCGGCACCCTCTATAGATGGTCTGTACAATCACCTGTCTTAGTTCACCATGTTATATTGTCCTTATATCACTTACCCCCCCTCCACCACGCCAATGTATCCCACTTCAGCCGATCCTGACACAGCTGCCTTGCTTACCATGGATCTGCGTATCTTGTATCAGGGGCTTTATTCCTTTTTATGGAATTAAAAGGATTGTTTTTTCTGCAGAAAGGCCCCAGAAACACGAAAAAGGGATGGAAAAATTCTGTCCTCCTGCCGATTTCCAATAAATCTTTTCTTCATGCCAACTGCATGCCGGTCTCTGTATTTGTGCTCTGCAATATAATACGCATCGCCGCGGCTCTTCACGACGAGGATGATTTACCGAATGAATAATAGAAATCCATTGCGTGGGGTAAATAGAATAAAAATAAACAGCAGAGGTAAGCGTGTGTTATGTTTTCTGTATCGGCAGGTGGCTGTAAAATGAGAGTGCAGGCCGATCCTTGGTCTACAGAGCGGCTGTTTGAGTTTTCTGATGAAGATGCGTGTTTGAAGCTCCTGGAACGGTTACGTTTCATACAGGAAGGTAAGGAAATGACGCGGTAACGGTTTTTTGGGGGTCTGGGAACCTTAGTGTTGTGACACGTGGACGCGGTTTGTAGCAATCCACTGATGCCTCTTAAACCTCTGCATTGTTTTGGATGTTTTAGTAAATATATCAGGGATAAACACAGATCCAAGAGCTTAAAAATGGCTGGAGACGTCATGGTTTTCTGTAGCTGCTGACTCGCGCTCGCAGTCCTTCGGGGAAAGCAGCTTCTAACTTTCAAATTCTCAGGAAGTCATAAAAATAACTTTGGCCAAGTTATTGACGTTGGTGTCCCTGGGATGGTTATATATATATGCTTAGAAAATACTTATTATAAAATGCTTATTATTTGCTTTTTATTATATGTTTTTGAGAATTTTTTTTTCTTTCTTGCTATGGAAGCCTTGGGACTTTAGATCACATTTCAACCTGTAAATTTAGTAATTACAGTCCATGTGTGTTTGGACTTTATAAAAAAAAAATAAATAAATAGAGAGAAAGCGATTTGGGTTATGACATAAGAACGTTGCGGTCTTCCAATGATACGCTTCCGTTATGGTTACGACCGGGAATCCGTCCTTTGGTTTAAAAGCTACGAATACCTAAGATAGGTTACTCGCAGTTGCAAAATCTATTGATGAAGTTTGTGAACTAACCAGGAATGATCACTTTGGCAAGGTTTGTGTATCCACGTCTATACAATACACACAATTCAGGCCGTTGTGCAAAGTGTCTTCTGTGGTAAGGTGCAAATGCTCGGTATTCCACCTGTATCTTTCTGCCCTTGTCAAATACTCCAACTATTAATAGACTATGAGTCAGTGCGACGGATATCCAGTTACTGCGTTCATGAAGACGGAAGACGACGGACTGGATCGTGGCTCGCGCTGCTTCTAAATCCAACCTGCCCATCCGGTTTCTTTGTAGTCATTGCGAAATGTTTACGACTTCTCTTTGTGATGGAAAAAAATTCCATCTTTCTTTCCTTCTTCTAAATTCAACAGGGCTCTGCGTATAAAAAAAAAAATGGCGGAAGCTTCACCGCGTCACTTTATAAAATGCCGAGGCAGGCAGAGATCAAATTATATTTCAGCGCCGATGCCCGGCGCACGCCACACACTCAACTGTGAGAAGAAGAGAATGTAGAGTGGAAAAATCCCGTTTCTTAGCGTTATCTGTCTAGGTTAATTTATTAGTGTTTTTTTTCTCTAAAATACCATTAGAGAATCATTATGATTGCGGTTTATAGGAAGGGACTCGATTCATATTTCTCTGTTCTTCCAGGGTATGAGAAGCCGGTTCGATTCGATAAGAGAGAGTCTTCCAATTGGTACCAGCCTGCTGAGAAAATAGAGAGGGCTCCGGGGGCTTCTTCGCAGGCAGCACCAGGTATCTCCGCTGCGTTGTAGATGATGTACGTTGCCGGTATACCGGCAGCATGGGAATTGTGTTGTCTAAATGGATGGGATCCTTTCTCTGCATATTTCCGTTTCCGAAAGCATTGTAAATGATTCCAATGGAGCTGAAAACGTGATGTAGATAAACGTTAAGGCTTCCCGAAGCATCCGGAGCGCTGCTAATGTGTAAAGAGAGAGCCCCAGGTCCCAAATTCACTTACTAGAAAAGAGTTCTCTTATTTTCTGATCCAGAAGGTCTTGTGTCCTCTAAACAGTGCAGATGAGAATGCAGATAGAGCCCAGAAAGTTTGTTAAAACCTCCCAAATAGGGACAATAGGAATCAAATACTGTATTCTCGGAACAGTCATGGGAAGTAAAGGAGCATGGAAAGTCTGATAGAAGATAGAACATTAAAAGAATAACAGGATATATGGATTTATTGTAGGGCTTTCATCTCAAGACATGACGGGGGCGATCCATGTTCTTTTAACAGATCGCGTTTCCATCATAGATTTAGTGGTCCTTGAGGGGTTTAAAAGATGTGCGGGTTTCTCAGAAACAAATACAGAGCAAAATACAGCGGAAGAGTGATATACTTTGAGGCACACCTCCCAACTGTCCCGCATGGCAAGCGACAGTCCAAATGCTGCCATTCTAAATTAAAACACAAGAATAAAAATAGAGGCGTGTGAGGACTTAATGAATGATGAAGTTAAGAAAACGATTGAGCTGCTCGTATGTATCCTCTGTTCATCCAATCCAATGAAGTAATCTTTGGTTCTACTGCCTTTCAAGCATCATATCGAATGCATACATTTTAAATATTCTTGAATCCTTATCTGTGATATCTACACGTATGCGTTAAATAGACAACAATATTCAATATAAAGCGGTCTGGAGGCTTGTTGTTGTATTTTTTTTTTTTTTTTTTGCTTCTTAGGCAAATTGGGCTTCGAGGATAATTTTACGGCCGCAAATTTAGAAAGGAAAAGAAATATAGAAAACAGACACCCGGGATCTCGACCTCCGCCGCCGCCCCCTCCTCTGGCTTTGGACAAACAGTAAGTGTGACGTATAATATAAAAAACGTTAATGAGCTAAAATGTTACAGTCCTAAATGCCGGTGAATCTGCCAAAACCAATTTACATGGCAGTGCCTTCCATGTCTTAAAGTGGACCCGTAATCCAAAAATGACACATAACAGACGGTAAGTATGACATATATGTGTGTGTATATATATTAATATAAATATATATATATAAATATATATATTATATATAATGTGTGTTATATAGGGAGTAACCTTAGTGCCTCATCGCCATGCTTTATATGACAATCTAGTAGAGTTGTGGTGGATTTTTCAATGACCTGACCTTTATCTGTACGCCTCCTCATTGATCTCCTCTTTATACAGGCCCGTCCGGGACAGAGAAAGAGATCCCGCTGGCTGGGAAAAACCAAGAATGACCAACACCATGCGCAAACTTTTTGTCCCAAACACCCAGTCTGGACAAAGGGAAGGATTAATCAAACATCTCCTAGCAAAGAAAGAGAGCGACTACGTGAACATCGAGAACTACAGGTCAGTAGAAAAAAGCATGGAACAATTTCTTCAGTTGGGGGTTATAGAGATGAAACCAGTCGGGGTAAGAGGTAAAATCCTATAACGATTTATAATATTATTTTCTGTATAGCTGCAGGTTCCATTATTTCATTGTTTTAAGGCTTATAAGCTGACCGAAGAACGTCTCTTTGTTACGTAGGTTCTTTGTGGGCACGTGGAATGTCAATGGCCAGTCTCCAGATAGTGGTCTGGAGCCCTGGTTGTGTGTGGATGCAGACCCTCCAGATATATATGTTATCGGGTGAGTATGTGTTAACGGACAGAAATATATCGAAAGCTCTGCACATATTTATACAATGTTACAATATCCTCTTTTTTTATCATGTATAGATGCATGGGTATAAATCTTGTTTTCTATTTATTTTATACCGCCCAACTTGGCATGATTGGAAGTAAATCAATCCGATATATTTTAGTATAATAAGCTTATCGCTCAGGACTGAAAGTCTTAAGATGCCTGTAGCCACATGGCTTTGAATATTTGTTCCTTTTTTAAAGCATTTATGTAGAGTCGTCCCCTTGTTGGACATTTCTAGGTAATGCGTCTCTGATGTCATTAATGTAAATCAGTGATGCAATTCTCGTACAAACAAAATGAGTCCTCCCATGCATTAAAAAATTAAAAGTTTTTGAAATGTTGGCGTTCGGTAGTTGATTTCTAAGACCGTTTTCCACGTTTCATCACGTTCTCTGCAAACAATTTGACAACAACCACATCCTCTTAGCTTATCTAACCGCATCTCTATCACAACGCGCCGTAGCTGAAGCGGTTTATTTTTACTATGTTAAGCCTTTCCTGAGTTTAGGGCTTACAATCTACTGTCAAGTCCCGATCTGGCCCTTCTCCAGACGTTGCTATCATAACTAAAACACTTCTTCTGCACCCAAAATAGTTTCCCTGCTTTTCAGAAGAAACAAAATCTATCTGTTACGCGTCTGACTATTTCCGTGCCTTTTTCAGTTTTCAGGAGCTCGATCTCAGTACGGAAGCTTTTTTCTACTTTGATTCAGGGAAGGAACAAGAATGGTTGGAAGCTGTCGAGAAGAGTTTACACCCCAAGGCCAAGTATAAGAAAGTGAGAATAGCATATCTTGCGTTGTATTTTATTTATTTTGTCTGTCATTTTTCCCTCTTCGTCAGTTTTTCGCATCAAGGACCAGTCCTATTGTGTGGATTTACAGCAGATGCTTTGACTGTCTGTCTGGGTTCTGAATACAGAGGAAGAGAGTGTCATAAAATGGATTATTTCCGAGAATCTCAAGTAGCTGAATAGAAAACCCCTCTGAAATCAAAGCCCTCTTTCCCATTGAGTAGATCGCACCCTTTGGCTGACTTCAAAGTAACTTACTAGGGTGTCCTGCGCCATATACAAAATTTGATGGGGGATGACCAAATACTCCTTGCAACCCAATTCTAGAGCATACTTTTGCGGAGGTTGGGCCTTTTTACTAAATGCTTTGAAGTTATTAGACGTAACTTAGCATATCTGGAACTTAGCGTAAGAGGGTTACAGAAACTGCAGAATTATTGAAATAAAGGCCAAGAAAGGCATACTACGTGTGAAGCTCGTACTGCGTTATCGTAAAGCCGTAAAAGAAGTCCTGTTTAGTCCCCAACTTGTCAACTGTGTTTTAGATTCGCTTGATACGACTTGTGGGGATGATGATGCTGGTGTTTGCGAAGAAGGAACATTTTAAGCACATCCAAGAGGTGGCGGCTGAGTCCGTTGGGACCGGTATAATGGGGAAAATGGTAAGTCTTTCCTAACACGATCATATTTCGCTGATAGATCATGTTCCTCTGTGTGCCACACTTGATATGTTTATCCCTTTGTCTTTCCCCTTTCCCTCTGTAGGGTAACAAGGGAGGTGTCGCTGTGAGGTTTATCTTCCACAACACATCCTTCTGTTTTGTGAATTCTCACCTCGCTGCGCATGTGGAAGATTTTGAGAGGCGGAATCAAGACTATAAGGATATTTGTGCTCGATTAAACTTCACAGTCTCGGAACAAAATATACCGTCTTTAAATATTATGAAGCACGAGTAAGTGATGTCGAATTAATATAAAACCCAGGGGGGCTCTAAGCTTGTTCTGCATGTTTTAATTATTGGGAGGGCCCATTGCCAAAGGAAGCTAAGGCACCACTGGCACCATAGGGCCACAATGGGCAGCGTTGTGTTCTAGCCAGGTTGTGTACATGTACGCTGGCACCTCCAAATAGATTGCTGTATTCCTCGATTATGCTCTTTGCCGAACCGCGGCTTCGTTGGCCGTTTGGGGAGAGATCTTTATTTCCTAGTTTTATTAGATATAATAGATATATCTTAACATTTTACTTTGACCTGTTATTGCCTAATCCTAATCATTTTTTCCCCATAGTGTTGTGATTTGGCTGGGAGATTTGAATTACAGACTCTGCAAATTTGATGCCACGGAAGCTAAAAACCTGATCATGAAAAATGACATTCACACGCTGTTGAAGTTTGACCAGGTATTTTGATCATTTAGCATTGTAATATTATTATTGGGCAGCCTTTGCTGTTGCATCCCCTCATAAATATCCCCAGTCGGACCGCAATACAGATTTGATGGCCTTTTGTTTAATCTTTTATTTTGTATTTTTGTGTGAAGCACCTTCTGTAATGTTTCAGACAAAAAGAATGAAAGCACCGTCCCTCATTCTACCTCGTGCTCTGTTTTTTTTAGTTGAATATCCAGCGAGATCTGAAGAACGTCTTCTCTGATTTTATAGAAGGTCCCATCAGTTTTATTCCAACGTACAAATACGATCCTAAAACGGATCGGTGGGATTCCAGGTAAACGTTGGTATTCGTTGACTTTAAAATCTACCTTTTATCTTGGAGAGCTCTCTAAATATTTGGTGGTAAATCTGTTCTCCAGCTTTACCGCATACCCAAAACAAGTGTTACTTTTGTCAAATTTGACCAGTTTTGTAACAGAGAAACCGAAAAATTGTTTCTAATGTTGAATGCCCACAACTTTCCCAGAAATTCTTCAGTCACCTAAAATTGTATTTTCTTAACAATTAACATTAATTGTCATACGACAAGGATAGCACCAAAGCTTCTTAATATCTGCCTAAGGTTTATTTGCTTAACATACCGGAGAGTGCAATTAATATTTTGTCTGAGTGTACCTAGACTTTTAACACACATTGGGGGAACATGAGTGTAATAATAATAGTGGTCTTAGTGAGTGATCTGGATGACGAAGAACATTGTTTTCTGGCTCTTCTCTTCAGTGGGAAGTGTCGTGTCCCAGCCTGGTGTGATCGAGTTCTCTGGAGGGGAACGAATATCAAGCAGCTCAAATATCGCAGTCATATGGACTTGAAAACCAGCGACCACAAGCCAGTCAGCTCACTCTTCAGCATTGGGGTAATAATCCTCTCCAGAAGCACTTTGAGTTCCTCCTTTGGCCCCCGGGGGGATTATTTAGTGAGGATCGGTTTGATGTGACGAAGCAGAGTGTCAAGGGTTAGGTGGTGTGTGTCAAACCCTAAAGAGTCGTGTCCCAGTCTGTTGTCGCTGGGCTCTCTGGAGGGGAAGAAACATCAAGCGGCTCAAATATCGCAGTCGTATGGACCTCAAGACTAATGATCACAAGCCAGTCAGCATGCCTTATTACAATCGGTGTGATGTGACACACCAGAGCTGAAAATGGTGTAAATTATTTTCTATATTGTATATTTTGGAATTCTTTGGAGAAGTCATCAGGTTCACTGAGACTGAGGATCACTGAGACTGACCCTCACAAGTGCTTTAGTTTTCCTAAAACTATGCTGTTGTGGATTATCCTCATAATACTTTGCGCAGTTAGTATCTGATTTACTTCTTTACATCCCACCAGGTGAAGGTGGTGGACGAGCGCAGGTACCGGAAAGCATTTGAAGACATTGTGCGCATGACGGATAGAATGGAGAACGATTTCCTGCCTTCTGTAAATCTCAGCAGCAGAGAAGTAAGGATTTTTACATTGCTTATAAAGCTACACAAGCAGATGATTTGTGGTTCATTTCCAAACTTCAATAACGTTCCGTGTTTATGTATTCGCAGATATAATATTGTTGCATTGACTTTGCCCCCCCCCCCAGTTTGTATTTGATAGAGTACGGTTTCGGCAGCTACAAAAACAAAAATTCCAAATCCAGAATGACGGGCAAGTTCCGTGCCACTTTTCCTTCATCCCGAAGCTGAACGATACACAGTATTGCAAACCCTGGCTGCGAGCCGAGCCCTGCGAAGGCTACCTGGAGCCAGGTAAATGTCTTTGTCACGTAAAGGGAGACTTCTCTCTCTCTCAGGGTTTCATTGATTTTTGGCTGAGCTCCTCGATATGTTCTGTTTCCAGATGAAACCGTAGACATTAACCTGGATGTTTATGTCAGTAAAGACTCCGTCACCATACTTAATTCCGGCGAAGACCGCATTGAAGATATTTTAGTGCTTCACCTGGATCGGGGGAAAGATTACTTCCTTACCATCAGCGGGAGCTACTTGGTGAGCTCGTTCGGCACGTCCTTGGAGGCTCTGTGCCGGATGAAGAGGCCCATCCGGGAAATACCGGTTACCAAACTCATTGACTTGGTGAGCAGTCTTCTTGTGCAATCATTTTTGCTTTAGATTTCTGTTTAAAAAAATGCGTGCTTTTTATGTTCGCAAGAGACCTTAGTGAATTCTTCCCTAGTTTTCACTTTCTCCTCCTTACTTTTTTTTATTCTTCCAGATGTTATTTTTCTACTATTTACCTGTCCGTCTTATTTAATTGCCTAGATTTCCAGCCATACGTTTTCCATAAAACCTCTTATACAGATGCAGCAGCCACTAAACGATTGTCAGAGAATCACCTAGAATATTTTTAAGTAAAATAAAAGCTCTAAACCTGTAATAAATGTCAATTTTTAGATGACTTCATGCACGTTCATAAACCAGGTATCCAGTATTCCTCTTAGTTTGCCAAACCGTGTAAAAATGTAAACCTTAACGTGTTTATTGAATGTTGGGCTTGTCTTTAATTAGGTATTAGGGCTGTCGTTAATGTCATGTGACTCTACTGACCCCTTAGGTTACAAAGTACTTGTAGATAGAGGTTGTCACTGAATGGATCTCCTTAAAGTCTCTTCACTGCCTCTCGGGTCCGGATATCTCACAAATCTCTTTTTTTCTCCTCTCTCTGCCTTCTGATTTGCATCTGCTCTTAGGGAGAAGACAGCTTCTCAGATAAGGTAACACATATCAAAGGCTCAGGATCTGCTCTCTTCGTTCTTTCAATTCCTTTCTACTTTGTGGTGTTTGCCTCAAAGAGCCTCTAAACTTTTGGAGTAACCTCCTCTTTTTTACGGACGCATTTGTGTTATTTTAAGGCTTTCCCTGTAATCGTACAGAAGGGGGTCGCCCGTCTCTCACGTGTCTTATCGTGGAAGATTTGTCACATTTGCTTCTTTAAAATAGTCACAGGTTATCTTTAGAGTTTGCTGGCTCTTTGACCACTTTTCATTATTTGCTGTATTTCTGTTCCTTCCTTGCTGTTTGGGCGTTCGGTGCTTTTGGGCACCTGTCGTATTTCGTTGCTTTCCTCATGCGGGTCCCTACATAACATCTACCTTAGGAGAAGCTGAACTTGGGTTTGCCCTTCAAGCACAGAAACCTGGCTTAGAACCCAATGTACAACAACGTTTTCTGTGTTCTTAACCTTTTAATAGTCCTGTAGACCTTTTGTTTTCACACAAATGCTGTAAGTTACTACTCCGAGTGGTTCGGTGAGATCGTTAGACTTGGTAAATTTTTGTGCGCCGTCCTGTTATTTCCTAACAAGCTTTCATTTTTGTGTTGAACTTGGTAAATCTATGGAAATAATTGAGATAATTGAGGTGTCGGGCCCGCTGTTTACTATTCTGAGATCAGACTTAATATAATCCTGTGCTGCTGTCGCTGCGATTAGACCAAAGTGACGGAGGAGCCAAACAAGCATTTTTCATGTCAAGATCAAATTAAACGTCTTTGTAAGAGTTAGGTGACGGCGGTTACGTTTTTTTTTTTTTTTGAGTCTTTTGATGTTTCTCGATGGTTTTCATGCTGCTTGGCTATGCGTTATCTTTCTCAACAAATTAGACGCCGTCATGTTTCGTAGGGTTTGTCTGCCTTTGAACAGTAGTTGGTGGTGTTGGTGTGATGTGTTATGGAACCGCTATGGGTAGTCGGATCCTCCGAATGTTATGGGTCAGACTAGTGGGTAGTGACATCGGCTGGTGTGGTTGAAACTGGAAACTTTTCTTTTCTCTTGAGTCAGTAACTTCTGACATTGCTTTCTGTTGAACAATATAAGTTGTCCTCAGTTAGGTCAAAGTAAATGGCCAAGAACTTGAGAGAAGAGCGACCAACTAGGCCATTTAACCACAGACATCACATTTGCGTTCAGTTGTACTAAGCCTTCGGCGTGGACTTACCACGCGTCCCCTGTTAAAGGAGAAGACTGAGACAGGCTGGCCAGACCCTTGTTAGAGGTCAAGAGATCTTAACAAATGCTAAGAATGTAAAATCTTGTAAATATTCAGTTCCTTTTCTATCATTTGCTTTGCCTCCAGGAGAGAGCCGTCCTACAAAATCTGCCGCTGGACATCGATGGGACCACTGACAAGCCTTTAAAGATACCAAAGGAGGTTTGGCTCATGGTGAATCACTTGTATAAGGAAGCCTGTCGCCAGGTGTGTTTTGGGATGTGGACAGCAGATATGTCTTTCTATGAACTCAATATCCATGGAGGAAGCTCATAGTGGGAATAAAGCTATAAAAAATCTATGTGATTAATGTAATATCCTAAAGAATTAATAAGTAAATGAACTCAGTTCACAAATGGGAGACTAGAAGCGCTACATGGAGCTTTTCTGCTGTCTCGGTCTGATTTTATTGTGATCGTTTTAAAGATATAATTTATAACAGCTTCTCTGATTGGCTGGTGATTTTTTTAAGCTTTTTTTAATACTTTGTAGTTTAATTTGTCAGTGAAACTAAAGATTTAAAGAGTCTGTCCCTTTTAAGCAAACGGTGATAAAAGTTTGGTTATTTCCTCGTGCCTAATAGTAAATTCTTCTCAATGTAGTGCCGTAAGTCCCAGCTGTCAGTGTTGTGAATGTACAAACCCCCAGTGCTTTTAACAGACGTTCCTCTGTTCTGATGCAGGAAGATCTCTTTCAAACCCCAGGAAAACAAGAAGAGTTGCAGCAGATCATTGAATGTTTAGACACGAGTATTCCAGAGACCATCCGTATCCTTGGCTGTCACACTGAAACACGTTCAGTAATATCGCTGACTTATGACATCATGCATTGCGCTGCTTAAAAAGAGGTGGTAACTAATAGCAAAAATAATTACTAGTTACCTCCTTTTGCGTTTTATCATATAAAACATGGCCACATGTTTATCCAAGCGCAACAAGAAGGCAGTGCCGGTGGCCATGGGGTACCTCATGGTTTACTGAGACTAAGCATTTCTGACCATCATGGGAATAGTAGTCTAACAGCACATAATGTTACGCTCAAGTATGCTAAGCAAATGAACCCTAGTAGATTTATCGTTTGATTCCTGGCGCTGAAAATGTGTGTGATTGCAAAAAAAAAAAATATTTTAGGATATCAGTTTATTGTCAGATGCCATATGATCTTGATGTTCTTCTCCAATCGTTATTCTAACGCTATGTGTGCCGTTCCTGCGGAAATTCAGAAGTGAACTCTGTAATTTTCATGTGATCTCCTTAATGCGATCTCCCAGCCGGCAGTAACCATTCGGTCGCCGAGGCACTGCTGATATTTTTGGAAGCCCTGCCGGAGCCTGTGATATGTTACGAGCTGTACCAGAGATGCATTGACTGCTGCCATAACACACAGCTGTGCAGACAGGTGGGAATACCTCTGCTGCTTCTCCTGCCGTCATCTGCTTGACCACAGATGCTAACCATGTGTTTCATGCGCAGGTGATCTCTCAGCTGCCACGTTGCCACCGAAACGTGTTCCGATACTTAATGGCCTTTTTGAGGGAGCTGCTAAAATATACTGAAGATAACAATCTCAGTGCTAGTATGATTGGTAAGGGCTCCTTGTGGCCGCCATGATATTAGGATTCCGCGGGTGGGGAGTAGGTGTTCAGAGATGTAAAATGTTTCTCCGTTTTCTCTCACATAGCGACCGTCTTTTCCACTCTTCTTCTACGACCTCCTCCGAACCTTGCAGGAAAACAGATACAAAGTGAACGGCAGAGGGCGATTAACTTTATCCTGGGATTCTTGCTGGCCAACGAGGACGAGTAAACTCCTTATCCTAGAACTGAAAAGAGGTTCCTTTAAAGAAAGCAACATGGCGGCTCTCCTGTCGGATGTCAGAAGAGCTTTAGGACGGGCTGAACGTGGCGCTTGGGATAAAAGCTCTTTCTCGTCTCTGCCACGGGGACGCTGAAGGAAACCCCACAGCAGACATTTCTGGTACTGTAGTCATTCTGGATCCACGATGAAGCTATGGTGACATATGGGACTATGGGAACATTTTCTACTTGTTACATTTACATGTTAGACCTGTCTGTGATTTTACTTTTCCAACCACATGCTCACCGGTCACCGACTAGTTTTGCTCCTGCCCTGTGATCTGAACACTGTACACTGGTGCCATAGTCACTGTTAACTTGTGTGTGACATATTTAAGTGCCCTTGCGATCGTATGTAGGTTTCCTCGTGGTACGTGTGAGGTGTCTGAAATACCTCCTATTCTTGCTGATTATATATTTACATTTCACTCGGAGGGGAATTTACCTCCAATATGATACGTGGGCGCGGGAACTTTGTGCTTAGTGTCGAGTCTTGGTCTTGATTTCCATTTCCATTTTAATAGCTGGCATCACTCGAGAGGTTTGATATGGCATTTAAGGAGGTTTTTATGCTTCTTGCACCACCCTGCGGCGATGGCAGCTTTATCAATGGCGTCAAGAGCTTAACGCAGGGAATTTTATGTGCCTTGATATGGAGACTCACCAACTTAACTGTATTTTATAAAAGACCAAGGCTTTAACGTTTGCAAGATTGTCACTCGAGATTTTGTCATTAACTATGCATTACACAGGGCCAGGAAAATCTCACGGAGGTTGGCCCTGCATAATGCATACGTTTTTGGTGAAGAAATCCCAGTAATGTATTGTAACATTCAGCTGGTGAATTTATTGCCTCAACAAACCGAATTGATCAAGGAATGCCAACTTAAAGGGACTGCCGCCTAACGATTGTGTGAATACGTGGCTTTTAAACGAATAATGAAACGGGGAGAAATGTATTGATCTGCCACCTTGGCTTTTACTTTTCTGCCCTAGGAGCAAATCTTCACTATGATACCCTGCATGAAAACAGAATCTCTTGATCTATACATTTTGTTCAGGACGGATACATTTTTGGGAGCCGGTCTGGTTCAACTCTTGTAAAGGTTTATATGTAGAGCCATGCACAGTAACGAAACAAATGAAGTAAAAACTATACTGTATTTCAACCCCCCTGTATAAAGCAGAATTTCAGCGTCCGGCGTCTTTACGTTGCGCCAGCAGCTCTTGGGCCATTTTCTGTTATTTTTTTTTGTTTTTTTTTTGTCTCTGCGAGGTTGAGCCATAATTAAAGAGCTTGCCGTGTTCTGTTTCTTATAACCAGGCCATTTTAATGCTTGCCAATTCACCAGCCTCCGGTGTCCGCGTTCTACCCTGCTCGTTTCCAGCGGTTATCCTCCAGCAAAGTGTTTGCAGGAAAAGTAAGGCTGCTACGAGTTTGTGCGCAAGCTACCACACTATAACATTAATACTGTTAAAACACTACGTATAAATTATGAGAAAATATATTTCTTGGGTTGTGTATTTTTTTTTATTTTTTTTTTGCAGGATTTTTAATTTTTCGCAGTGTGCAATGCAGAATTACTTTTAACAAAATGCTGTTTATTAATCGTGGTCATTGTTTAAGATTAGTTAGCGTCCGTCCCTGTTTTAACTAAACTCCCGTGATCCCTTTACCAATCACCAGTGAAGAAAGAAAAATGAAATCCTGTTTTGTTTTTTTACTTTTTGCTTTCAAATATATATTCGCCAGAATTGTACAAGAATACAGTTTCAGATCATCTAAGCCCCCCTGTCTTTGCTAAATGCATTTTTAATGAGTGTTGGCCATTAATCAAAATAATCTTTTTTTTTTATAATTTGGAGATAATTTGATGCAAACATGTTTTATCTGGCACAGAGGCCATTTCTATTCCATACTAAAGGGTAAAGGACTATCGCTCAGTCACCCGCAGTCCGCTATAAACATCCAGTTAGGTCTTGTAGGATTTGTACCAACGGTTTCTCCAAATTCTGCTTTTTAAGAATTGCCATCGACATCTGCTGCGTGCCTTTAACTAGTTTAATAATAACTTTAATAATTGGTGGAATGTTTTATTTTTTATTATGTACCAAATATTTCCTGTTCTAATTCCGCTAATCAGAAAATGGTGAGTCGGAATGCGCAAGCGTAGTAGCGTTTCAACTCTAGTTGTACGGCGGAAGTTGTTGGCTGGGACCGCATTGGCAGCAGTTTCTTGTTCTTTTTATCATGCCGGGTCTACATGAGCAAGTCGTCCTGTGCCAAGCTGCGGAGACCACGGCCGCTACTGTGTTACATCCAAGCAGACGCTCAGCCGGATATTACGTTACCGGTAGACTTCATCACCCGGTCGTAGGGTTCCTCTGCCCATGTGTTTTATTCTTCACACAGACCTTTAGTTATTTAGTGTATTTAATAGTTCACTCCAGTTTGGGTTCCTCCATCTTCCTGCACGTTGGCCGATTATTCTAGAGCAGGGATCTCCAAACTCGGCCCTCCAGCTGCTGCAGGACTACATCTCCCATACTCCTCAGCCAGCCCCTTAGCTGAAGGAGCATTATGGGAGATGTAGTCCTGCAGCAGCTGGAGGGCCGAGTTTGGAGATCCCTGTTCTAGAGGCTTACGAAGACAGCGTTGGGGTCTCTTCTTCACGTTGATGTGTGTGAGCTTCCCGTGAGGACGCTAGAAAAGTCTTCGCCCATCTCGCGACTCAATGGCCTCGCTCTCAGGGGCTCGTGAAAGCTTTCTGTATCTCGCTATAACGTTGGCCTTCCTTGTAGAGACCGGGAGAGGGTTTTCCGAAACATGAAATCACTGTTTATTTTATTTTTGTATGTAGGGTAATTTATTTGGTAAGGAGACGTACTGAAAATAAAAACCATTGTGCAATCAATAAAGTACTTTTATGTCACGCTAGTGATGTTTATTTCGTGGTTCATAAATCCTACAGATGTTATTTCGAAGTGTCTCTGTCCTACAGTCACAAGCCTCTGTGTCGTTATGATCCTAAGGAAATGCATACATTATGCCAGGAAAAAAATAGAAACAAAGAAATCTTAACACCTTTCTCCACTTTCATTCAGGCACTATATCCAGAGCTGCACATGCGCAGTGGGGACCTCCACACACCAGAAGTAACCCTCTATACATTTGTTAGTGTTTTTTTATCCATCTATACATTTGTTAGCTTTTTTTATCCGTTGTTAGCTTTTTTTAGCCATCTATACATTTGCTAGGGTTTTTTTTTTTTTTATCCATCTATACATTTCTTTAGTACACTGTATGCGTGGGGTTTGGGATTACATAGGGCATCACATGACACTCATGCCAAGAGAATACGGTTATCAAGTGGGAGAAGTTTGGGGATCATCGCTGACGTAACTGCGACTACTTTAACCCAAAGCCGCTAGAAAATGCAGATGACGATGTGAAAGCATTTACTGTGGCTTTACGTAAATTGGCTAGCAACTGTAATTTTGGGAACTATTTATCAATCGCCCTCAGTAAGCAATTTATTAAGGACTTCGAAGCAGAAGCTATTCAAACGAAATTAATGACAGAAGATGATCGGACCTCTCAGAGAGCTCAGGAAATAGCTGCAATTACGGCAGAAATAAAGTTTAATAATATTAATGCTACTCCCCAAATGATCCATAAATGTTCTCAAAACCTCAATTATTGAGATATCTGAAACCATCTTTCCCTGATTAATCTTGTTTATTGGTTATTTCAGATTGCCACTAACCGGATGTCTAAAACCTCTTTTGTGGGTATTTTCTTGCATTTGCCATCGTTCCAGCTGAATTCCGCCATACCGATCTCTATGGCTTACAGATGATGTGTGAGAATTACCGTTAAAGTGCTAGAATGTTGTTATTGAGATCCACTCCCTTTAACGTAATAACGGGTCGGCATTCTACAAGAAGCATGAGTCTTGTTCGCATCTCCTCTTCGCAGCGATTGTTTAAGATAAAAGGCAATGGAAACCAATGTTCCACTGGATATATTCCTTTGCATGGAAGCATCGTTAGGTAGGTGACTTGTTCCATAATCGTTATTTTTACAATTATTTACAGTAATACGTGTCCGAACAGAGCCATTAACCCCTTAAGGACAATGGGTTGTTCTTAAATGCACAATGCCAATGCATTGTGAGCCTGTTCATGTACGGCTTTGTTGTGAAGGGGTTAATAATCTGGTGTCTGGGAATAACTGAACTTTGCTTCCTTTACAAACCACTTTGCCTAACAATTAAGGGACATTATCAGGAAGTCATAAAGGATGAGTCCAGGGTTGTGACGGAAATTGTATACTTTAACGACAAATTTGAGACAGTCCCTCTTTCTTCTCCTGATCATAGACATAGAACAGAAAATAAGAAAAGCATCTTTTTTTAGATTTTTTTTAACCATTTATTCCACTCCATAGTCTTTATATGTATCTGTTTTCAGAGAGGAACTACTTTGCGAGTTGGGAGCCCAGACTGACCGGACCCACGATCAAGCACTGTTCAGAAGATGCTTGAAAAAAAATCCAAGGTTGTTTCCTAGGAAGAACTATCTCCTTATCTGTATTATAGAGACGGTGAGTTCTATCTTATTACTTATTATCTTGTTACTGTTCACACTAAAACTTGGCCGGATGCATGTGGCGTGTAGCTCCGGGTCCAGGCATACCTTAGGGGCCCATGGCAGCCGTCACTTGGGCCACCTCTTCAGCCGCTGTAGCCTGGAGGTCTGTTTAACTGCTGCCATGGACCTCTTCTCTATGATCTCCTCAGGGCCTGTGCATCACCTGCTGCTATAGAGCGCCAGGATCTGATTTCAGACAGGGCCCTAAAAATATCCACATCAGTAAATCTCAAAAGAACATCGGTCAGCCACCTTTTATTTGTCTTCTCAATAGCAACCATCCTACAAAAAAGACAATCTTTTTCTTTCCCTGTCAACAAAAGTGAGTTAGTAAAAGTGAATTGTCCTTTGGGACAATGTATGGAACTTCATGATGCAATTTTACTTTGTGAACACTAGATGGCTCCACAACCGTATCTTATCGCCAGATGCCGCTGCAAGGTAGATCTGTCGGCCGACAGCAGAGGGAAGCCTTGCACTTTCTATATATTCAAGTTCCAGTTTTCACTTCGCAATGCATGCATATTTTAGCTGTGTTTTTATATACACATTTTATAGTTTAGCTTTATGTGCGGATGTCAGAAATCGATACTTTTTATTAAAACTAAATTATTAAATATTTAACAGAAAATGTAAACTGGGGTTGGTAAAACTCTAAAGACATGTTGATGTTGCAGGTACGGTAATGGGGCTTAGGGACAAACCTTGTTGGTTTTATGGAGACTTTGTCCTTCTCTACGTGAAGGGGGGGGGGTCATTATTTAAACCCCAGACCCGCAGTGCCTGTCCAATCATATAATGTCAGGTGTTTATTGCAAATACCTCCAGCAACACCAAATAGCCTTCCATGTGGGTTATATTATAGCCATCACCTTCTTGCCCATGGAAGAACGAGGGCGAAATGTAGGTTAGAAGTTGTTGGTGCAAAGGAGATTTGCCAAGAATTTGAATCCTAGGCGAGATTTAGTGAGATACACGATGGAGATTTGTTCTTAATGATGGCAGAATTGAGCTAAAATATAGTTCACAAAAAGTAACTATAAAACAGTCATAACACTACTTAAAACAATAATGGTGAGCTGTAGAAGCATATAATATTACCAATAGCTTTAGATAAATGCTGTGTTGTGGTAAACAGTAACTACTTACAGCCTTGGCCGCATCGGTGAAAATGAAATGCCCCTTAATTCTGCCAGATCAGTAAACAGATTGCCAAGTTTTATATTGCAAAACAAACATTGCGGATTAATACTATTGTTTACTGGATGTTGTAACTCCAAACTGCACACTCCCCAGACCTCTGACACAGATTAAGTGAGTAATATTGGCTTTAGTTATTTAGTTTAGTTATTTCAGCTAAGGTCCTTCTTTCAGGCTCTGAGCCTCTCTCACGTCTGCATAATGACGCCAGTCCAAGCAAGTGTCAGGTCTTCTCCAACGCACGCCGGCCAACCAGCAGAAACCGCAGACTGATGGTCACAGAATGGAGTTAATTTCCCAGAAACAAACACCTTAGCGCCAAGTTCTGATTCCAAAGATCCAAAGGATGTTTCAGAACTTTGTCGTACGGATCACAACAACGCGTGACCTTATCGGCCCATTGCGCTTAACCTTGATAAGATGGTGTTATGTTAAGTTAGGTTCACCTAGTGTTTGTTTGCAACCAGGGTCCATGTTTGTTCTGAGTTGTGCAATATTGTGATGTTGGCTATGTTCAGTTAAGAGAATTAAACTTCCACGCGACTGTATTTACTGATCAGCAAAACTTTTTCTTTCCGAGCTCACTTCCAATATGTCGGCTCGCTGTTTGTGATATCAGTAGAAAGTGAAGGGCGCCTTTGGCATGAACAGAGAACTTACCACGCACCTTTACAGACTATAGATGTCTTCTGGATAGAGAAGATGTGCCATTTTTTTCCTTCTAAAGAAGTAAGGTTAGCACAATCACTTAGTCCTCTAAGAGTTAGAGCCGTTTACTCAATGAAGTTGGCCAGAAAGTTATAGCTTTATTTCCCTCAATTCACTATTCATGATGAAGAGCCAACACTTGCAAGTTTCTCCGACGCGAATGTTTTAGTCAGCCCTGCATAATGTATTAATTTAATGTGTGAGGATACTTTAAAGATTTACCAAATACATTATACAGGGCCAACCAAGCTATTCTTGCAGCAGAAGCTCACTGATGTTGGATCTTTAGGTTGGATAGTGAAGTCAAGGAAACCTCAACTCTCCCTTTAGTGAATAAAGCCCAGAAAGATTTAGTCGCTTGCTGCAATCTGATGCTCCCTGTGGGAATGATTTTGCAAACCATATTTTTAATAAGTAAGGTTTTCCTAATTATGTTGTAAATTGCGACATTAATATCCAGCACCCATCAAATAAGCTCCATGTTTCTATGTCTCCATTAAATGTTTTTATGTCCTCAGGTCCATTCATTGGAAGAAGAACATGAGATTGTGGAAGTGGATTAGGAAAAAAATACAGGAGATGGAGCTACACAGAAGAAGTCCTTTATTGTCCACCAAAAAAAACGTGTGAAGAGCAGCGAAAGATAACCCTCTTCTAATCTGCTTTAAATAATTTATGTGCATGGACAGTGTAGTAGACGTGACGCCGATAAAATGGTTAATGACTAATCAATTAACCTAAGACTCCATCATAACTTTTAGTCCCAACCTGGGAGAAACCATACAAGACAGTGTGAAGTCTAGCATTTTACCAGTGTTATTATTACCCTAACGCTGAAATACTGTTTTAATAAGTAGTCTCAGGTCGGTATATTTCTACGTTTATATAAACCAGTCTTGACAATTTCAACTTTAACTGTTTTAACTTGATACTTTCCGTAAAACCGTGTTAAAATGTCATTTATCTTTAAAATGAAATACAGATGTCTGCCCATAAACACCTCTAAACTGATACGTAGTTCCTCAATGTCCATGGAGCTTTTGAAGTGAGAGAAGCAGACACGTCTTTAACGGAAAATGCAAATAAAACTAATTTCTGTACTTTAAGTAAAATCTGAAGTATTTTTCATTCATAGGTTATATAGAGATAGACTACTTGGAGATAGACTATATGGACAAAAGTATTGGGACACCTGACTATTACACCCAAAGGGAATTTGATGACATCACAGTATAAACACATAGACATTAATATGCAGTTGGTCCCCCCTTTGCAGATATAACGGCTTCTACTCTTCTGGGAAGACTTTCCACAAGATTTTGGGGTGTTTCTATGGGAATTTTCAGGGCATTCGTCCAGTAGAGTATTTGTGAGGTCAGACACTGATGTTGGAGGAGAAGCCCGGCTCGCAATTTCCTTTCCAGTTCATCCCAAAGGCATTTAATGGGGTTGAGGTGAGGGCTCTGTGCGGCCGGTCAAGTTCTACCACACCAAACTCACCCAACCATGTCTGCTTCAAGAATAAATATTAAAGTACTTAAATATGCATGATTCTTTCAAAAGACTGCCTGGTACTCTAGAATGTCCTTTTTACCAGGTTCCTAATGGTGGCACAAGGTTTATAGCGACATAAAAACCTGTATTACCAAACAAACCAAGGTATAAAAGATGAGGTTGGGTAAAATGACCTTGTACGGAAAACCTTAGGATTGCCGATTGCAGAGCAGCCCTTGATAATGAATTCCAGGCCCCAAAATGAACCATGTCTTTCTTAAGTACTGATTTGAATCCACATTATGTTCTTTATTTTCTTTATAGCTTTCATTACGGTTATTTATCCTGTCTGTATTTATGGCTGCAACATAAGTGGTTATCATAGGTGTAATTATCATTACTGCTAATGGTAAGATGTTAGAGCTCAGACACCGCAAATATGAGCTACGGCTCTTAAACCAGTTCTCATGGGCCTTTATAAAAGAGAATGTAAATACAGTAAAGAATATAGATACACTCACAAACACCAGCTTCTAGTAAAGTAGTTTTTATGAGAAATGTGTGGAGCCTTTAGCAAAAATGATACGTTTTACTGGGCCAACATCGAAAAAACATGTAAGATCACATTCCCTTTAAGGACCTCGGAGGTCTCTTCTTTTGGTAGAATCCATTTGATTAAATATGGCTATCCATTTTCCTTATGGGTAATATGTGCACATTTTTTGAGAAAACCTATGAAAGTAGCATTTCATTGATTGATTTACGTTTAAAGCCGCTGTGTCTATAGATTGGTTAGAGCTGGCATGTTGACTTCTTCTCACCTAGTTTGGTGGTGGTTCTGATATCTTCTGGTATACAAGTTTTGAACCATGCACCCCAAAATTCTAGAGAGAGGGGGCTATATACAGTTAGAAAGCTATAGTTAGATAAATGTGTTAACTAAAATCTGTGAAATATACACTAAAATCCACCTGTCTACAAGCAGGGGGTATTTTTCTAACATTTAAAATGTATCGTAGAAGGCCTTGACTTAAGTCTATTAAAGGAACAGCCTATTGCGGCTCAATTGTTACAAGAAGTACATGAACATTCCAGTCCTACAATAAATTGACAGTACTTTCCACTTTCTCGCTGAACCGTAGCTGTAAATTGCGGCCAGATTTTGGTTCTTTAGCTCTTGATTGAAAGTGCGAAGCCCCTGCTTCTCAACGAGCCTTTGTGTTTTCTTTCTCCTAATGGCGATGTCCATCATTCTCTGTTTCGGGGGAACAGACTCATGGGAACAGAATGGAGTCCGGTTCCAGCTGCTGCTTTCCCTCTGTTGGAACAGCTGCCCAGAACCTTCTGCTTAAATTCTAATCCTCGCTTCCTACTTCTTAATGCGTTTTGCTGGAGAGCTGAATTCACTTGGACGATCAGACAAAACACTCTTCCAGTGCCTCGTATATACAGTCAGATGTTTGCTTTTCTGAGATTTCAGCACAAATAAAAGCCCAGAATGTTACTTCTTAATCTAAACACGGGATGTTAAGCCCTGATCGTTACACCAATGAGTAATCTGGCACATTAACAAAGTGATTCAAGAAACGCTTAAAACGCTCCTGAATATACAGAGGCGATTGTTAGCTTTTCCGGCTTGGTCTAAAATTATCTTACTCTCTAACCGAGGCGAACCCTTGGAGTGTGCTGGGCTAATCACTGGCACGCCGCTATCTCCACTACCTTGCGCCGTATCAAGTCACACGCTGCGTGGTTCCTGATGACCTTCAGGGGTATGAGCGGCATAGCACAGGCAATGGCTACGTGCCACAGAAGCCCCCCCAAAAAAACATTTGTATTGATAGGGGTATTTAACTACTTGTCTGCAATGGGTTACTAGGGATCCAGCATAAAATGATATCATTAAAAGTTACAAGCATAGTAATGAAAAATTCTGTATTAGGTGCGGATAAATGTGTGTTTTTCATTATGTGATAGTCCGCTCTATAAAGTACACTTGTAGACAGCTCATAGCTTCATAAAATTGTTTCCAGAGCTGTGCCAAATGGCTCAGCTATCCCCTTGATCAAGGAGCGCCAAGAAGCCATTTCATAATACATGGGGACGCTCCAGGAGAAGCGCTGCTTCTCTGGGTCGCCACCAGAAAACTCCTAGGGCGACTTTGACACGCCACACTCCCCACCCATTTCCCCCTGAAACAGTCACCCATTGACGCCTGGACTGTCCATTGACATCAGTGGAACTACCCCACTTAAATAAGTGGAACCGCCCATTGACATCAGTGGGACCATCCACTGGCATCAGCGGCACCGCCCACTGGCATCAGCGGCACCGCCCACCGGCATCAGCAGCACCACCCACTGGCATCAGCGGGACCTCCTGCCCGCATTCCATAAGGGTGGCTCCAGGACTCTAAGTTAAAATAGTTCCTTACTTTTGGCCCACATGCCTCCAAAGCCATTACGCCGATCAACTAATTGAAAAACATACAAGCTATATGGATTTCATAAACAAATTTAGTCCTAAAAGTCTCCTCTCTGTTTAGTGAATAAACCCCAATGATTTGGGACATGAAGAAAAAGCATGCATTGTGTCTTAATTATTGTTTTCGTCTTCCACAATGAATGATAGCTATGTTCTTTCGCAAGTGACTCTACTGCACCAGAGCATACTACCATCTCATTTCCCCTCTCGCCTATTTTCAGCTTTATTGTTATTAAAAATATCTTTTTTTACCCACTAATCTTTCCAAATAATGACGCACAAAAATATTGTCAAAGCTCTGCACCTTCAAAAGAAAAGCAGAGCTCTGTGAATTACTTAACCTTGAGAAGAGAGCCTGGGAAGATGGTGCCCACCGTGAATATATTGTTAACACAATCACAGAACAGCGATATGGTCTTAGAGTGTCTCTGTATAAAGCAATTTATTGTGAATTGTCACGTGGGCTTAACTGGATATATCACTTCATATCCTTCTGCTTTGATCATGGGGCATTTTTCACCCAACGTCGAGACGCTCCTGCTACATACACCAGGGGTAGAAGGATGCCCCTAGTGTTTTTTTTTTTCTTCGTGACAGTGGGAATTAAAGTAAATATAGAACAGTTGTAGATATGAACATTACTTTTTTTTCTTCTTCTCAAGCGCTTTGGAAACTTACGGAGATCAAAGCCTGTTTATATATTAAGAATCTCCCGCAAAGAACACTCATACTAATCCTGAATTCCACGCGGGGATTTATACGCTGTTTATAGAACGAATAAAGAGCAGAAAAGAGTGATCTTTACATTGTGCTGGGCAGACTCCAAGCTAAAGATTGAGGCTGTTGCAGGGATCTTACTGTGGAGGGGAAGAAAAGTTTTTTTCTCCCCACAGCAATGTATGCTATAGGTGTAAAAGAAAAGTGGACATTGTCATCATCGAGAAATCACAGACTAACTTGTCCCTCTTCCAAAAGGCTTATAAATGAATAAAAATCACCACCTTTAATAATAAAAAAAAATTTTTGTTGGCACAGATCTCCCAAAGTCACCCTATTCAGCCTATGTCCTGTCCCTTGGGCACAAAACAAAGCAAGCGTTCAGAGCGTACCCAAGGAATACCATTCAAGAAACACCCAAGGCGTGAATTATTGGGGATTCCGTCACACTATATGACCATAGATTACCCAGCCGCTACATCAAAGTACCCCAAGTTTGGCAACTCCGACTGATATGGCTTCTTGGAAAACAATTAAAAATCAGACGGCACTTGACGTAGTAGCGGGGTAAGCAATATATGGCGTGACGGAATCCCCAATAGTTATGCGCTGGGTATTTGCTGAATTCTTGCTTTTTTTGAGTATTTATAGGTCATTATTATTCTAGCAGAAACCCAGGAATCTGAATGTGTATGCCTTTTATGCTTCTTATGGTTGGGCGCTCATTTTTGTATATGACTATTTTTAATATTTTCCCCTACTCCTGGAAAAAATTTCTGTGAACGCCCATAATCAATACATTGAGCATGCTTGATAGGTGTCCTGCCGACACGGTGTTATATTGATTATTAAATGATATGAAACTAAGAACTAAAAGGAGTTTCAGTGATTCTAGAAGGTTATAATAATGCATAGCGTGGGGGATGGGCTCCATTCTATGTGTCCCTATGGGCAATCTTTATAATAATGTATTATTCTTTCAAGTAACTTGTATAGCTATTCGCTTCAGATCAGGCCCGGTCTGGCCATCCATCTAGCCCACTGGGTAAACACCCGGCAGGGCCCTCCAGCCACCCCAGCAGTGAATCGGATGCTGCAGTGTGCAGCCGATGGCTGGATATGCCCGGCACTCTGGGCCCTAAAGTAACGGGGCCGCCACCACCAATCCGACCCTGCTTCAAACACATTTGAACCAGCACGGGGAGATAGGAGCGTATCGGGGTCACATGACGTCATGTGACTCAAGATTGGTCCAATACCATGATGATTCAACCATAAGTGGGAAAAAAATATTCACATCACCATCATGACATCATAGAGAACTCTAGGCTCTGTACTAAAGGAATTTTGTTGAACTGGAGTGAGTGGCAGCGTTAATTCAATGAATAGATAATGAGAAATCAGTATTGATAAACAATAGGAAGAACCTTTATTCATATTCATCAAATTTGCTTTAAAAGACCATGTCTCCATTTTGAATACTGCCTCTCCTTTGTGTGTTTAACCACCGCAAACTGCAGAAGAAATACCATGTATTTAATTATATGGTGTGTTATGAAAACCCCATATTCCTTGATATACGTCTATCTATACAATATATCAATTGCACCGATTTTGACATATTCTGTGTTTTAATAGTGTTACATTACGAAAACATACCATTTTGCAATCGTGAAATCTAACCGGGCAAGGAAGTGGCATGACAGAACACCCAAGACGTCTCGAACCGTGAAGGAAACCCACCCAGTCCTGGAATTTCCACGCACTTGCCTTGAAGTATAAACTGAACAAAGAACTTGTGATAACCAAAGATCTTCCCATTGCTAGTTTAATGATAATGAGCTCATTTTTATCATATTTTCTACTGCATTGTACTGATCTCATTATCTATGATAAATATAACATATTATATATGTAAGTCTATGACATCATGGCCATAATGGCCAATTTTTTGGGGTTTATTTTTTTGGAGCATTCATTTTCAGGCAATTCATTTTATATTTTCTGACCACTGAAATTCAGAGGGCTTTTTCATCTGAAAACTAAATAGGGTGCAGTATTTTCGATGGGGTACACCCCTGCCACCTCCACGAGATTTACTTCAAGCAGTCGTGTCTTAGGCCAGCATCTTGTTTAAGATGTTTTGAAACGGCTTCGTCTCTGCCTTCGTTCTGTGGAGTGAGGGCAGAAGTGAGGGTGAAAAGCAGAACTCTTACAAAATGTTGCATTTTATTGGTTTCATACTTCATTCTGCCAGATATCCTCTATAGAATATAGAGTTCTATAGAAATACTCTATAGAACAACAGAGACACAGCTGAAACAATGGACGTAGATCACAAGTTACATGATCTTTTTTCTACTTTCTTCGCTCTCCCTCTCTCTTTTTTTCTCTATATTCCTTCTTCCTCTTTTTGAATACGCTGTTAGGTACTTGATACCGCTTTTTTTCTTTTTTTAAACATGAAAATGTCTATTTCAAATATGTTATACAGTTGTATGTGATAAGTGATCTTAAAATGTATCCATGACAATGAGGTTCTTGGAGACCAAGTAAAGCCTTGGCAAGAGTTCCTTACAACGTTGGAGGCAAATCAACCCCATCTACAATATATAAGTAACTTCAAAGCCATTTTATATGAAAATTGGTAGCAACCTCATTCCATTTCATCTATACGTTAATACCTTGGCCCTCTACTCATTGTGTGGTTTATCAACCACACTCCTTATATAAATCTCTATTTATAGGTATTACATTTAAAATTGTATGCATACACATACACCTATACATACGCGCACCCGCTGCACTATTCCTTAAAACTAGTTTGCAATAGTGCGTCTACTCATCCATATTTCTCTTACAAAATCACGACAGGTAAAATATTCAACGTTTCTCTAAATTGTAGGTTAAACATTCCTTGCTCCTTTCATTTTGTTTTTGTAATAAAGGGATAATTATGCGCAAATTCACCACTTAAAGTTCAGACATGAATTGGCAGTCAGGGTGCCGTGAGTTCACGTAAGTGCAGATTTTATAAAGCGTGCGTATTTGACCTCTAGTTATTTTGGTAAGGAATATGTCATTTTCCGCACAAGTTTTATGTTTGTTTCCCAGAGTATAATCTACATACCTGCTGTCTTTTAAAGCCTAATTCTCACAAATTATTTGGTTCTGTTTGAAATCCATACTCCCAACAGAATGCTTTTTGAAAGTAGTATTTTTTAATATTACTATAATTCTTCACATATCCGATGCAGCCAAATCAGTCACGAAATGCTTTTCTGTAGATATGTGAAACGCATGTTGCAATCCTTTTCGAAATCGTGTTCTTTTTTTTTATTGAGAATGTATTTTTTTTTTACATTTAATATAATTGATGAGACAATCTGTAGATAATAAATCCAAATGTCAGAGCTTGTTCTGTACACAGCGATGCATGAAGAAGCCAAAAAAAAAAAGGTTAAAAAGTATGACAAATGAAACCGTACCTAGAAAATGACTAATGCTAAATCATTGTTAATCATGTATTTTGCTGAAATTAAAATTCTATTTCTATCTCCGGAGATTTGTGCATGCAAAGGAGAGGTGAATGTTCAACTGCTTCTGACTGGTGTGATTTATTGTCATTTATTGTCATTTTCTCTCTTCCGCATATTCTACATAAGCATCCATGGCCATACCACTAAATTCTCTATTTTTTTATTAATATTTCGTTTTTTTTATAAATAAATGTGGAAATACATAAGTCATGGTAGCTTTTTGTGTATACATTTTCTGTTCACTGTCTAAACACAAATGACTTGGAGATCTTCATCCATTGGCTTAATTGGCTCAGAATGACCCAAAAGACGCTACTTGGTTCACATGTATATGTCGCCATATGGGACAATCTTAACAACTTGTATTATTGTTTATTCATGCATTTATTGATTAAATGCATTAAAAAGGCAGCGGGACGAATACAATTTGAGGTTCTTACTACAGGAAAAATATAGGCACACTAGATGGGCCAAATGGTCCTCATCTGCCCTTAAATTCTATGTTTCTATGTAAGCAAGACTCTCTATATAATAGGATTGGAAAAATATCCCATGGTTTGAGTATTGAGGTTTATGATAACAACACTGTCCCGTGTGATCATCATATACCATTTCAAGCCACTGAAATATTTTTTATGAGATAACCCGGTCCTGATAAAATTGTAGAAATATAAACAGTAATAAAAACAGCCACCATAAGTGTCTGTACCTGGGCTGCCAGGCAAACTAAATTCTAAATATTAGCTTAGAAGCCAAATTTTATTTCAGAAAGTTTATACGTCCTTCTTGCAGTCTTTTTTACATCGTTATGAACTAAACTCAAGGGAATTTGACTGGGTGGGCTGACCCGAGCACCGAATGAGGAGCTGGAGGCAACTCTAACGACAAGGGGGTCCCAGGTCATTCTCTAATACAGGTGTATCAACAATATTAGGGGCATCTAATATACACAATCCCTTGTCATTTAAAATAGAACCATATAGGCATACATACATTTTATAACAATAAAAAAGAATATAAAATGAAATGTAAAATGCTACATTTCTATGAAAGAAAAATCACTATTTAAGTCCTTTTTTTTAATTTAAAACATGTGTAAAATCTCAGGTATAAGGAGATTGAAAAGCATTATTCTTGTATACCAAAATCTACTAAATACAATGTGTATATTAGACAAGAATTTTACAAACTACAAAGAGCTAACTTTAAAGCAGAGTGCTTTTCTTGATCAATATCGATGTCTAATAACAGCAGAATGTAAACGACTTCAAGGAGAGAGAACTTGACGACTTCTTTACAATCCAGGTGGCTTTCAGTTTCACCCTCTTCGTGAGCTTTTAATCTTCGTTGTAAAGCGGACGGACCTTAACATCACAATACTGTTTATTCCATTGGTCTTTTCTTTTCTAAATATATCACGCACATTTTTGGGACCTCTGTACTATAAATTACTTGCAGTCCTACCCCTACGACTTAGCCTCCAACAGATACGGCCGGTGTCTACACATGTGGAGCACCATTTATTTATGGATTAATTGGATTTTCTGGGCAAGCTGTTGTTTCTCAAAGAGATCCTCTTAAGACAAGCGTAAACTTCAAAACCTCTGAGCCCTTTTTTAACATAAGTGTATCATCCAGATGTCTTGTCTGGTATAAAAATATGCAAATTCTGCCCCTTAGGCTAAAAAAATAGTTATCTTATTTCTCCTCTGGACTCTAGACGTTCAATTTTAAGCTACATACAAAATCCAGTAGACTGATGCTTTGATAAAGGATTTTGGCTGCCTTTTTTGGGGGGGGGGTTAGGATTCAAGCCAGAAATCTGAATGGACCTCTGCTGATTAAAAAACATCGGCATAAAGATAATGATGTTCCTGGGTGCTTTTGTGCTCGATCTACATTAGTTAGAGCAATTTTGTACGTGTAGAATTTGGACATGATATTCTGTACCTCCATACACCCTAAGACCTTGGATCTCCCCAGTTTTGTCCTGGAGAGAAAGAAGCAGGACCGGTCTGGATTAATTCCTTGGCCCCAACTTGGCTCGCTATGCACCAGTCGGCGAGTGGTCTATCTCTAATGGGCCTGACCGCTGCATATATTTTTACCTTTACCTTTGAACAAATGAGTAAAATATTATTCGGTTGAAGTTCCCTGTTTCAGACGGAGGTCAGAACTTTAAACGTTTATGTTTACGGTGTAGAAACGGCACAAGGTCTCCTTAATCCTTACACTGCTGGTTTAGATTAAGTAATTGTTGAAAGACTTTTTCTTATTATTTTTCTAAATTTGTTGCATATAGCAGCTGCCAAACACGTGCTCTCTCATATATATATATATATATATATATATATATATACAGACATACACATATATATCGCACATGGGTATAGCAGTGTTTATGTGTGCAGAGGCATAATTCAAGCATAACATTTATCTTCTACTAAAACAAAGCAGTTTCCTCTCTCTTTGTCATGTGCGTGATTTGTTTGCACTTTCATTCCATGCGTGTAAACAGCTTGTTACATTTTTGATCAATGCCTTTTAAATATTACATTCACACTTCACTGATATTTAGTGAAACATATGTGATTTCTTACCAAATTCTTGCACTCTATAATGGAGAAGCAAACACGGCGACAGACGAAAGTAACAGTTAATAACCGAGTTCTCCACAATGCAAGGCAGACATAGAGACCAATGCTGGTACAGACCATACATATATATATATATTAATTAAACTATTAATAAGAATATGTAATTTTGGAATGAAAGGTTATCTATGGATATGTCTGAAAGCACAACCACCAACGGTCAAAAAATAAAGAAAAGCAAAACAGAAATATGAGTATCTTTTAGACTTTTTAGACTCAGCCTTGAAATAATCACCATTGTGACAATATACAAAGATTCCCACTGCCATGAGACCTGTCTGATCACTGGTTAAAGTAACTGGATTAACTAATGAGCTGTGGGGATAGTGAAAAGCTTACCTCTAGCATTTATTCTAGACCAGTATTTTGTCCCCGTCCTAAATTAGCTAAAATACACACATCGGCCAACAAAAATGATGTACTAAGTGCGGTACAAGAGGGACATTGTTGGCTCTATTCTTCTAAGCGGACCTTTGGAGATATTGCACCTAGAGATTGAGGTTGAAAATGGACAATGTTGGTGGCACACTGCAAATATATTGGACGAATCAATGAATAGTAACAGATACTGGTATCAAGAAGACAATAACCCCACGCAGTCCTATATGTGGAGTAGACGAGAAGTCTGTTTTATGCTAGATTTCTGGCCTCACAGCAGTGTCACGTTTGTGGCAAGTGTGAAGATCATTACTATGATAACATATAGAGGACATTTGACCACTGAAGTGTTATGTATGCTTTTTTATTTTCTTGTTTCTTATTATTTCTGGTTTCTTTTTCAGTGTTGCTAAATATTTAGAGTTTCATCAAACGTTTGTTCACCAATGTTCTTCTCTGTGGAATGCAAAGTCATTTGGGTTAATTGGAGAAACTCGCTGAAGCTGCTGATAGACTGATGGTGTGCAGAGGGGTCCAAGCAGCCAGGCAAATTACTTATGAAAGCAAAATGGATATCGTAAAACCATACAATTATGAAAACATGATCAGTCATTCCATGTTCAATGGGCTGTTTGTGGCACGAGCTTCTAAGCACTAAATATTTATCGTGCCTTTTTGTGCGATTTGTTCCTGCTTCAGCTCAACTCATTGTGTGTTTTCTTATACCTTCAAAGATCACAGAGGAAAGTCTCATTCAGACTGTGTGAACTACTTTTTTTTAACATTTATGAATTTTAAAAGGCACTGTACATGGGATATGTTAAGATTTAACCCCAAGTCCCAAGGCTTCTTACTCTACTTTTAGGCAGTGGCGTAGGCCTAGGTTGGCATGTCCATTGGGGTGGAAGCTCCTGGGGCTCTAAAGTATAACAGGGGATAATGGCGTCTCCTAGTTCACTACATCTTTTAATGGTCTGAATGTAAACACCAAGGATCTCCCTTAACACCAGCTCAATTATATTACTGTGCAGACCTCTGTAGAATCTATCACTTATGTGGAGTGACATCATACCTCAGTTCTCTACATAACAAGGCCAGCAGGTCCTTCTCCTTTGCATTGTAGGTCCGGGGAAGCAGCTGAGAGAGTTGCCCTGCGCCAAGCCTAGGATTGCAAACCCTAAAAATACATCGCTGCTCTTGGGTTGAATGGACGAATTGGTCTCGAGCTGTTTTATTCTGATTTGCTGATATCTGTAAATCCCTGCTTGAATGTAGGTGACTTAAATTAGATTGCTCATAGGATTGCAAGTTTGTCACCATTGGAGAGGTACTGTGACTGCATGCTTTTTTTAGACTGTTGGCTGGGATTTTAGAGGATATGTTATCCTTTGAAGCTGATGGGACAATTGTTTAATAAAATGACATTCTATAAAAGGCCATCCAAGGTTGAATCAAATATTTTACTTCAGGAATTCCCAAGGCTTTCCGAGGATTATGCAAGGAAGTACTGTATGTTATTAATTGAAATCCATTGTAAGCCAATGTCAACATGTTAGATGTTCTTTAAAGTCATTCTTTATAAATTATATGACCCATAGGAATCAAGAGTTCTTATGGAATTGGCAGAGGAAGAAAGATGAAAATAATTTTATTTTTCTTTCTTTCAGATTCCTGCAAAATATGTCAAATGTTGCTTAATTTGTGCATTTGTATGAATCAAATAAAAATGAATAAAAAAACTTCTGAATCTTCATTGGAAATGCTTTTGTTCGTTTGTCTCTTTTAGCTGGTTTCCCCTCGCTAATTATATTAGCCGCTTGGAACCCCCCCCCCCCAAATTATTTTTTAGGAGTAAAGAATCACCTGTTACATTTTATTGGATTCATAAACTCTAAAAAGCTGTAATTGTGTTTGAGTTCCCAGAAAATCTGGGCAAGGTTCCAAGTGGAAACATAAGAAAAGCAAAGACAGTCAAAACATATATTTTTTGTTAATGTAGGTAGTGCAGCTTGTGTAGTTTTTATGTCTATAGGGTAATTCTTATGACTTTGTAACATGTAATGTTTAGCAGGTATGTGCAAAAGGTAGTGTGACTGCGTTGTGTAATGTGTATGTACATAGAGCAGTGTGACTTTGATACGGTATGCATTGTATAGCATTGTATGCATTGGGTAGCATGTGAAGTGTGACTGAATCGTTTGGGATGCATGTGTATAGGGTAGTGTGTCTGTGTATAGGGTAGCGTGACTATGTATGTGTATAGTTTAGGGTCAATGTGTATTATTTAGTATGTGTGTGTGTAGAGTAATCTGTGTTGTTTCGTTTGCATGTGTATATGTTAGTAAACATGTGTATTTGGTGAGGTTTCTGTGTTTTGTTTAGTATGCGTGTATGCAGGGTAGTGTGAATGCATTGTGTAGTTTCTGTATAGGGTAGTGTGGCTGTGTATTGTGAAGAATGCAATGTGGGATGCTTGTGTATAGAGAAGTGTTACTGTCTATGGGGAATGGAGAGAGAGAGGGGCCATTGCATCAAATTTAGCTTCCAAATTAAAAACCTTAGTTTTATCCTAAAGGACACGAAACAAAATGTTTTGTCCGAAAACTAATGAAATTGATTTTGGGGTTGTGGACATATCTATCTCCCTGTGTAAATCCTCTGTATCTGTATCAGGAATAGCCATAAAACATGTTTAGTTTTGAAGTCTTCAGTACCCATTCATGTTAGTATTTCTGCCCCTTTTATAACTTGCTTTCAGTAAAATTTTGTTTTATTTTAATTAGTATACATACTTAAAGTGTAAATGGAAAAAATGTCAGGTTCTGGCTCTCATTTCCTAAAATATAACAAAATGCCTATAAATACTTATTTCCGTTCTTGTCAGAACTAAACAGTTGGCAAAACACATACAGCTCGCCATCATTTCCAGCCGTTTAACCCCTTACGTGTAACTGGTATCAGAGGAAATCGTATAGTACCCAACCAGTTATGAATGGCGGTTCATACTTTGTATGTTTATGGGTTGATGCACTAGTTGAGTTTGAGCTGAGGTTTAGGGCTATTTTACACTACAACAATATATTTGTAAACTTGCTTATATGATTTTCATTTATTTTATGTTGTTTTCTTTTCTTTCTTCTTTTTTTTTTAAATGCATGAATAACCCTAAACTTACTGTCAACCCTGTTTACAAATTGCCCATTAACTAATCACCCTCCACACTAACTAAAAACTATTAAATATAAAGAAATCACCCCTAAGGATCAAGTAATAAAATTATCAAATTAAAAAAGAACTGTCCCTTTACAATTCGTTGTGTCTCTCCGAGGACATTTTGTCCACCGAGGACAACTTTGGTTCCATAGCTTCCAACTCAACTGAGCTCAACCTTTGGTGTACCAGTGAGTTTAATGAACCCATATAAGTTATTTCGAAGAGGAAGCCCATCATTTTATTGTGAAAAGGCCAGGATATAGTGACTCCAATTGATACTTTTATCGGCAAGCTATTTGTAGGGTAAGAAGCCTACGTGTTTTTGTCAGAACAATCTTATGAATGGGTGGACACCAATAGCACCTCCATGTCTATACTCAGTGAGCCCGCAGCTAATGTAACATAATAGTTGGCTATATTTTAAAGATTAATCTCTTTCTCTATGGCAACTGGAAAATAATTCTTAACACGTCCCTCACAGCTAGGTAAATATTATGTGTTTTTTTCCGCCCCAAGTTGTTTATCAGGAAGGATGGGTCTTAATTCTGTTCCCATATTATTACGCCACCGTAAACACATTTTTAAAACTAAACTGTGAAATTCCTCTATCAATAGCGCGAACACGCACAAAAAAAAAACATTTTTAGGGGTTATAGACATAGCATATACGCAGGTCTTCTAAGAATACATTCAAAAGAGGAAATCGCCAAGTGTCAAAGCATCTGCAGCGGGAGAGAGCAGGTCAAATCCTTGGTAAGTGATCTTTTAGACGGTTATCATAGGAAGCGTCTAACATCACCACTTCCATGTGTTTCCTGCTGTATCCTCGAGGAACTCTGTGGAGTTCCTTTAGAATTTATTTGCACAAAGTGCATTCCTCTCATAAACGTCATTGCGCTCTTCAGGTGCTTTATCTATTGTTTGCTACGGCCGGTGCATTCCTCTGTTTGATGGGGGGAAAATATCAAGGAACCCAGAGGACAGATTAGAGCAATCTGTTTAATACGATATAATTAATGATGGGAGAGACCGGATTAGGGCTCTTTAAAACGTTATCCAGTGTTTCTGTCTTAAATAAACATACCTCGCTGCGAAAGAGACACTTGGCCGGGACTCCATCTTAAAATGAGGGTTTATTTAGACACAGAGAAGAAGCAATTGGTATAATAATACCTGGAATGTTAAGTAATTACAGTTATTGGTCAAGAACATCTATTCTTGCAATCTACTGTTGACTAGTAAACTACTGAGAGTTAATGTTACATGCGCAGAGTCATAAATATCTTAAGAAAAGATGATGTTAAGAAATTATGTTTTGGTTTTTTGTCTTGGTTGCTCACTACGTATTTCATAGTGTAAATATAACATATAATCTAACTTTCTTCTCTCCCTTCCCTTTTTCTTTCCTTTTTTCCTTTACTTTTCCTTTTCCATTTCCTTTCCTTTTCCGTTCCTTTTCTCCTTCCTTTTGCCTTTTTCTCTTTCCATGTCCTTTTCCTTTCCTTTTTTCCCTCTCTCACTCTTTTCCCTTTCCCGTTCTTTTTTGCCTTTCCTTTTTTCCTTTTCCATTTCCTTTTCCTTTTCCGTTTCCTCTTCCCTTTACCCAGGTTCCTTTCCTTTACTTTTTTCCTTTCCATTTCCTTTCCTTTTCCGTTCCTTTTCTTTTCCCTTTCGCCGTCCTTTTCCCTTGTCCTTTTTTCCTTTTTTCCCTATTTCTCTTTTTCCCCCGTTCCTTTTCCCTTTCCTTTTTTCCTTTTCTCTTTCCTTTTCCCCTTTGCCCTTTCCTTTTTTTCCTTTACTTTTCTTTCTTTCTTTTTTCCTTCCTGTTCTTTCTGTTACTTTCTTTCCTTGCTTCTCTGTTGTGAAATATAATGAAAATGTAACCATTGTAAATCAATCTACTACTCTCTCAGCAGGCAAGGCTAAGAAAATTATATGTTATGCATACTCTATCATCAGATTTATTTTCCACTCAAAATGTGATTATGTTGTCACAGTAATGATTATAATGACCAGAACTCCTCGGCGCTGATTTGCCAGATAACTGTCCATTTTAGATAAGCTCTAAAATGCTAATTCTGACCAGTGCTGGGAATCACATCATCATCTAGATAAATATTACATCTTCCCCATTGTGCAACCGCTATTCCATTATTTGCATTCTTAAACATCATAACTTCCTTTGTTTAAATGTCTGGGTTTCCTGAAATATAATGTCTGACCTCTGAATCAATGGCAATAGTTAATAATAATAGTTAATAACCCTTTAACTGCCAGACTCACATGATTGTAGACATTTCAGCTTAATGTAAAGTCTCTATACATTAAAACTCCGAAAATTATGAAATGATTAACATTAATGTTTTTGGTGGCTGTAAGGCGTTAATATGTTTTTTTTTACTTTTATTGTATTATGTATCTAACATACCTGTCCGCACTTAACCCATTACAATGCATTATGGTTTCCTGAATAATGAATTGTTATACCCCATCTATAAAATGCTTTTCAACAAAGGGATCCTTAAGAAATATAAGATGATCTGTTTTCGGTATTTTCTCCCCGTCTATAATCCCCAGACAGTTTTAATAAATGGACAGGACTAGTGGGGTTTAGATTAGCCTCCTTTTAAAAAAATTCCATGTGTCTACGGAGGCCGGCCTGGCATACTCTTTGGATACGACATAGATTGACCAGACGTATGGTAATATTAAAGGATTATCTGCCTCATGTGAGGTGTTAGTCTTTGTAAATCAAGTCGTGGCATGTACTATTATGTACCATTCCCACTATGGCTCCTGGGTATGGATTTGCTAATTTTGACAAAGAATGTGCAATCGTGCAACCCATAAAGTGAGGAGAATCATTAATCAAACTCCTCTTAGGATGAAAGGGTTTTCATATTTTTAAATAAACCACCAACCGGTCCTATAAAGGAATGTACTTTATCTGTTATCTGGAGTGGATTTACTTTACTTATCCACATGGTCTGTTTCTCCAGCTCCCTCCTGCATTGGTTTTGTCATATTTAGTAAACTCTAATAGACGGTCTCTACTATGGGAAACAATTCTATTTTCTGCTCATCAATAAAAGCAATAAAAGAGTGTGTTTGTACAGTAAAAACGCTCCAGATAATCTAACACAACATCTAAATTATGTTTCTTTAATTAGTTAACCAATAGCGAATATATTTGTTTTAATAAATAGTATAATATATATAATATATATTATATAACATAGCACAAAAACTGTGAAACATGTTACATAAATAGGCAAAGATACTTTAAAAGATCTATTCCCATGGATGCCCCAAAATGTAGTAAGATGTATATGCCAATACAAAATGTGTTACATGCAGGCAAACTGGATCATATGTTATGCCAAATTCATAGCAAATCAACCTAAAAAAGTTGCTACTTTTGTGAAATATATAGTATTTATATATATGTAAAGGCTGCTGATAAACCAATCAATCATTTAGTGCTCTTTTAACTAAAAATGTTACTAAACGACAAGTTGGCTTTCAACAGATCTATTTAGATTGGCCTAGTTGTTCATGGTCTACCACCAATGTGGTTCTTGGGAAAAAAACTGCTTCCCTGATCTACTAGGATCAAGCAAATAATTATGCAACTATCTTCCTAAAATCAGGCCATTTTTCCTCAAATGATAACAATCTTTCACTTTATCTCATTGTTTTAGTATCCAATAACTTGTTGAAGGCTGATCTCCTCACCCATGAGTTTAGGCATCAGCCTTTTTGTCATCGCTGATCCCGAACCTTTGGAACATCTTTAGAACCCAATGTGATTGATATGAAAGCCAGTAAATATATTATGATCCTTTGTCTTGTTTATAAAGATCAACCCAAAGACTAAAGGTGGGTGGAATCATCATCACAACAACAAAGGCTTTAAATACGGTACCTTCATTTATTTAAGCACATTTTGGTTTAGCTAGAATCTCATTAATATATAAAATGAACAGATTGTAAATGAACTAAATTCAGAAGCATTTGAAAGAAATTTGAGAATTGTCTATTTCAACAGAATTAAACCCATAGCTGGATGACACAAATAAAAAATAATGCAAATGAGCACACAAAATATTTTGGAAACAACATAAAAAATTATTATGTTTGCATATTTGCCTGGTGTGCCAGGTCGATGCCTGATACTGTCCCATCATCCTTTAGAATCTCAGAATAAGCATGGTGTTTTGGAATATAAATTGCACCAAGACTTTGAACGTCACAACTAATTTGGGTTATTTTCCAAGTATAACATGCAGTCAAAACTTGTCAGAAAATTTGTTTTATATTCCACAAAATACCAAATGTGCAGGTGTTTGAGTGTCCTAAGGTTGTTCCGCACACATATCCCACAGCGCTCTCCATCTAAATGTGTGGTCTACCCTGTTTCCCCGATAGTAAGACACCCCCGATTGTAAGACGTATCGGGAGTTTCAGAGGGGTCAGCTAATATAAGCCGTACCCCGAAAGTAAGACATATGTCTTACTTTCGGGGAAACACGGGGGATTTGCCTCCAGTGACGTGCGGTACAAAGAGTGGGGCTGGGGGTGCCAGGCCAGTGCCCTCCCCCTCCGACTGAAAAGACGGCGCCGTTTTGATCAGTCTGCCGACAGGTGTCACTGGCTCTGTGTCCTCCCGGAAAAAGGTCAGTGCTGGTCATACAGAGAGAGACCAAGGAGGGGGAGGGGGGTATATTTTTCCCAATATAAGACATACCCCGAAAGTAAGACATAGTGGGGCTTTTAGGGATAAAAAGAAAGTAAGACACTGTCTTACTTTCGGGGAAACACGGTAGTTGTTTTGATCTGTCTGAAGTTTGCCGTAACATTTATAGCCTTATAGAGTTGCAAGGGAAACGACAGATGCCCCATTTATGTGCCGGCAAACATTGTATACGCAAACTGCAACGTCCTTTCAATTAAAATGCCTCTTGTCACCAACGTGCCAGGCAGGACCTTTTGTTCTGGGAAACAAAATGACGGGTCCTATAATCAATATGTCCCAATTACCCCACATTTTGTCCTTCATCCTGGCACACATTGTCAAAACGGCTAGCTGTTTGAACTTTAATTTGTAATGTGGTTCTTTATACCAGGCAGATCTGGTGGTTTGCCTTTAGAGACCTTCACTCTATTTTTGTAGACGTGTTTTGGAGCTCCTGCACATTCGGGTTTCTGAATATATCCACAGAGTGTAAAGGCCTTGCGGAACTTTCCCTAACAGCATGATGCCCCTTCTGTGTATTCTTGTGAGCATTCTGAGTCAAAGTACATGAGGGTATACTTGTTGAGCTTCCTATTAAGATCATTGTGTTAGCTGCTAGCCCATTCATGGTTACAACGTCCTGTCAAATAAGCCCTCATTAATGGTTGTTCATTTGATACGGTCAGAGAGCAAAGCCAACAGGAAAACGGAGTATAAAAGTTCAGGATGACATCATTGTGTCTCTTCTCCTTTGCCCTTTCATCTCCTGTCACTCAACTGCAATTGCCAACCAACTCCATGATTCTCATCTTATGCGTATACAAAAAGTCTTCCTCCAGTGTTATAGGACAGTTAGCTTTTAGAAGATATATCTTTAACATTTAAACTATTATGTTCCGAAATATAGAGGTAACTTAATGTGTGACATAGCTATCATGCTCTTAGTGTCTGCTCCATGTTTTTAATCTCAGAGGTGTTCTTCTTCTCCATTTTAAGATGAAGGTTCTAATCTCCTTTATGTGTCCTATCTAAAGGGAATATAGGTGGACATATTCCGCCTTCCATCCATTTCACAAACTGTGTAGCCTTCAACAAATAAAGTGGCACCTTCAAAGTGTTAAACAGAAAATAAGCAGAATGATGACGGTAAAAATGTAATTAGCCTACTTATATGTACAATGATCTGTATATAGTGGGATAGATACATATGCATACCCGGGAACTTTGCGGGTTTTGGAGGATTCACGGTAGCATATTTAATAGAATAATTCATCGTGAGGATTTGGGAGTCAGCGAGTAAAACCGATGTCACAGAAACCAAGCAATTGGTGGTCTTTATGGTCCTAATGTAATTCTTGGCTGTAAAAAGAATAATTCATTGTCTGAGTTCACACAATGTTTAAGTTGCGGTCACATGAAACTGGTCTTCCTCAGGAAGTCAATAGTTCCATCCTTTAGCTAAGGAGTGATGTATACACCCTGTATTAACCTGTAAATCACTCTTTATAAACTAAGAATATAATAAGACATGCTTTGTATTCTTAAACACCTCCCTTTCCTTTAGTCAGTGGCGTCGCTACAGGGGGCAATTGCCCCCCCTAGGTTAATCCCCCCTAGGTTAATCCTTGCCCCCCCTGTTGCCCCCCTGCCGAATTTGGAATAAAGTCGCAATGCGACTTTAAATCCCGTTTTTTTATTTATTTATTTATTTTTTTAAATTTGGAGGAGAGAGAGAGGATGCAGCCCGCGTAAGATCGGCAGCCAAGGCAACCGATCTTACGCGGCCGCACCTCGAGCCCTGCTACTTACCTGTGGGAGGGTCTTCTGCACTGCATAGAGGAAGCGGAAGCCAGAAGAGAAGGCAGAGGGAGGCCGCGCCCCCTGCTGAGGTCTGTGAGCGGCATCGAGGAGCTGCAGTGCAGGTAAGGGGGGTGGGGAGGGTGTATGAGTGTAAGTGCTGGAACCTAGGCATGATGGGAGTTTGATTGCTGTTAGCAATCATACTCCTATCATGCCAAGTCAGCCAGTACATGCTGGGGGGCAGCTAGCTAGGTTTCAGCATGTACTGGCTGACTTGGCATAATAGGAGTGTGATTGCTAACAGCAAAGTCCCATCATGCCTAGGTTCCAGCACTTACACATCCAACCAGTAAATGCTGGAACCTAGGCATGATGGGACTCTGCTTGCTGTGATTGCTGTTAGCAATCATACTC
>VKOC01000008.1:9177073-9202612 GCA_009364415.1 Spea multiplicata | reverse complement strand
ACACATATATGTATCCACTCAATTTTAGAATCCATGAAGTCTTTTTCCTGAAGACTGTTTTTGACAATATGGTCCAAAATAACATCCAGATTCTGTTCCAATTTTTTTTATTACATGAGGTCACTTCCCTGACATTTGTCTATTCTTACTAAATGGCAAGAAACATATAAAACGGGAGGTCAGTGAATTTGACATTCAAAGGAAAATTGCATTACATCAGAAAAAGTAAGTGAATTACCTGGCTGTCTGCATTAGTTGTGATATATAGACATATACAGTACAAGTACTATACATGTACTGTAAGTCACAATAATAATAGCACATAATAACACACAAAGAATGGTAGTCATTCATTTGTTCCTAAACACACCCAATAAACATTCACAGTACTGGTGGAAAAAGTAAGTGAACCCTTGGATTTAATAACAGGTCAAACCTACTTTGACAGGAATAACCTCAAACTTCTGGTAGCTGCAGATTAGACCTGCACAACGTTCAGGAATGATGTTAGATCATTCTTCCTTACAGAACTGCTTAAGCTCAGCCATATTCCTAGGATGTCTGGTATGAACGGCTCTCTAGAGGTCATTCCACAGAACCTCTGATTGGTTAAGGTCTGCGGTCTGACTGGGCACATGCTTTACTCAAGATGTTAACAGAGATGGTTAACAGAGATGTTAACCAGTTCCAATGATTCTTCCAAGCCCTTAGCTGTTACTCTATGGTTTTTTTTTACCCCATTGTGCATTCTGCATTGTACCCTTGGAGTCATCTTGGCTGGGTGCCCACTTTTAGGGAGAGTAGCCACAGTACTATTTGTCTCCATTTATAAACAAAAATAAGTCTGTGGAATGATGAATATGTAGACTCTGAAATTACTTTCCACTTTTACATCAATCAACAATTCTTGATTGTAGGTCTTCTGAGATTTCTTTTTTGTGAGGCATGGTTCACATCAGCAGAAGTTTCTTGTAAATAACAAACTAAAACAGTTTTTCATAAGTCAAAGTAGCTCTAAAAGATAACTCCAATTATGTTTCATTGATTAGACCCCAGGTTTGCTAGCTCCTGACTCCAAGTAGCTTTTATTGAAGTCATTAGCCTAGGGGGTTTACATTATTTTTCCAACCCACACTGAATCTTTATTATGGATACGAACAATACAATAATTTGCGTTCTGTTAGTTAAAACAGATTGTGTTTGTTCATTATTGTAATTTAGATTCACATTTACACATAAATGCTGGTAATTCCAAGGGGTTCACTTACTTTTTCTTGCTACTGTATGAGCCTTACCTTTTTTATGACTAAAACTTGATTTATTGTGCTTGCCAATAGGAGCTCAAGGTAAGTTTGCGTTTTTGACTTTTGACTGTAAAATGTTCTACCACTTGCTACTAAATGTTTATAAAAATGAATAAATCTGTTTCCACATTAAGCAATATGATTTAGTTTGTTGTTTCAAAACAAGATATAATACCTAATTTACCATGAAACATGTTCTAACAAAGTGGATAACTTTGTAAAAACACCTCATAACTTACCCATCTCTTAGTTTAACAGAAGAAAGTGGCTAAGAATTATACTTATCTTTTCAAATATCTTCCCTTTATTTTTGAAAAAGAGAAGACTTCAGATCACACACTCTGCCTTACCTATTTCACATAAAACACTTTGTTACAAAAGACCAGCCTCTCTTAATTTTCTTTTGAGGCCTTAGGCTACTGTGCACACCTACCCTTTTATTACTAACAGTAAGTACAAAAGTAAGTACACCCCTCACATTTTTGTAGATATTTTATTTTATCTTTTCATGTGACAACACTGAAGAAATGATACTCTGCTACAATGTAAAGTAGTGAGTGTACAGCCTGTATAACAGTGTAAATTTTGCTTGTTCCCCTCAAAATATACACTTTGGGCCCAATTTGGAACATTTCCACTTTAGGGTGTACTGCACTTGTTGCCAAGGTTTTAGACAATTTAAGGCTGTGTGTTGAGTTATTTTGAGGGCACAGCAAATTTACACTGTTATACAGGCTGTACACTCACTACTTTACATTGAGTGTCATTTCTTCAGTGTTGTTACATGAAAAGATATTATAAAATATTTACAAAAAATGTGAGGGGTGGACTCATTTCTGTGAGATACTGTATATTATCGGTATGCCTACAATCGATCTTTGATTTTTGGTTACATGGGAATGGGACCCAAACCAGAATTTTAAACTACTGAATCAAACACAAAACATTCTTATAACTGTACATGGCATTATTTTATTTTTCCAGTTCAAGAGCATAGCAAGAGAAACACAGAATAGTGCAAAAATAATTATTTTGTTATAAAACATTGTATAAACTATACAAAAGTTTTGAAGTTTTGCCCAGCAAATGTTTCTTCCAACATTTATCGCAATTTACATTAACAAGGAATTAATTGGTAAAGATTGATCTCATGACCCATGCTCCGTACACATATACACTCAATTGTCAGGTCTTACTGGTTAAATTCACAGGCAAATATTTTCACTCATGCAATGAGGATAAAATGTTTGATTACATTCAATAACACGCACAGTACTAGGGGGATGAGTTGTGTATCTGTGGACATACAAAAACATATCTAAAGTAATTAAAAAGAAAAAAAACAATAAAACCAAGCTGTATAAAAAAAATGCTATTTTTATAACTTTGTTCCTGTTTCTCTGTCTCTGTGATCCCACATACTGTCCAAGAACTACAAGTTTGTGTGACAACTTTGTTCCTGTTTCTCTGTCTCTGTGATCCCACATACTGTCCAAGAACTACAAGTTTGTGTGACAAGTTTGTGTGCAAAAAAGTCCGACATCACTAACAGAAGACTTTCATCCATGTGATGACAACACCAAAAAAATCTTACTTGACAACATGGTAGATTTGTCTCTCACACCCATTATAAAAAACACTCGCTTTACGTTTATGCACTTAACCTTTGTTAAGTTTTATAAAGGATTAAAAATTTGGGGCGCTTTCAGTTCAATTTGCATTCTATGTAGAATATTCTTTGATTTTTATATGTTATCGCTACAGAGAATTTTCAAGATGTGTACCTAAATACACATTACTGCTTACATTTCCTGTATTTAGTAAAGGCAGCCAGGAGGAGAAATAGGTCTTATTTTTTAACTCCAGTTACTAAAAAAATGAATTCACAGATTGCATGCAGTACAATGCATCGGGATCCTTGTAAAATAGGCTCCTTTGTGCATTAAAAATAAAAAGGCAACTTTGAGGATTTGATCGTTTCTTTAAACTGGATTGCAAATAAAATGGGACTACAGCATAACACATTATATTTTAAAAATTCTGTGTAAAAAGAAAACAACGTTTTGGTCCATGCAACCTAAATTTAGAAACTATGTGAAAAATATATCAAGCTTTTCTATATCCAGATTTTTTCTTCCTAAAATTGTAAACATTTACGGATACATAACTATAGTAACTGTTAGTGCTCACTCCAGAATCCTTAGTAACAGCTTCTTGACATACAATTAGATTTTTGGTATGATTGTACAGGAAGCCAATATTTCCTGTCCCTCATCCAAACCTTGCAGTTCCAACTGAGGTAACTGGCAAGATGGAGCGGAGAAAAAGCGCTGCAGTCAGAACAACAGGATAAAAAAAAATTGAGTTGGCCCGAGTCGGACATTTCCTTGCCTAGGCCGAGCTTGGCACAGAACACAGCTATTTACCTCTCTTTCTCTCTCACACACACATTAGTCACAGTTTCACAACAGCAGCGGATGAGAAACACAATGAAATGCTGAAAAGGCAGGAAAGATGCTCAAACAGCCTGACATCTAAGAAACCTCAGTTTGAGGTATACTCAGGAATGACAGCTTGTAAAAAGCGGATGTAAAAAGGCATGCATTTGGTAGGGAATTTGAGCCCTGTTAAAAAGGACTCTATATGTCCAGAAAAAGAAGAACAAATGTCAAATGTGTCTTCTAGGCAATTTATCTGCTCTAGAGATTAAGCAACTGCTAAAAAAAAAAAAAAGCACCAAGCCAAGAACAAAAAAACAAAGAAATACTGAGTTCTACTCAGTTGTTTATTTTTTTTTAAAAAGAAAAATGTGCTTTCCATAGATACAAATATTTAAATTATCCCCTTGCTGTCACCACATCCACCAAAAATACTGCTCTGCAATACACTGAGGATGTCTCTAACAGTCAAGGAGAAATATTAACAACAACTGTACTGTGTATTTCTGGAAATAAAAAATAAGACAGTTATATATTTATTTATTTTTTAAAAAACATAGATTATTATAAAACAAATGCTTTTTGGCAGTGCAAAGTCATCAAGTGAGATAACACTTCTGTTTTATGGCAAAAAATGCTGGCTTGTAATTTCAAAGCTTGTAACCCCAGACTAACATCCAACACATTCTAACTGATAATTAAACCATATTTACAATAAATCATATATTTACATGTTTTTTTTTTGTTTTTAATATTGTGTCCTCTGGATTGTAAGCTCAGAAGCAGGGCCCTCTTTATTTTACGTATGGGTACAAAATTCTAGTTTTGCCAAACCTTTTGAATGTATGTCCTGTAAGCTCTGTAAAAATTGCTGGCACTATATAAATAAAAGGTAATAATGATAATAACCTGTTGTAACGTCTCTGAAACATAAAGCCTTTTCTAGTTATCAGCGCTATGGAGTATTCTCAGTTCTAAATTGCTACACTGTAAACACAATAAAGAAACATTATAGTTAATGCCTGTAAAAATATCATACAGAAAAACTTAAGGTGTTCCATTGTGAAAAATAAGCTTTAAATAAGTGTTTAATGATCTAGAAAACATAAGTGCCAGATTAACGTTTGTATTGCTGTCCCTGGATATCTGCACGGATTATGCACATCTACCACACAGGTCGTACTGCTCTTTACAAATCGTAACGGTTCTATCAAATAATAAGATTTTTACATCGAGTCCTCTGAATACTTGTTTAGGGACCCAAGCTCCAAGTCTCATTCTGTTTTTCACTCACTACCAAACAAAAAACAACCAACATACTTAAAATTAAGTGTAATTTTGTCCACAGAGAGCAATGCTTATGTGGGCACAAGTGATAAAAATGGACTAAAAACGAAAAGATGGAAGTTCAAGAACAAATGGATTCATTAAGGGAAAACTTGAAGTAGGAAGTAAAAATAAAGGGGGAGGTAAAATGATCGAAACTAAGTTATTATAGCTTTATTTTTAACCCCAGCTCCTTCTTGTGAAACAAAAAAAATTGACATTGTGTGCCCACACTGCATATACAGAGTATCCAGATACAATAAAGTTATACTGTAATAGTGCACTTTGTTTTTTCAAAGAAATGAATGTCCTTCATAAGGTATGCTTCAAGAATTTCTAAGATACATAAGTGCTTATGTATAACACTTCAGTATGCCCCCTATTATTATTATTCCTCAAATTACTAAACACATATTTAATTGTATTGTATACACTTGGTTCATTTTAGTAGGGTGAGGCTTTTTTGGAATCTTTGTCGGAGAGCTGCCCTTTTTTTTTAACAAACAGTTAGTCTGAAATTGTTGTTTCTCCCCTTGTAAACTCCAGATGGGGTACAACAGTGACAAAAGCTCTCTAGAAACTGAATGTCAGACTTCTTTGAAACGTTCTTTCATTTTCTAACATACAACAAGTGTCCTCTAGGTTGTGCAGCTCTTCGGTTATCGGAGGGCAACATGCACACTAACAGGGCCAGTTTTAAATACCAGGCAACAAATCAAGAGAGCGCCCTACTGGCGACCAACCCATGGTCGCCCTTGCTTTACATATATATTCGTCTGGGAACTATGGTCCTGGCAAAAGAGGAATACATCTACTTGCTAACAAAAAATCCTCACACACACATCTATATCGAATCCAGTGGTGATGGAACCCCTTAGCACATTTGCTGTTAAATTAAACAGTGAATATATTAGGTGTCATCTAGAACCCTCGGATAGTATTCTTCAGTTGATTTTCACTTCAGGATGTCTATACAAATTGTCCGGAGAACAGTTAACATATTTTTTCAGATTCAGGTTCATGTGTTTCAGTATAAAATGCATATACTTTTATATAAATATAAAAACAGAGTTTTTAGGAATTAATAAAAAAATCCCCTTTGTCAGCTTAGCCTCACAATAATTAAAATAATGTCGTGGTAGCACTTCCTATAAATACCAGTATCTTGGTTTACAAAAGGCACCCTTTGTTTAAATGAGATATTCAACCATCTCCCCATCTGTAACCTCTTGTCCCAGAGGTGGAAGGGGGTTCTTTCTGTCCAATGTGCTAGACTGGAAAACGGAATCTGTTGGGGAAAAAATAACATTTGTATATTTCATGGTTCTATTTCTTTGGAAAGAGTAGCATACTTAATACTTTAATTCCAGAACTGTATGCAAAAAAAATGGATTTCAAAAAACCTCTAGTTGGCCAACATGTACAGCCTTGGGTATTCAATAAAATAAATTTGAGCCCAAAGAAAACATATTGCAAAAAAGAAAAAAAAATTGCTGTTATTTCTAGCGCCAAATTGAATGGGCTCAGTTTCCTATGCGTTCAGTTTGTGAATGGGGATTTAGGCAAGAGTTGTTTGGTGACCTCTATAAACCGAATTGGAGGAAAGTTGAGCTCATCTACACACCCTTCATTTGTGTTTTCAAGTTATCAACATGCATTAAAACATGTCAGTTATTTTTTTGGGGGGGAAAAGTGTTGCGTGAATTGAGGTAAAACTATTAAAGATCCGGGTAGAAGATGGATACAGACATAAAAGTTTGTCAAAAGTGTCAGTTTGCATATAAGGAGCACATATTTGCATTTTTTTATGCTTTTTAAATGCCATTATCCCTTTAACAACAAGAACTATTCATTTTAAACACCCATCCCCACTTAAGCCACCTCTTACATTGAACTTCATATAACGTAGGACTCATGCTACTTCTACTAGCCCTTCTTTCAGGAGAAATTAGCCACTGATAGCTATTCATAATACATAATGTAACAGCTATATTCATGAATAAAACTTCTTATAGCTCATAATACAGAAATGTTAGGCTACAACCTCATTAATGTATGAGACCTAAGCTTCTATACTTGTATTCGCTTACTGGGACAGTTTACTACGTTTTACACAATTGAAAAAAAAAGTAACATTATAACATCGTTGCTCAAGGTAATACCTGTTCTCTCTGAGTTGTACATTGGGCTCGGAGTGGCTAGCCGCGCTTGGCCTGGAGAAGCACTAACTGAAGGGGTTTTATTCTGTTCGCTGCTCCGATCTGTTTGCGTGCAACAATCTCTGCTACCAGTCTTGGAATGACCAGGAAGGAGTGGTGTGGATGGAAGGACGGGTGACGGAGAAGAAGAGACTGATTCAGAGCGATACTCTGTACCCAATAGAATTCCTTCATAAGAAAAGCAAAACACAGTAAAAAAAATGTTTTTCTTCAATTATTTAGCTTTTTAACCATTATGTTTTGAAGCATGATTCCTACCTAAGCTGCCCTTCCAGCTCTTGTCTTCACGCTTATCTTCCAAAATGGGAGTGTTACTTAGAGTTGAAGAGTGAGATAGGAGTCCAGAGCCCGCATTAGAGATAGACATGAGTGACTTCGAAGGGCGCATGGAGGAAGGTTGGTCTAACTTGCTGGGGTCTTTACGGGAACGTTGTTGAAGAACTTTAATCATTGCATCCTTCTCAATTATCTGAGCATGAAGAGTCTTTATCCTGGTGGAGAAATTACTGTATGACTTAAATGTATTCCTTACACAACATTATCGCACGTGAAGAAACAAAAGGAACACGGAGGCTGGGCCTAGCAGAAGAACAGTGCAGACCACGAGACTTTTCTTCAACTGTTCACCTTAGTATTTATCTTTGCTTTGTTACCGTTACACAACTCTAGAACTGAGGTTTATGTGCTCTAACTCACAGTATTACAGTGGATCAATGAAGCCCAGTGCTTAACCTGTTTGAATTTCAACATACTCATAAGATAATTTCAATATATATAAGAAAACGTCATGTGAACAGAGAGTAATATTTTAGAAGTTTACAGGAAAAAAAAAAATCTGTATTTAAAAAACATGGCTATTTAAAGCTATTCTATTAACGGTTATAGAATCTCCACAAGTATTTATTTTTATTATGTAATAAAAGTCCACAGTGTTTTTTTAAGCAATGTTGATTTAACTGAAACAATTGCACTCCGATTCCAAGAATATTGTAATCACAATACTGATTCAGCAGGCATTGTTGGTTTTAGTTATTTCTGATCTGAAGTAGATAGCGGTGCCACATAAAAGGAGTGTTCATGCAACATGAAGGATAAAATGAGCTAGGTTATCTCACCTGCCTTCCATGTCTACACAACGTCTATTAGCCAGCAGAATGTCTTCCTCTTCTTTCTGTATCCTGGCCTCAAGGGTCGTATCAAAGCTCCCACTGGGCGAATGGCTGATTAGGCTTGTGTCCCTACATATAAAAAAGCATGATGATTACAAACAATAAAGATTGTGATAGTTAGTCTGAACTGTGTTATCTTACAAGGTCCCCGTTTGCATGAAATACTATATTATACTCAAACATACATTAAGAAAGGCCCATCTTCCTCATGGTTCCTGTAGAAATGTATCCCTGTCTTAAGTCAGCAGCTACCGCTTATACGGTTTGATGATTTTAAACGAACATATGACAAATATTAAAATACTAACAAGAGTACATAGGAAAGTCCTCAAAGACTACAATATTGCAGTATCACAAGATTTTAGTCATAGAACCAATTAGTAGCACCTGAGCTTTGCCCCATTGGTGCAAATACAAAGGTAGCGTAGTGCTCAAAGCAATAGTTCTTCCCAGAAGCGTCATGATTATTAATATGTACACAACTTGTCTTAATAGCTGGTGTTTAAAAGGTTAAAATGCTGATTACATGAACAATGCATATTTTACAACTACAGCTCTTCAAACAGCCATGTCCCTGGGATATCTAGTGAATTCCAACACACAGCCTGAGAAGTGCACACAAGGCAGAGATAAGATAAGCGGGGAATGTACGCACAGCGCACCCTTCTCATTGGGGTCGGGGCCAACATGCTACACATTTTCCACAACAGTAGAGCGTGGGAAGCGTGAGCTGAGAGCTAAATCACCTTTGTGTGGTCACTATTCCGTGCAATTGTCTTCACCCTTATAAAATTCGCCTGTTCACCCCAAGTACAATACATAAAAATAACAGATATAAATGTATACCATTAAGGAGTATCTCGGTGACAACAAGCTGCAAAAGCTTTCCAGATGGAATGGATTATCAATGCAAAGCATGCAATAGTCTCTGGCAAAATACAAAACCGGTTCATAGTCACCTCTGAGCTGCTACAGTAGCTGCAGCATCTAGAGCGAACTGTCTCATGACGCTCTCCTCCAAATATTTTTGCTCCCATTTGGTCATGTCGGCTTCAAGGGCAAGAACCCGCTCTTCCTTCTCTCGGAGAAGCTCCATGAGGGCTGCAGCGTTGTACTCTGACATATTGGTGGCCTGAGAGTTCCCTTGACGCTGTAACAGGAAAGCAGGTTATAATATTGTACTAACGATACAAAGAGATGGCTAAGTGACTACAATACAAAACCTTCAGAGCTGTAAATATATTAAAAATGCAGAGACCGTGTAATCCTAATAGCTTTAACAGGTGCGAGGGACTAACCCATGTGGTGCTCTACAGTAGGAAATCAAGGCTTTCATCTGCTTCCTAAAGCAGCCAATGTGCCAGTTTACAAAAAATATGCAACAGAAAAAAGTCAGATCTCAAAATAAGATATATCATTATATAGTGCATTAAATATAACTAACAAAGTTCAGTGTTTTCATTTTTCTTTTATTAAGACCAAAAGTAACATGATAGACCCTCACCCCAGAAAACCACATACTTGGCACTCTCATATGAGAGCCATGCAGAACTGAGTCAAGGAGAAGCATTTGGCTTTTTATACGCATTCATTATATACATTCTCAGTGTCACCCACTGCCCACTTGGTAGACGTTTGTTAGAGAGAACTCTTTTTTGCTTCAAGGCATATATAAAGTTACAAAGTTAAAGCAACAATGCCCTTTCCCTTGGATCAAAAAGAAATACTGTTTTAATGCTATTCTTATATTTTCATTGACACATTTGTCAGTTCCTAATCGCTCTCATAAACCATTACTTAAAATCCTCCTGTGAGTCTTTAAAGTTATGTCTATAAGCTGACACAGTATGCCATGAGCTTCAGAAGCTGGGACTTGGTTCAAAGTAATTTTCCTTTGGAAACGATGTACAAACAGGGCAACTGTATGAAGCTTTCCTTCTACGGAGGCAGCTAAAACCAGTCTATCTCTTGGAAGTTTGTAACAACCTGGCTATGCAAATATTCCCTAAGAATGTGCACACTCAGCATGTTTTATTATCTTGGGTGGAAGTGGGGTCCACATAAAGAGCTTATTTTAAACGGGTTATTTCTGGTCTGGCTGTCGAGCTGTTCTATATGTAAATAGACGTGTCTGCATGCGTTAAACAAAAAGATCTGGAAGGAAGCCACTACCATAATTTGTATTCAAATTTTAAGATATTTTGCTTTATTTACAGTATTTTAATTAAAGGAGAAGGCATGAAATATTTTTTTCACTATTGCACACATGCTGGTTCTCTGGCTCTCAAAGCAGGACCCCAGTGAAAAAATTCCCCCGGGGCCCACCAACTTCATCAAACAGCTTGTGAGTGCCACCTTTGCCCCGAGTGCAATCCAAACACCCAAACAGCCTGCCTGTGTCATCTTTGCCCCCAAACAGCTTATATGTGTAACCTCTAGATTGTAAAGTCATTTGAGCAGGCCCTCTCCACCTATTGACAATAAGTCAAATTGTTATGTTATATACCGTACTACTTGTTATGTCCTGTCTACCCACATTGTGCAGCACTATGGAATATGATTGTTGTATAAAACAACAATAATTATAATCTCTGCCTCATAACAGCTTGTCTGTGCCATCATTGCCCCTTGCGCCCACCCCTCCAACATACACTCTGGCACACATATGTACAACACACTTACACCAATGTACACATGCTAACACATGCTTATTCATACTCGCTAAGACACAAGTACACATTCTTTCTAATACCACTCATACTAACACACACTCCATCTAACAACACATCGATGCTCTCATAGGCTTACACATATATATCCATGCTCACACACATACCCCCTGTGCTGGTTTAAAATTGATTAGAAAGGGTCCTTCCGACCTGGACCAACCCGGCGCCATTATCTTACAGGTTCAATGCATGAATACAGTCAGGAAATTAACACTATCAGGGCATTTGCACGCATTCCCAATCTATACAGCTCTGAACCCAGGGCACCTTCCTGGCGGCGTCTGTCAGACAGGCTAAGATCTCATTGTCAGCGGAGGACGAGGATCAGAGGGCTATACAGAGCATGTGAAAGAGTTTGAAATTGTTTGCGTGCACCAATGACAAATATTTTTCTCTCTAAGAATCTTAAAATATGAAATGCCTTAAAATGCGACATTAAACACCCATGTTGTAAGCAAATAGCAATGCTTGCTTGATTTATTTCCTAATCGGTTCCTGTGAACATTCCATTTTACCTGCTGCATGCGGAGAGATTCCAGCTCTCTTTCCAGCCGGGTCCTCAGCCTGTGTTCCAATTGTTCCCGCTTCTCACAGGCGGCCTGAAGCTGAGCCAAAGCCTGTTGCATTTTCTCTACTTTGTCCACATAAACTTGCTTCTTCTTAAGCTGGAAAATAGACAACAAAAATGTGTTGCGTGAGCAATAGCATTCTACTTTCTTACCAAGTCCAGAGAATGTGAAGAAAACTCCTCTGAATGTTACAATGAGGAGAGGAGACCTTTAACTTGTTGGAATTTTGAGGCAATGTGCATAGGAAAGATTTAAACCTGTTGGTAACCTATTAAAAAAACTGCTTTGGTCAAATTTGTTCACCTGTTGGCCTGTTAGAAAATCAAAAGTTCTATCGTATTACATTAATGGTATCCAGGCGCCCAGGGTATACCTCCCGAGATGTATGCAGTCCTAAAGTTAAACTTATACAGTGGTTGCAGAAACCATTAGTGACCCTAACGAGTTATGTCCAGACGTGTGGGAAGCCTGTGTGGAAAGATACACTTTACAAATGTTTGTTCAACCGCCTTTTCTGGTTCTACCAGCGTGGCAGGGAATTTTTCCTTTAACCCTCTAATATCCACGTGAAATGGGAAGATGCTGAATTCCACATGCTGTCACAGATCTCACTTTATTTGTGAACTACAAATGCAAGAGTTAACTTAAGTGTCTTTCCTCTAACAAAAGGAGTATATATCTGCATCCCTCTGCCATAGAAAGAACAGAAGGGCATGTGTTTCTAGATCCTTTTAAGGTACGTTTCTAGTATGCAAAGAATCTAGAGTCTCCCAAGTTCTCTCTGGGCCGAGTTACTTTTGGATTGCACTTGAGAGAACTATGAGAGGAATCCCCTATGTTTACAGTGACTGTTCAAGATACCTCTTATGGTATAAGGTTGGCCTTCAATACGTCTACAATGCGCCATAAAACAGACGTCTACAATGCGCCATAAAACAGACTCTTCAAATTTTTGTAATAACAATCCCATCAGGGAGTTGATGTCCGAGGATAGGGTTAGTAGTCCCAACAGGTGAAGAGATTGCCTTTTACACATTGTTATGATTTGTTTGGTGTTCCTGGTGTTTCAGGAATAAGTAATTAACATGGTCCAAAAAAAATAATCTCTGCTAAAAAATAAATAAGGTAACAAAGCCATCTACACTAATTTTCGCTTATTAAATTTGGTTCATGTTTGAGATAACAATTCAATGTATAGATCATGTCTTTCTGTATTCAAAACAGAAATCTAGACCCTAAAAGTATTTAACCAGAGAAAGCTGCGGAAGGTATGCAGCGCAGCTCGGTTTCTCAGCCCTCTTTTCTGTGTGTGGAATGTGAGAAGATGTCTGATGAGTTCCAGACAGGAAAGAGACAAAATAAAAAAAAGTTATATTTTCATCTGGATAGAACCAGGCCACCGGCATTTCAAACCATGCGCACAAGAAGAATACATAAATCAGAACATCAAATAATATTTACAATAAGCAGAACCTTATATGTGCTTTTTAAAGAAGAAAAAAAGACAACCTCTGGCCTTTCCGTAATTTTTACTGCTGGACGTCCCAAAGAACCATTTAGGTCATACTGAAACACATTAACATCAACACAGCCTGAATCTATGTATGTTAAACTGTAAAATGTATTTTCAAAGGGTTAACCTAAAGAGTGTAACTAAAACCTTTGCATCCGAGATTTATTACACATGCATACACTTATGGACAGAGGTCCATTAAAACATTAAAACATCAAATAGATGGGAAATACAGTGTAGTCGTTGTTAATGTTGTAAATGACTATTGCAGTTGCAAACGTAGCGGATTTTTTAATGGAATATCTTCATAGGCCTACAGAGGACCTCTGTCACTCCCATCACTCCTTTGTTCCAATGGCAAGTTGCGTTTGCTAATCCAAGTTTAGGTTTAAAAGGCGAATTGGTCATTAGAAAACCGCTTAGCACAGCTTAAAATGTCCTTGTTTTTTCAACGAAAACAGCTTAAGCTTTCATCTACCTGGCAGCTTTCAAGCTTGGGGTCTGCAATGCCAGCTACACACACTTTAAATTCCTAGAGATGCAGTGCAGCAGTGACCCCCCCAAAAAAACAAATAAAAGCAGCAGGCAACAAGGAGATTGGTGAATACAAGCAGGTTACGGCATATATTTGGCTATGAGATTTCTCCATATCATTGCTGAGGGACCATTTTATCATTATATCATTCTGTTGACATATGATGTCCCACTTCAGCAAGAAAGAAGATAAGCACACATTCGGCTTATGATACGCCAAAGACTTTAATGCACATTTTTGGGAGAGGGATGCATCCTGCATGTAAAAAAAATATATATACTACACACTTTACAGGCAATAGCGTTAATCTGAAAATAACGTTTGTGAAGAAACCCTACAAATACCTTACCTCTTCCTCCAGCTTCACCACTTTAGCCTGAGCATTATTAAGGGCCTGATCCCGAATTTCTATATGCCTTCTCTGGTCCTCATTGGTGGAACGCAAAGAGGACAACTCCATCTCTAGCTTTTCCTTCTCCCGCTGGATCTCCTTGTCTGAAAGCAAAACAAGGAAAAAATTTAAATACGTAAAAAAACACAGGATCTTGTGCAGAAAATGGGGGCAACAACAAATTACTGAGAAAAAAAACCACTGTTTCTTCACCGATACCTTACATAAAACCTAAACAATACTTCTAGATCGACGACCTTAGCAACATGACCCACGACACATATAATTTCACATATTGCTGGCCATCACATGTCAAATACTAACTGGCAGTATGGGCATTCTTCATGTTTTTTCAGATAACACTGGAAACTAAGATAGAGTAGCCTCTGGAAAAAAACATTTCTCCGCAAAGTACTACAGTAAAAAGTCCCTTGTATTGTTTAATAAACCTTTAAAATAATGCCATCAGTACTCCAAGTTCCACAGGGGACTTTCCCGTCAACAAAAATCTTTCGTTTGCATTAGAAACAGATATGATAATCTCTCTACAGCAGTCCAGGGGGTTTCAGAAAATAGAATATTTATACAGATTTCCTTTTATTAATTCAGCATAAATGTCCATTTTTTGTAACTCAGGGGGATTTAAATGGTCGACATTGTTCACCTAAAGCCTCCCAACTCTTAGAGCTAGTGCCAACACAGTGACTCACACAATAGTAATTAAAACAGCATTATCATCCCTTTCTTTCCAGCGACACATTAAAAAAGTAAGAAATAAAAACCATCTGGGTGTGTTCCTGAGAGATGGGTGTACCCCGTGCGACAATCTATGAGAGTGGATTCCAGCAGGGGAAAAGCCGGATTGGGAGCATTTACACTTAGCTGATGACTTCATCACATTAGGAACATTCTCCAAATTTCCAATGAAAGGTCAGCATTTTCCCAGAACTGAATATATGATCAGATTATTGTAAGTGCAAGTTACAACAGAAAATTTTAAGGCTCAAAAACAGAATCCACACACCAGAAAACAAAACGTAGGTATATGTGAAGGTCCAAAGACCACGGTCTCCTAGCTATTTACAAAAGTCTCAATATTAAACTAAAAGAATAAAATAAGCACAAATAGTCGCAAAATTTGAAACAAAAGTACTTTTTAAGCTAGATAGGCACACTGTCTTAAAGGGACAGTTAAATGTACAAGGCAGACTCGCCAAAAAAGAGAACCAATTTAATGTGACTTCTTTAAAAAATGTTAATGAAGAAAAAATCTTAGGGAGAAGTGGCAGCCCCCCGCCGCCTCATTGGTCTGACAAATCTCAACAATGATTGGCAGCCTGAAGTAGCCAATCTGTGGCAAGAAAGCCCTCCAACTGAAACCAACTGGGCATTATTATAGGCATTAAAGAGCACATGCTGGCTGGAGCATCACCTTCAGCAGATTTAAATTGAAAGAGACTGAAGATTTAACAATGCTGCCAACTAAAAGCGCCAATCTTACTACACCAATACCCCTCGGAGCCTGTGAACTTCATGGGGTACTTCATGTAGGAAAGTGTATTGAAAATCTTTAAATACTGTTCCCTGCCTACATTGAAACATTGTGCTCCCAATATTCAGAAACTTGCACAAATGTTTAAATGTTTGTAATGGGATCATATGCATTGATGCAGGACTTCCCAAGATGAGAATGACAGACAGGTTTTTTCCGGGGGGGGGGGGGGTGGGGGGCTTGATTGTGCCACTTCAAACGGATTAGAACAACTGACAGAAGCGGCGTGGCCACAGACCACACTTCATGTTGGGCTACAAGTGAACAGTAACAAAGTATACACAATAGGATTGCGTAACAAGAATCCCCGAAGACATTAACACCCAGTAACTGTCAGACCAGTAGGACTACATTCCATCAGCCAACGCAATGGAATGGCAGGAGGAGAGAGAAAACATTACGCAAACAAGATGAATCTGGAGCCTGCCACTTGCACTGATGTGTGTTAAATTCTTTATTTTATTAGTCTGCATGCAAATGTATGCTTCAGGAAAAGGAATGAGCACTGGCCCCTTTAATAACTAATGATAACTGGACCAGTGATGTTAAAATAAAAGGTATTGTGTTGCCACTGACTACAGCTCTGATGATCCTCTGACCAGACAGTATGCTACTAAAAGGATAGTAGGCATTATGCAAGTCATTTTACTGTCTGTTAAATAAAACATCCCTGGAATGTGAGGTATTGTTTTATATATTGTAGCTTCCGAGTAGTACAACTGCCTTAATCGTAATCAAGCTAATTGAACAGTAATTGTAGTGAAAGTGACCAGACGGGCATGTCAGGTGGTGACATGGCCTGTTCTGTGAGGTCAAGTCATTAGATCTTTTGTTTGGTAAGTAGGGCAGGGTTGCCATGGGACAAATACATTTTACATACTGCTGGGAAGAACATCACATGTGCTGGTCAGTAACATGTTTATGGTCTTAGATTGTGTTAAATCTTCATCAATTTCAGTGCAGATTCCCCTGGTGAGACCACCACCGATGACCTGAGGTGAATCCTGTTAAGGGATTCCACGGAGTCTTTCCTTTCTTACAAATAGAATATGCTTTATAAGAGTTTATTTTGAGTATATATTATAGTTTAAATCAGGTAATGGCTGACAGGGTAGCTATTTCAAAATATGGCCAAACAATATATATTAAAAGGGGAGCAATTATGAGTAAAATATAAAATACAACTATAGAGGGGGAACGTGAAGATTACAGGCAAAAGCAGGATTACTGCCCTGCAGAACCTCCCCATCATCTCCAAAACTTTATATCAACGAAGTGTTGGTAATAAAAGGAATGAAGAGACAACTCCCAGAGAAACACATTATACCTAGAGATTTGTTTAACACAAAGCGGTATTTTGAATTTCTATGGAGTTGGTTCTCTGTTGTTGAGTAAATATGAACTCCTAGCCTAAGAACGTAGCTCCACTACCAGCCTTCCTCTTTCACTACATGGGAACATAAAGAGATCAAGGTCCTCTTCAGAGAGATGTCAAAGACAAGAGAACAGCAAGGATTTGGTCACATGGTTTTGCAAACTTCAAAAAACACTATGGTTACCCTTATGCATTTAACTCATTATGATCTCCATACTCAATGTACACGTTATAACAGAGAGAATAAAGAAAAATAAAAAAGGCAGAACAAAAGCCACATCTAGTAACTCACTTTGTGCTAGAAGTTGAGATATAGTTTTTCGGTTGTCCTCCGAACCCTCAAAATCCTTTGATGCAAGCTGTTTGTTGGCAGTTTCCATGCGTTCTATAGAGATAGAGTGCAAATGGATTTCAGTTTGAATTACCATGCATTACATAAAAAAAGACAAAGAAAAAAATTTATACATTACCATCTACATCTATCATTACAAATAATGTTATTTTAGTTAAAAATGAATTGAATATAGATCACGTGACTAATGGTTAATGTGAGAAAATTCTACCTTAGAGAAAAGACAGTAGATGTCTGAAATAGCCTTCCAGCAGAATTAATAAACGCAAACACAGGAAAGACATTCAATGCCTAGGACGTTCATAAACATATCTATAGAATCTAAACAATGTACTACATTGGCCAGAGGACTCTTTTCTACACCATGTATGTTTGTAATTATAAAGAAGAGCATAACATTGATATAGGTGAATACATGTTGGAAAAGAGCTTCCTGTAAACTGCCCGGAAGGATTTTATTGTCGGCTATGATAAAAAAAGGGTAGATTTGCCTGCATTTTAAAGGAAGAGCACATGTTGATGAACTAAATATTACAAACCAGAAAGTAATTGTACTTTGGAAGGAAGCATGAATTTGTGAAAGGGCTGGAATTCAGTGACACCCCTCAGGGAATATGTCACCCTGAGGTGAGGTCCTTGAACTAGAACAACTCCCATCATTATGTACTAAACCAAGTTAGGCAGAATACCTTAACTATAGAGTCATATGAATAAATCAGCCCAACATTTCCAAACAGGAGTGCGTGTCAACACCCAGATTCTCAGAGATGTATTAAAGTGCACTCGCGTTTGTCTCTGAAAGAAAATCTTTACTACTTTAAGCTGATAAAAAGGTTTGCAATCTATAGAAATACACCTTAGCCAAATTCTAGCAATAAGCCAGAAACTATTTCAAAGAGTAACCTAGTTTAGCAGTGCTCTTCACTGCAGCTTAACTGCAGAGCAAAAAATAAAATCAGAGAACACCTAATATAAAAAATATAAGAGGAACAGTAATCAAAAAAGCAACCCTGTCTAACTGACAGAAAGGCCAGCACCAAACTGGTCTTCCCAGGTACCTGTATATTGTTTGGAGGTCACATAAGGGCTATGATATTTTGCAAATATTTCAAATGTAACTAAAATATGAAAATTAAAAATATGATTTTACCAATATGATATACAAAGAATTGTTTTCTACAAAATAGGATTTAACCCAATGTATGATGATGTACCTCTGAGGTCCCGATTAAAGTCATGAATCCTACGGATCTCTCCCTCCAGTTTGGTTCTCATGGCTTTCTCCAATGTTTCTCTCTTAGTTGAGGACTTAACAAGATTTTCATAAGCTTCAGAAATCCTCTGGATTTCCATTTCCATCTTAAACAGAATAGAGAAGAGAATCAGAAAACAAGTTTATATACAGAGCCCATCAATAAAGACATGATGGTTTGGAGGCCATATGGAAATTCAGCCTATATATATATATATATATATATATATATACACACATACATACATAACTAGTATACATCCTCTTTACAGCCCGAGAAGTTCAAAACACAAGTATGTGAAAAAAATGGCAGAAAAAGTAATGGGAAATGGGTTCTTTTGGAACAAAGATCACATCAGGACATGAACAAGGCATACAATTATCATACGGATCAAATAGAAGAAAAGTGGAAGACCAAATCATCAAAGTTGTTTTATATAAACAGGAGATGTTCCATGTCAGGGATGGGCAAAAAAAGTGAACTTACAGCCGTACAAAAGACTACTGGTAGAAATTATACTGCGACAGCAGCTGGGGGCTCAGTTTGCCCTTCCATATTCTAAATACACACAAGACACAACATGTTTCTTTGTTGACAATGGCTCTGGTTTTTATAGTTAATAACAATGCATTAGAAACCTTATCATGCAGTACAAAAGATATATATATGCTGTAGATAAAAACATTAAAAAAATTAGCAAAATTTCACAGCTGTAACAGGTAGAACATACTTTCTGAAACCTTGCTACTTTGTCATAGCAGCCCTCCAGTTCTTGGCGCAAAGATCTGTTCTCCTCAGACAGAGCAGCAACCATCTGTTGTGCCCTGGATACAATGGCGAGCGGGTCTCCCTGCATATGTGCATAAGGAGAGGGCAACTGAGGAGGTCTTGTCATTGCAGGATCCATCTGTGGGGGCTGTTGTTGTTGTTGTTGTTGCTGTTGCCCACCATAATATGGCTGAGATGAACGATAAAAGTCCCCAGGATGATACTGTGGCACATGCTGAGAGCGGGGTGGTCCACCGAAGAAGTCACCGTGGCTTGGAGAAGGAAGTTGCTGGTGCTGAGAAGGAGACATACCAGATGGAGGTGGGGACTGCAGAAGACTTATAGACCCCAAAGATGTGAGTGAGGATGTGGGACTATGGTAGTGTGAGACTCTCTGCTGCTGGAACTGTGATGAAACATCTTGATTTTGCCTGTGGGAGATAAAGTACACAAAGAAAATGTATAATTTACACCTATTTTGCAGGCAACATCACGCACGCATCTTAACTAGGCTAATATAATATACAGGATTGATATATATTCATGACTATAGAACTATGTGGACACTATAACCAGGCATTGCAGTTCTGCAGTTATCACACACTTCACATTCATCCACACATTTGTATGTATTCAGCGTGTGCACACAACTACACAAATACATGTGGACCTCTTTCATTAAATACACGTGTATTAAAATGCTTAAGCAAGTTTGATTTTTTTTCTGCCAATAAATTAAAATAGCGCAAACGCCCACCTCTATTCTAGCTGAATGGGAACAGATTCACACAAATATATTAACTGAAACATATAAAGTACACTCATTATTTTTAGACATGAAAAAGGCAAAGATTAACCAACTACAAAGAACTTTGTACATACATGAAAAACAGGCACCTGTCCCAAATAAACACCAGTGATCTCACAATATATGAAGCTTTCTTCAAAATATTTGAGTGTCGACTCCTCCCAAATTGGCATCTTCTAAATGTATTGCCTCATTTTGCAACCAAAGTGTATCCAAACATCTCCCATCTTCTGTCTACTAAAAGGAATCCAAGTAGTGATCCAAGCAACGCTCCCAGGGAAATCTCTAGTATTATTAATGTTCTCTCAGCGGAGCTTTGCCAGTACGTACGTCTCTGCTGAATGCTGTACACAAAGGGAAAGAATCCCTGACGATAGAAAGTTCTCAGCTGCTGGAGCTGCACAGAGCTGTCCTGGTACCAGCCCTCTCAGCCCACAGAGGGGAAGGTGGATCTTTGCATGTGTGTTACTAATGAGAATGTAGGTCAGATCACTCACCCTCTCCATTCAGAGCTATAATTTACCATTACAAGACTGGTTCCTCTACCTTTTTTTCTCGTAACACTAATCCAATGACAGCAACTTATTAAAAGATCAAGTTCATGTAAACAAATGTTAAATATACGCTCATGTTTAATCTTTTTGTCACGTATAATACCTCGCTTGGATATGCACGATTGGAATGGTGAAAGTTTAACATAAAGCATATAGAATTATTGCACAAAAGTCAACTAAAAAGTTCTAATCCAAGTACTGTGCTGAACAGGGCACTACTCGGAATAACCGCCCTACATACAGCACAAAAAGTGCAAACCTGCAAATAAATAAGTCTTTAATCAGATTTTGCCTCATTCGTGTTGAGTCATGTGACAGACAGGATGAAATGCCTTCTTGTCCCATCAGAAATAACTTTAAGAAACTGTCTTGTTTTTATAAACATTAAAAGGAAAATGAAAACCAAATGATAAAACTAGGTCACGTTTCTTCAACTTATGTCAGACTCATATCAACCAAACAATTCTTAATAAACGGCATTGTGGTATGCATTCTGTGACAGCCCTCCTAGCAGCCATATTTGTAGTTTTATTTCTACGCTGGAACCAAGCCTAGGGGTCACTACAATTCTCACTACAGATTGGCTGCTTGAAGCAGCCAATTAGTGCCGAGAAAGCATCCCTACCGAAAACGAGGGGATTGCTTCGTACACATGCATGTACACTAGGTGGGGTCGATCTCAGATCCCCACGATGTTCACCAAGCAGCGTCGGAGCTGACTGGCATTAAGTAGGTCGCACGGCTGGCAAATAGCCGGGGTAAATGAATACGGGGGGGGATTCTCCAGAATGAACTCTGAGACATCATATGCACTTAATGGTATATGGTGGCTAGAGTTTTAGTAATAACAAGGAATTATTCACTATAATATTAGAATGCTGAATAACACTGTAGAGTTACTGCTCACATGATTGTTCCTTTAGACGTTCTATGTATTTTACAATACATGTGTGTATACAAGGACTTCCTGTGAGTGGGCCACACAATGATTTCTCTAAATTCATGAATTTAGAAATAAGGTTATAAGCAGAACTGGATGAACCCCAGGAAGTGTACCTCCTATAATTTCATTGCTATTCCATAATTTTACATGTTGCCTTGTGGATGCATCTTGTCTCATCAACAACTACAAATATCTATCTGACTTTACACAGGTCTGGCCTATTTAGCGCAAGTAATTTTACAGTAGCACACGACCATCTGACTTCTGTTCTAATCATTGTATATTGTGAGCAATGTAGGATGAAAACTCGGACATAACACCACATAAAGGTCCCGTTGAAATACAGAAATAGAGTTAGTTTAGCGTAGAAGCCACTCCACTAAAATCTGTAAAAATACATAAAAACAGTTTTATTTCTCCTGTCAACCAGTCTGTTTGGTTCTATCCAACAGATGGCTGAGAATAGTTAAAATACATTCCATTCCTCAGAGAAAAGGGTTTATACTGCAGTCCATGGCTGCAGTAATCCGAGTAACCTGCCGTACCCTGTGACTCACAGCTTGTAACTAAGCTTCACAATGTGCTTGTATGATCTGATGAGAGGCTCAGCCAATTGCAATGAAGATCTTAATACACAGAACACATACCCAGCTGCCCGGAGACATCCAGCAGGTGAGTATATTCTGGAAACAAAGGGCTTCCATTATCCTACGGGATGGGAAAACCAAGTCTGCTTGTTAGACCCCACTGGGTCTCTTGTGCAAGTTAGTACTGAAGCAGGCTAGCAGCAAGTATAAAGGGTACGAGCTTTGGTTAGCGGAAGGTGGGTTGGGTGAACGCATCATATGTAAAACAGAAAAGTGTAGGGTGAGGAAGGAGAACACATACATAGAGGGCATTGTGATGATTCCTTTCATCCACTTGAGAATTGATTTAAAGGAGACACTCAGCTATCATATGTAATAAGGGAATATGGTGGCTGGAGGATACCTTTAACCATGCTTTCACGTACCAGAGGAATTTGCAAAGTACTTCCAGTGCCCAATGGATAACACAACCAGCCCTGCTCACACCATTCTCCCAATGTTCTGGTTTAGAGTTACTGGTCAAAGAATCACTAGACCGGAACTAAGATTGTCAATTTATATCTCTGAAGCCAGCTTAGGAGGGAGATACTGTGAAAACAGGTGCAGAACATCTCTGTTTCAGCCCCAGTCTTTCACCATATTTTGAACTATCCCACATGTAGTTCCAGTATGTGTAAAAACCTGGCCAATTAAGAGTCCTGAAGCATTACACTAAGGATTTAAAGCATTATAGAATCATTAAGTTGAAAGGCTATATGATATTCAGTAACTATTTTACACTAGGTTCCCAGCCTGGGCGAGACAGACGTGTTCTGCCCTGCAATATTTACCATCCCGAACTAAATATTTAGGATGTGTTCATTATTAGATCATCCCTCCATTGCTACTGTTATTACGCATAAAGACCTTCACAGCTAATCTCCTCCCAGAAACCTGTCAAATTCCTTTAGATCACAGACACTGACAACTGAGTAAGACAGAGGTAGACTATTACGACAGACCACCTTGTTCAACTTTCTACAAAACCTAAGACACAAAAGAAAGAAGTTACCATTTTGTTTATGTGTCACACTTAAGGGTTAAGCAAATGATCACATGCTTTCCCCTTATTAAAAAATAGTCAACATTTGTGACACCAATTTATGAAAAGCTGCTGAAATGTCTTTTGTATCACAGACGTACCATTGGGCAGAGTAACATGAATGCACAAGGCTCTGTAATGTTGATAGACAATGACATCATATAGATAGCTTGTCTAAAAACAGCTGATTCCGTCCCTAAAACCAATGCCTAAAACCACTTTGGTAATAGGGGCGTTTATAGCAAGATCCCAGGTATCACTCAAAAGCAGTTACCTTCTACCCTTTTACGATCATCTATGCATCTGTCGCCCTATACTTTTATATATAACATATAATTAATTGTTTCATTTTGCTTACTTATGCTTTCTATATAAGTGTATTTAAGAGAATGCTGGCCTACCTAGGAGCTCCATATTCTGGAGGATGTTGGTAGCGAACCATTGGACCATCAGAGCGATTCTGCTGACTGCTCCTACTGTCTCCATAATGGTGTCCAAATTCCTTGGATTTTCCTTGTGAAGGAAGAGTGGAAATGTTTTTGTAGGGATAGTCAGGTGGTGGTCCCCTGTGCTCCATCACTTTTTGACCACTGTTCTGGGGTGGATTTTTGTACATTTCACCGGATCCAGGATTTTTGTAGAAATCACTTGGCTGTGGTGATAGGGGAGCACTGGTGATTGGAGCATGTGCTTTGACTCCACTTGTGGCCAGTGAAAGCTGCATCAGTCTTTCACTTAAAGACCGTACATGGCCTTGCTTAAGGTCCTTCAAACCATCATCCTGATGGACTTTCCCTGGGTTGACCCTTTGAACGGTAGGACGGCCTTCAGTTCTCATTTTTTGATTAGTCACCCCAGTCACATAAAATGCAGCTCCTACACTTGTATGAGGCTGCCCTCGAAAGTATTGTGACTGGACCTTGGCCTCCTCATAAGTAGGAAGGTCTTCACTATTTTGGGATCTCAAAGGCATCTGCTTTTCCATCATATTCTCCACCTGGATCTCCTGCCCTTGAGGCTCCTGGCGGGCAGCATGTGGAACCAGTTGGGGATCCTGAGAGGTCAAACTTTCGTTCTGTGACCCTTGGCCTCCGCCGTAAGGAGGAACGTTTGCCGTGGCTTGTTGGTGCAATGCCAATAGGTTGCGGTTTTCATTAGGATTCCCGTAACGCAGCTGCTCCTGTAGCAGTCTCTGCAACACTGTGGTGGCTGCTTGCTCTTCGGAAGTCCTCATCTCCAACTGCGTTGCCTCTGATTTGGAATCTTAATGACCTGGGACAGAGCAATTGGAATATTTCAGGACTACAAATGAACAGGCAGTAAAATAGCCATTTCATTTTGATATGCAAGCACTGACATCAACAGTTTTTATCCCGTGATTTAAGAAACTCAGTAGGCTGTGGAAATTCAGATACCAAATCCTGACTTCTGCATTATTTATAAAACAAATTACAACAAACATTAAAATATATAAACACAGCAGTAAGTCAAAAAAAGTTCTTGTGCCTGTAACAAACATTATGTGTTATTAAACATATCACAAATACCGGACTGTTGTGTTTCATTTTGCATGACTCTCGACTGCCTCCACTGAAACCACAATGTATGTAAACTTCTCGCAGATGCTCTGTTGGACTCCCACTTAAGTCACTGAAGGCAAGTGCATGCATACAAGCGAAACATCAGTGTTCAGAAAGCATACATGTTATTAGCTTCTGCTACTCTGATTCATTTTAATGGGAGCTCAGCTTCCACCTCCTACTCAGATATGCTCCATGCTTTCCGTTTCCCTATTCTGATGTTAAATGAATACTGGAATAAATTTAGTGGGCACTCCAGTGCATTTTACTGCAGGAAAACTGACAAAGGCATTATAACAACAACTATAGAATGCCTGCGGCAAAATGCACTATAGTCCACTAGGGCTGAAACAACTAATCGATAAAATCGCTAATAATCGATTATGAAAATCGTTGGCAACGAATTTCATCATCGATTAATCGAATTGATTTTTATTGATTAAAAAAAGTTTTTTTTCAGAGCAAATGCTCTGAAAAACTCCTCTCCTTATAA
>VKOC01000008.1:9156210-9175192 GCA_009364415.1 Spea multiplicata | reverse complement strand
CCCTCTCTCTCTGATCATGGGTTGTGGTTCTCTGGTCAACCGTTTGACCTCTCATGTGAATTGCCAAGAGGTCTTGCCTCCTGTTTAAATGTTATCATGCTCATTTACCTTGTTATTTGGGTTGTGTCCTCTATATTGCCAGTCAATAATGATGTGTCATGCTCTGTTTCCATTGTTCTACTTTTTTGTTTCTTATATTCCCTATGCGGGATTTGATTATCGCTCTGCAGGTTATGGGTGGTGGCGGGGGAATCCCCCTGCTCATTGTTTCCTTTACCCCTCCGGTCCTCTCTTGGGCGGTTGGTGCTTCCCCCTGCATCGGGAGTGTCCCATACTATTTGGGTGGTCGCGGCTGCTGCCCTCCATTTTGCGGGGTGGCCCGTTTCCTTCCCGGTACTCACTCCAAACGTTGTCTGTTCCTCCTTTTCCCCCCCTTGTCCTAAATCTTCGTCTGTCTCCCCCCCGTCCCGCCGTCCCCCCCCCCCTCTTTTTTTTTTTTTTTTTTCTTCTCTCTTCTTTCTCTTTCTCCCTTTTTCTCTCTCTCTCTTCTTCTCTCTTTTCTCTTCCTTTCTACTTGCCTCTTTTATGGCTCCTGTGCCGGTGCAGCGCCCCCCCTGTGTGAGTCGTGCCCTTACTGTCGTCTCCTATAATGTGAAGGGCCTCAACGTTCCAGAAAAACGCTCACATTTGTTGCGAGATCTGAAATACCATAGGGCTTCTGTTGTCTATCTTCAGGAGACCCACTTCCGATCGTCTAATGCGCCTACCTTACTTAACGCCCATTACCCGATGGGGTTCTACAGTAATTATGAGAGGTCTAAATCTAGGGGTGTGGCGGTTCTTTTTGATAAGCATACGCCATTTATTGAGAAGGATCATATGTCTGACCCTAATGGTCGGTTTCTTTTTGTTAAGGGCACTATCGCAGATTCTGTTTATACTTTTGCTAATGTGTATCTCCCTAATAGGCAGCAACATCGTTGCCTTTCCAGGATTCTGCGCTTATTGCGCTCCTTCCAAGAGGGTCTCTTGATCCTGGGCGGTGATTTTAATGTGGCTCTTGAACCCAGGTTGGATACTTCCGAAGGGCACTCCTGCACTCCTCCACATGTCCCCCAAAAAATGAAAGCTCTACTTCATGATCTTCAGCTAGTAGATTGCTGGAGGGCGCTTCACCCCTGTGATAGGGACTACAGTTTTTTTTCTACGGCCCGGAGACTTTATACTAGACTTGATTATCTCTTCCTGCCGTACTATCATCTCCCCAAATTGCTATCTGCCCGTTATGGTCTGATTACCTGGTCGGATCATGCACCGTTCCTATTGTCCCTGTCTTCGACGCTGACACGACCAGAGGCGACGACATGGCGTCTTAACGAATCACTTTTGACGGACCCGATAGTTCAGACTGACACACACTCCCTCCTGACTAGTTATTTCGAGGATAATGCTACCCCGGACGTATCCCCTCTTACTGTGTGGGAGGCTCATAAATGCGTAGTTCGCGGTCATTTCATAAAGGTCGGCTCTGCCCGCAAGAGAGCTGCTGAGTCGGACTTGGGGAAGCTCTATCATGACATTGCGGAGTTAGAACAGGCCCATAAGGATTCTCTCACTGATGATGCCTTCCAGCAATTGGTTCTTTTGCGTAGAGACCTCTCTTCGTTGTTGGTTAATAAAGCACGGCGCTCTTTTTTGAAGCTGAGGGCTCTTTATTACGAACACGGGGACAAACCGGGTAAATATTTGGCTAGAGCCCTGAGAACTCGCTGCAGACCTTGTTATATCCCTAAGATACGTTCGGTGGATGGTTCCCACCGCAGGCTTCCCACTGAGATTATGTCTGCCTTTACGGACTATTATTCTACTCTATATAATTTGTCTGGTTCCCCTTCGTCTGCTGATCGGGCTGCCCGGTCTGCTACGATACGTGCTTATCTCACTAGAACGTTGCGGAGAAGGTTGTCTGTGGAGGAGGCGGATAGTATGGAAGCTCCCATCACTATAGCTGAATTGGGGGTGGCGGTTAAGGCGTCTAAACTTGGGAAATGCCCTGGCCCGGACGGGCTCCCTTTGCTTTACTATCGGAAGCTGTTGGATGTCCTGGGGCCACAGATGGTGTGCTCGTTTAATTCTATTCTGGAGGGGAGGGATATTCACCCGCACACCTTGATGGCTAACATCTCCCTGATCCCCAAGGAGGGTAAGGATTTGGAGCAATGCAGTAGTTTCCGCCCCATTTCCCTGCTTAACGCAGATCTTAAATTGTTCTCCAAAATTTTGGCCACTCGTATGCAACGGTTTATCCCGTGCCTGGTTCATCCCGATCAGACGGGTTTCGTGCCGGGTCGTGAATCCCGTGATAGTACGCTTAGGGCGGTGAATTTAATGCATTATGCGATCTCCTCCAGGACTGAAACCATCCTCCTGTCGACAGATGCCGAAAAGGCCTTTGACAGGTTGGATTGGTCCTTTATGTTTGCGGTTTTGGATCATATGGGCTTCGGACCGAATATGCAACGCTGGGTCTCCTCCCTCTATTCTTGCCCCTCGGCTCGGGTACGTGTTAATGGGGTGTTGACTGACTCCTTCTCTATCACGAATGGGACAAGGCAGGGCTGCCCGCTTTCCCCCTTACTTTTTATTCTTTCTCTGGAGCCTTTCCTGGAATCCATCCGGCAGAACGGAGACATTCGGGGCCTCTTAGTTGGTGACGTCGTGCACAAGGTCCTGGGCTATGCCGATGACTTACTCTTTGTTGTCACGCAACCGCGGCTCACGCTCCCGATCATCCTCCGTGAGTTCAGAGAATACGGGGATTTGGCTAATCTCAAGATTAATAATTCTAAATCTGAGATCCTGAATCTTAATGTGGCTCCGCTTGACGCTGTGCATTTACGTTCTAGCTTCCCCTTCAAATGGTGCGGAGAGAAACTGAGGTATTTGGGTGTTTGGCTTACGCGTGATCTGTCGGGGCTTTACCACCATAATTTCCCTCCCCTGTTGTCTACTATTCAGAAGGACCTCGACGCGTGGTCCCCTCAACATATTTCCTGGTTTGGGAGAATTAGCACGCTCAAGATGACTATATTGCCCAAGCTTTTATTTTTATTCCAGTCTCTCCCAATAGAGATCCCCCGCGCCTTTTTCGCTTCGGTCCGTTCCATGTTTCTGCGCTTCATATGGTCTCGAGGGCGCCCTCGAATCAGGCTTGCGACCTTATGCAGGCCTAAATTGAGTGGAGGCGCGGGTCTGCCGGACCCCCGCTTGTACTTTCAGGCTTGCCCCCTCTTACGAGCCCTGGAGTGGTGCCATCGTCCTGCACACAAGTTGTGGGTTGGCATTGAGGCCCACGCGATTTCTGTGCCCCTGCGCCATCTCTTGTGGTTGCCGCGTCACCACTCCCGGGCTCTGACCCGCACTCACCCGTTTGTGAAGGCTACGCTTCTTACGCTACATTCGCTGCATTTATCGCACTCTCTGACGACGTATCCTTCGCCTCTGACGCCCATTAGAAATAATCCTGACTTCCCGCAGGGACAGGTCGCTGGCCCTTTTTTGTCCACCACGTTGACGGACGGGGCTCCCGTTTCTGACTTCCTACTTGACGGCAAGTTGAGACCATTAGATACTATTATAACTAGCAGGCCGCCCACCACTCTCGATAAATTTCACTATTGTCAATTGCTGAGTTTTTTCACAAAATCGGCTCGTAAACATACCATGACGCGTGCTCTTACTAATTTTGAGCTCTTATGCACTGGCGTATCCCTCCCTCCGCATGGTGTTTCGCTCCTATACCAACTTCTTTTACAGGCGCATCTCACTGTCCCGCTCCGTTTTCAAGGTTTCTGGGAGCAAACACTGCAGATCTCTCTCGGTCCGAAAGACTGGGACAAGATTTTTCTCCTCATTCATAAAAGCTCACGCAGTACTAAGCTGCAGGAAACCTCGTACAAACTTTTGACCCGCTGGTACAGGTCCCCTGATGTTCTCCATGCTGCCTTCCCGGATGTGCCAGACACGTGTTGGAGGTGTGGCTCCGCGGTGGGGACGATTTTCCATTTATGGTGGGAGTGCCCGAGGATTGTTCCATTCTGGCGTCAGATCCATTCACTTTTGACCCGGTTCATGGACCGTCCGGTACCATTTTCGGCGGCTTTTTTCCTTTTGCATCATACTGACCAATCGGTCTCTAGCTATAGGAAGTCGATAGTGCCTCACCTTCTTAATGCTGTGAAGGCCTTAATCCCGCTTCACTGGGAGGATCCACTGCCACCTTCGTTTCGGGAGTGGATCCTGAAGGTGGAACATATCAGGTCTCTGGAGGAGTTGGCCATGTCCTCGGATGATCAATGTGAAAGGTATCGGATGCAATGGTATTATTGGATGGAGTATATTGGGAGCTCTGACGTTCGGGCCCTGTTGCAGGTGTGAGCGGTTGCTTCCGGGGTGGGGCGCTGGGCTGGTTTCTGGGAGCCCCCCCCCTTTTTTTTTTCTTTCTTCTTTTCCTCTTTCTCTCCTTTCTTTCTTCGCTCTCCCCTTCCAGTTTCTCTTCTTTTCTCCCTCTTGTGTGCCATTCTTCCCCGTGTCCTTCCCTTGTTATGTCAGAGATGTTCGGTCTCTGTGCCTCCACACGCCACACAAAACATCATGTCCTGTTTTGGTCGGCCCTGAGGCCCCCTATTTGACCTACGGTCTCTGCCTAGGCGGTTCTGTGCTGACGCAATGTATAAGGCCTTACTTTTGATAGACCACTATGGTACGCAATGTGTTCCTCTTCCTGCATTATTCTTGTTGCTGTACGTGCCCTGTGTTCAACTACGATGACCCACTGCGTTGGGTTGTATATCTGCCTGTCTGTTGTGGACTTATGGATCCCCTTTTAATTTTTTATCTTTATTTTTTTTGCCCCCCTTGTCCTCCCTTCCCCACTTCCCTCCTGTTTTGTTGGTATGATAAAACATAAATATATATTACAAAAAAAAAACAAAAAAAAAACAACTGCCAACTTAGATAACTACAAAGGACATGGAGAAACAGATGTGTCTGGTGCAAGTTTGTGGTGATATGTGCCCCCTCGTTACCCAAAACTCCATCGACTTCCTAATGAGGCCTTTTACATCAGTCCTGTCACCTCGCCTCAACAGAACCATGTGAGTTCATCTTGAGGAAATCGTGTCCCTCCCTACCAGGTCTGGTTATACGATCCAACTCAGCTTAAACTCAAACCAGGAAAATAGCATATTGTAAATATCCACTGTTTTGGTGGTAACGTTATATAAAATAATAATGTTAGCTCCCATTTTCACCACCTCAAGTTCAATGACTCCTGGGCTTTATGCATTAACATACCTTATAGCTCATACGTCTCACTATGAAAGGCAAAAAAGTAAACATTTTAATGGTCTGGTAGTAACTACAATTATTTACTTTTATTGGAGCGTGGCTAATAATGCCTGAAGGCTTTGTATGATCTACTGAGCGTGTGATTAAAATGTGGAAAAAGCAGTAAATACAATTTTTTCAGCCATCTGTGTGAAGCTCAAGGTGCTCACTGACAATTGCTCTTTTGTAGCAATTGTAATATCTGGAAAGCCTCATACTGCAAAGACAACTTGCATCTAAAAATGGATGTCAAAACTTTCCTCTAAAAAATTTAGTATGATGCACAAAACTATTTGTTATTTCAGTCATTAGCATGTACTGACTGTATGCATGTTAAAGCCATAGGTTATCTATTTGGGAAAAAAAGTTTCTTTATGCATGGAAAATAACTCTCAGTGGGGTAAATAACACATCTTGTACATTTAAAAATAAAATATATAAACCTGTGTGAATATTTTGAAATAAACCTTCATAAACCTTTAAATGTGAGTTTGTTTGTTTTTTTAATTAAAGGGTCAAAGGTGCCTTTGAACTAAAAAGTCAAAGATACTTTTCTATCCACTCTGCTGAATGCCTAACTATTTTTTCCAGAAATATTTATTCATATAAAACTATGCCTCATTTAATATTTTTGCCAGGAACACTCAGTTGTCATGTGTCACAAAGGCAGGCACTAACATGTTGCAGAAGCAGAACAGTCTTTTTAATAGTATCTTTGTTGTTTTTAAGTGATTAAACCCTCAAAGAAAGAATACAACATCAAACATGCTTGAGAGTACCATTCATGAAACAACACCTTAAGATCACCAAAACATATATGCTCATCAATATTCACCTGTGTAGATTCACATGGCCCAGTGTCCATGGCTCGAGGGGATACTCCCCAAGCCTGAGGGCAAGATACGTCAAATGACCCAGTAGATCAAAGCATATTTGGCAGTGACAAGCTTAGTGGAAACGTCTAATGCATGTTCACCCAGAAAGAAAATCCATAAATATAGGAATATGAAATATCAAAAAAATAAAAGTTAAAAAGACAAAAAAGAAATTGCCTAAATATTCAAATCAGGGCAACACGGGGCTATAGCTTGCCTGGCCCCTTGTCTTCTCAAGGTTTCCCTTACATGATATTGCTAAATAGACATTTAGTTAAGACCTGTGTTCTCTGGTAGCACATTACTCTCATTAGTTATTATTCATGGCGCACACTCTTTCTGATCAACTTAACATAATCTATACTTAAGGATATACACTATATGGGTATAAGGATACCTGGCCATTACACCAAGAGAAAATTTTATGACATTGTACTCTAAATACACAGACATTAATATGTAGTTGGTGCCTGTCTTTGCAGCTATAACAGCCTCCACTCTTCTGGGAAGGCTTTCCACAAGACTTTTGTGTTTCTGTGAATTTTTTGCCCATTCATTCATTAGAGTGTTTGTGAGGACAGGCACTCATGTTGGATGAGGAGGGCTGGCTCACAATCTCCAGTCAAGTTTACCCCTAAGGTGTTCAATTGGGTTGAGGTCAGGGCTCTGTGCGGGCCGGTCAAATTCTTCCACATCAAACTCATTCAACTATGTCTTTATGGAGCTTGCTTTGTGCACTGGGGCACAGTCATGCTGGAATAAAAAATGGCCTTCCCCAAACTGGTGCCACAAAGTCAGAAGCGTATCTTGGTATGTCTTGGTATGTTGAAGGGGACACATAGGGAACAAGGCTACACAATACTGCTCAGGTGTGTATTACTCCAGTGCAATGTGGCTATACTTTGAGCAAACTCTTCCCAACAGACCCTTATCTCTACTTTCTTTCCGAACCATACGTTTATCTTGCCAAGAATAAAATGGATTGCTTTATTGCAAAACATTAACTTAATCTTAATTCTCAGGCGCATTCACAAAACGTCCTTCATTTTAGCAGTAAATTATCTCACTTGTTCCTTACCATATTAACATATGATCTATGTTAGTGTCATTTAAAATTCCTACTTCTTTCTTATCATCTTTAAGAAAACAAATTGTGTTCAGATTGTTATATCACTGCCAGTTATGGTGGCTGCTTCTTCTGACCTTAAGAAAGTGATTTTATGTCCTTTTGTTTTTTGGTTGCATCCAGCATCTTCAAAGCTACTGAACACTTGGAAATGTTCAAAAATATTCTGTGCAGTGTCAGTGATATAGTAAGACATTAATAATCTTTCTGCAGTTCAAAGAGAGAGAGAGAGAGATGATTCTTCATTATTATACAACCTGGCATCTCCATTCCCAAGACAGAAACTTGAGCTCCCTGTCAGTCTGTACACTTGGCTATTTAACACTCAATGCAAAAGACTTGTCTTGCAAACATGCGTCAATGTATTTGCTATTTTGTCACATTTCTCAAATAGCAATATATTATTTTATGAATTACCATTAATAAAGGGAAAGCACTTAACAAGCTTTGACTAATAACAATGGACTGGCCTTTCTTGCTTACCTTTCACATAGTTCATTCAACTCTCAAATTATCACATGAACATTGCTTAATGCCCTTTAGATTCTATTTTGAAAAGCCTCTCTGTCTCCCTCATTTAGTGTCTAAAATTATCATTTTCTGTAAACCTTAAGGCAAGTCTAGACAATTGCCAGAATTTGGGATGGTTGTGTATTATTGGGCCAAGTAGAAAAATATATAATGTCCCATAAGCTTTTGGGACCTCACAGGTCTCTTAAATCAATTCTGAAAAGCCTATGTGATCCATAAAACATTAACTTTAACTAAAGACGTCTCTTGAGCTAATATGGCTCCTTCTCTGAGAGAACATGGAGGCTGGGTCCCCATGCTTGGCCCCAGGGAATGCCCAGCAAGGTCATGGAATATGCATTACGTGACCCCGTGGTAGTAAAGACACTGGTGAAATGGGCCAGTAAAACCAGCTCCACCTGCATAACATACCCTAGTCTGGCACTGTGAGCCGCGCTTCCTCGAGCCCCAACATACTGGGTCTGAGCGCCAGAATATGACCTTGAGGGAGCAGAAGAGCTGGCATTGGCCTACCCCCTTCTAAGCCATCAAGGTACGTTGTGTCTGTATGTGTAAGAAAAGCATGTTGGTGTGTGAAATTATGTTGCTTGTTTGTGCTTGTGTGTGTGTGTAACTAAGGATGTTGGTCTGTATGTGTTACTGTATGTGTGTGTGTATGTTAGTATATGTGTGCAAATATGTTAGGGTGTGTAAGTATGATACCGCATGTGTAGGTGTGTTACTTGATGAGTGTGTAAGTATGTAAGTTTGTGTATACGTGCGACTGATTGTATATGTGTAAAGGGGAAGTTGTGCATATGCACTATGTCAGTAACAGGGATTTTAAAAGAGGAGGCTCTTAAATGCATTAGAGGTGGGTTACCTGAGAGAAGTATGCTCTCTGCAAATGCTGGCCGGAGGCTGCGGGGCCACAAGCTCTAATCCATGTCTGGAACCTATAATGATGAAATAAACACGACTCACAACCTAAAGAAAACCCATTGTGTTTATTTGTAATCCTGCACAGTACCACACAGAGGCACCAAACCTCACAATACATTAGTATATGTGTGTAAGTATGTTAGTTTGTTAGTGTGTGTAAATACATATGTTAGTTTCTGTAGGTACTATAGTATGTGTATAAGTATGTTACTGTGTATGTGTAGGAGAAGCTTGGAGGTCTCAACCATATGTGTCTCTGGGATCCCCGGCATTTGTTGTTACACCGAGTAGAGAGCAGCAGTGTGTGTGCATTCTGTTAGTATGCGTGTGTCTGTTACGGTATAGTGTAAGTGTATGGTGTTCACATTTGGTGTTAGCATGTGGGTGAGTGTCAGCGTATGATGTCATTGAGTGTTTGTGTGTCAGTGTATAGTGTTGCCTAGGGGTGAGCCTAGGGTTAGTGGTGCCTGAGAGTGGAAGAGAGCTTGACAGGAGAAAAAATGTGTGTGTATGCAAGTGCACAGTGCTAGAGCAAGTGGGTGTTAATGCAAATTTGCATGTTAGTATGTATGTGTGTTAGTTATAGGAAGGCTTGAAGAAATACTGCATCAGATGACACTAACCCTAGGCTTGCCCATGTTCTCATAATGTGTGCTTATGGGAGGACCTTAAAAGTGAGTGAGGAGCAATGGATGGGGCAGTGGGATGAACACGGGGCAGGCTGATTGGAGGGGCATGGGGGCCCAGTTCTTAAGCATGTACCGGGTCCCAAGATTTCTGATGACGGTCCTGTTTGTCAACATATGATTTCAGCATGTGTGTGATTTCAGCAGTATGGTGTTAGATTGTGTATGGTGTTAGCCTCAGTGTTAGTGTTTTGTATTAGCATGTGTGCCAGCGTATGGTGTCGGAGTGTCAGTGGTGAGCATAGGGGTAGCGACACCTGGAATGGGGAGAGGAGGAGCGGGATAAATAATGTGTGTATGTAAGTGTACTGTGGCACAGTGAGTTGATGTTAAAGCGAGTTTGCATGCTAGGATGTATGCGTGTTAGTTATAGGAGGGCCTTGAAGAAATACTGCACCCAGACCCTGCTAACCCTAGGCTGTTCTCATAAGGGGTACTTGGGTGGAGCAATGGGACAGTGGGATGGAGATGGGACAGGCTGATGACAGGGGCATAGGGGGGCACGCATTAAGCATATACTTTTTCTGATGTCGCCCTCGTTTTTTGCAGAATCAAAAGAACTCCTCAAATTTCCATTCTGCGTTGTGAAATATTTCCTACAGTGACAGTAATCCTACTGTGTTTTCCTACTCTGGTTCTTGTTGCATTATTTTAAGCAGCGAAGTAAGAAAGAAAATACATGACAGAAGTTAGCAGAAATTAATTCGTAGTAAAAAAGGTAAATCTCTTTAAGAAAACACTCAAGCACGTTGGATCAATTTTAGAACTAGCTATGTGTGAAAGGTTGAACTTTTAGTATGGACTGAAGTATGTTTTCCTACTATACTTTACTAATACAGCAGCATTATCTAGAATCATATGTGTATGATACTACTATATTTATAACGGGTATTTTGTACCAATATCTAATAGCGCACCATCTATACATTTGCTTTCTGATTTTCTATCCTTCGTTTCCAATTTTCCTCTCCATTATAAGCAGGAGAAGGATGATTCCCTGGGGTGAACTTTAAAAGCTGTCAGACTTATCTCCATTCTTGTAGTCTACTGAATTCTGCCAAGACCACACCTCTTCGTGCGAGGTAAAGGAGCTGTTCTGGATCATATCACACTGAAGAAGGATGCTAAGAAGAGGACTTTCTCTCATCGGAGAGCTGTGTGTGGTAAGAACACTGCTTACGTTTTTCTGTTGAAATTTGTCTCATAGATAATTATTAAATCCACAAACCTTTTGTTTTAAAACATTTTATACAATTTTGCTACCATAGAAGCTTGTAGTAGTCCCATATGTTTTCATGTAAACAGATAGGACTAATATAATGTATTCTATATAATCAAGTTAGTTGATTAAAAAAATGTGAAATTTAAGGAATTGTTTGTACATTGCAAAGTAAAATTCTTTGGCGTTTGATGGGTTAAATATCACCTGTCTCAACAGCGATGTGCGTAAAAAACTCCCATTATTACTAATTATATTATTTTATTAGCATCACAGTAATACCCTAAAGCCAAGTACAGAGAACTGCCACAACTTCAGCTGAGGACTTCAACTCCCATGATGTTTGGTCAGCGAAGAGCTGACTTTATATTTTAAATATGCAGATTTTATTGCATTTTCTTGCTAGTGAGTCCCAAGATTTACCGGTATTGTATTCCCCAAATATTTCATGTCAGGGGTCCAACAAAAAGGGATTTTGGTCAAAAAGAGGGGTCAAAACAGGAAATCATAAGAGGTATGCTGTAGAATGCAGAAGCCAAGTAGATTCAGAGATGCTAGTAGCTTCAAATGTTTTATATCCGAGAAACAAGCAGTGGGTGTATATATGGATGCAGTTGTATTATTTACTTCATTTTCTAGTGATCACACCCAGTTTGATTAAGCCAGGTACGACCTGCCCAGGTGTGACAGGTTTGAGAATGCCAATTCCCATGACCTTTCCTTTGCTTATTGTTGTTATTATTATTATGTGATATTTTGCCTTATTTGTTGCACTAAGAAAAAATGCAATAATAGAACTGAAAAAGCTTGTAATCTGAAACCCATAATCGTTATTTGAACTTCATTGTAGTTGCCTGATGTACTGCATAACTGCAAAATAAAAAAAATAATCAGTCATTGGCATACCTGGGAACTTGGAGATTGCCGAGTGAAGCACGGCTTCTCTGGTTCTCCGCCCCACTCCCCGCCCATTTTCCCTTTAAATGGGGTGTTTCCCGCTGACCTCCCACTGACCTCCCACCGATGTCACGGGACTGCCCGCTGATGGCAGTCCCGGCCTGGTCCCGCAAGGGAGGGCTCCCAGGTATGGTCATTGTAGTAGAGGCTTAACAATGTGGTGCACACTGTTGCGGCCTCTTTTGCTTACCGGTTTAGCACAGACTTTCTTAATGTGTAACACATGAATCCTGCCATGTGTATGACTTTTGACAGCAACCTCACTTTCTTATACCTCCTACACAGCTGTTTCTGTTTCAGTTGTGTGACTGCACTGGGGTGTGGGAAAATAAATGTTAGGAGAATAATGTGCTTGACCACAATGGGTACCAAGCTATCTATAGAAAGATGTTAATGGTCAGCTAGGCAGTTTAATGCTGGTGGGTTCCTGTAATATTTGGAATATATAACAATCATTGTTACTACCATTGGCAGATAACCATTGTAATTCACAGAAAATCAAACTGACTTGTTACATCAATCAGAAGAACCTGACAACTAACTTTAGGTTATTTTTCAAGTTTTAATGGTACTCTAAGTGGAGTTATTTTGAGGCTTTTTAAATATTTATTGCTAGAAATCAGGAAACAATTTAATATGGGTCCATTTTATGCATTATCAGTTGTCCTCTGTAGAAGTAATTAAAATTGATTATTAAAAAAAACTTAAAAGTGCCAAAATGTTTTATATCCTTGTTAGCAAGAAATACAGACAGTCGTTGCAATGACTAATTTAGGTTAAGGCTACTACTCATAAATGACAGATGTTTGGGTTGTTTGTAGAAAATATATTAGAGTTGTAATTTAACTTTACTAGCAAAAGTCAATTTTTTGAGAAAGTATACAGGGGGAGGAATCAGTGCTTCTCTTTAAGTATTTCCACATTATAATGCTGTATAGCATGTGGCAACACTGGTAATGGAAAATTTCATTCTGAATCATGTATTATTTTGGTGTCCAGCAAGACTTGATTTGACACTCTGGATAACATAGACACACAAACAGCACTGAAGGAGAGACATAGGCATTAAATGGCCAGATCACGAGTATTGGAAGCTTCATCAAAATAGGCAAAGCTTGCATATGATGGGTGGGCCCTCATCATTTCATCTCAACATTTCATCTCAAGGGAAATCAGAGACCATGTCAACTCCATTTAACAAAATGCAAAGTTAGTGAACAGAAGAAAAATCTAAATAATTTGGTGTGACCACCATTTGCCTTCAACACAGTATACATTCATGCAGGTACACTTGCACCAAGTCAGGGATTTTGTAGGCATATTGTTTAAGGGTATGATTAAACAATTATATAAAAAACGTGCTAACAATCATCAATTTAATATGTAGGTTGAAACACAATCATTAACTGAAACATAAATCAGCTGTGTAGGAGGTATAACACTGGGTGAGAAACAAACTCACTAATAAAATGAGGTTGCTGTCAAAGGTCATACACATGCCAGGACCGAGCACATCAACAAGACACAAGGTAGTAATAAGGCATCAGCAAGGTCTCTCCTAGGCAGAAAACTTAAGGTAGGCAGGGGATTCCAGATGTAGTAGAAGGCAGTTTGTGTGCCGAAGGGGTGGACAGTGGTACAAGAATAAGTGTTTTAAGGGCAACAGTGAATCACGGTGGAGGATCCTTCCAAGTTTGGGGCTGCATTTCTGCAAACAGAGTTGGTCATTTGGTTAGAATCAGTACAGGCAGATACTTATTCATCATGCAATACCAATAGAGAGGCATCTGATTGGCCCTAGATTTATTCTGCAGCATTACAAAGACCCCAAACATGCAGCCAAAGTCATTAAGAGCGATCATCAGCGTAAAGAAGAACAAGGAGTCCTCAACTGTCCGGAATTACATAAAGAGAGAGAAGCAACCAAAGTTACCTAAATTCACTGTGGTTAATTCTCCAATATGTTTGTAACAACCTACCTGTGGAGTGCAAGTGTGCCTTTTTTATGCTGGTTTGAAGGTAAAGTGTGGTCACACCAAATATTGAAATTATTTTTTCTTCTGTTTACACACTTTGTTACATAATAAGACTAGACTATTACAATGCCTATTTTTCACAACATTCTTATTTTTGCACAATAATGTATCTTAGAGAGGCATGGATTTATTTATGTCAAATCACATTTCAATCTTCTCAATTCAATTGCATTATTCCATAGGTAGCCATTAATATACTCATATAGTCATAGGTATAGTTTTATAAAGTGCTCACAGATGTACTTAGTGCTTTACAGTTCATAGTATGATAAAAGGGTATGTACAATAAGTGCAGTTATATGATAAGTACAGTAGACTAAGGGGGGGGGTGTGAATACAAGAGTCATAAAAAAGAAAATCCAGGAAAAGGTAACCCCCATTCACCTGATCTACACATCCCTATTGCAAAAAGCTACCAAGTGTACATATATTGTTATTAGTAAATCAATCTAATCAATAAGTAAACTCTGTGTGTCATTGTTATTTGATGTCTGCTTAGACATCATTAAACACTTTTAAGGTGGCAGGGATCCCTTAAAGATTTTTTCTGCCGAGGGTGTTCTACATGTTTTATATTTACATGATGAAATCTGTGTAAGCACTCTAAGCAATGCAATTTGACACGCCTGCTTTAATAGCTATGTAATTCCTTCATACATTGCTTTGTTTGCAATGTGAAATAAAAGAGTTCATTGTCTTATTAACAGGGTAATTATCCTTGCAGGTAATTCTATGCTGGCCCTTCCCAATAGAAGAATAATCAAAAGGTTTTATACCATTTTGTAGTATCGATTTAATCATTATTATCAAGCCTGCCTTGCTGCTAAATTTTCTTTGTATGTCAAAAGAGTAACTTAACCCAGTGTTTTATTCTATCTCTTAACAGGAAGTTACAATAAACCAGTTTTGTATGACACTGTGGGAGTGATAAGACACTAATGTCTTTATACGGAACATTGTGGATGTGAACAAAAACCCAAGAAGAACAGATAGTGGATACAGTTGTGGTTAGTGCATTTTCTGAGTAAATCAGTATTTAACCCCAGGGATGAAATGCTAGATCAGAACAGAAGGTTGTCCGTCAATGGTACAAGCGTAGACAAATGTTTGCAGATTTCATCCAAGTTCCTTGACAATGCAAACTCTTGTTTGTAGAAAACATAACAAAGATACTGGCAAAGGACAGCCATGAAAGATGGCGAACAGTCTGACTTTCGTTGGCACACTCTGGGCGCTTCTGTCTTTTCTATCAGCGGCTATCAGTTGCACCAGCTTCTTTATGCCCTATTGGCTGTTTGGTTCTCAGATGGGCAAACCAGTTTCCTTCAGCACTTTCCGCAGATGTACCTACCCAGCTCATACAGAAGACAAAAGTGTGGTAATGGTGGAGGAGTGTGGAAGATATGCCAGCTTTAGTGCCATCCCCAGCCTGTCCTGGCAGATCTGCACTCTGGTGACTGGCATTGGCTGTGCTTTGCTCCTGTTGGTATCAATGGCTGCAGTTCTTGGCTGCTGTATCGGTGATCTCATTACCAGAATGAGTGGCCGTTTTCAAGGAGCCATGCAGTTTGTTGGAGGTAAGAGAAATAATTCTTGAAACATGCAGTTCATTGAAGAAATGGTAGGATAGATCGCTATACATATTTTTAAACCAATACATAGCACCCAAGAGCCCCCACTATTAATGTAAATAGTGTCTTGTATCATTTTGAAAGGAGAGCAATTGAAGAAGTGAATTTGCTAATTATCTTTAAAAACAAAGCAACAATTGTATATCTTGAAATCATTTGTATATTTCTTGATTATTTTTTTTTAATCCTTTATTTGGGCTTCAAATCCAAATATTTAGAATACGAAGTAAATGAGATGTAGAGAGTTTTACTTGACAGAGATGGTAGTGGATAGAATATTGTAGTGGATAAGCAGATCGGCTTCCTAGCATAGATGGCAAGAAAACTTAAACATGTATGGGATAGGCATGATAGGCCGATGAAGGTTTGATTCTTTACACCAAACAAAACTAATGACCATGCTAGGTGGGCCAAATGGTTCTTATCTGATTCAAATTCTAGGTTTTCTAAATATTACACTGAGTTTCATTAGCAACTTCTTATCGATTCTTCAATTCAGATTGTAAATTTCCATTTTCCCCTACCATATGAACAGAAAGTTCATGAGGTGGTTTCGAGCAGCTTGTCACCAGACCAGTTTAGCTTGTAGACATATTATCAAAGTCAAGTTACAACCTGCATAATGATGCAAAGCTACTGTACAGACCTACAGGGTTTTGTGGACATAGAGTAGCTCAGTACATTTTCAATGCTTCCAGTAGCTTAACTATCCCTTCTGCTCTAACTTTAAAGTAGTAGCAAGTGGGGCAGTGTCAATAAAATCATATTTAATAATGCTACGAAACAACTCATCCTCCAACCAGACCTTTATCCATAAAAAAGCAATTATGTTCACCTGGGTTCACTAAAACCAGTATAGCCATAAAACGGACTTCCAAAACATCATAACTTTAGATCCTGCCAGCATTTTCATATATGAATAATCCACACTGATCACGCTCTACCACACATATACATGACTCTCAGCGATTCAGCATTGAATTATTCAAACTCAAAAGGTTGCTCTTCATGATACTACAATTTAGGGTTTGCGGAGCTTTATAAAAACAGCTTTTGTTTTTATGTTTTAGCAATCAATATTGTTGATGTGTTGAGAGTCAGATCTTATAGAAGCTACCAGTCACCACCATCCTCTAGCTTCAATGCAGTGAAGCGATTCTAAAAGTAGCCTTTTAGGATCCCAAAATGCATCCTACAGAGACATCAATTGAAATATAATTGAAAAATAAGTTGAAATTAGCCAATGGCAGACCAGTTAATAATAAACCCCAAAAAGAATGCGTAAAACATGGAGTATAATTTTGGTAGTTCTCCATATTCCTTCCCTCTCTGTTTTTGACCTATATTGTTATTTCTAGTGAATATTTAGGAAAGTATATAGCGACATTTCTTGCCAATAACCTGTAAATACAGACATTATCGTACCACATTCTGATTACCATGCACATTTGTCATGTTGTGGTTATGTTCTTTATTATATAACTAGTAACTACACATAACTAAGTACAAATGTTACACTGCTATTTGCAGCCACAACAACATGCAGGTATATTCAAAAAGACGGAAACATTTAAATACAGGCGGGTTTTGGGGTGCTGCTGAAGTGACCCATATATACACAACAAAGTAAGCTATCTATGCACACTCATCTATCCAACTGAAGGAGAGACCGCTGAAGTCTAAAAGCTAAATAATATGGAAAGGAGGTCCCAGCATTTTGATGGATACTTTTTGGTTTTTTTACTTAGCACAGGGAATAAAAAAAGAATCTTGAAGCATATTAGACATACATGTGCTTTAACCTTGACTGTCTCTACTCGGAAGATAAATCTATCTCATTGTCTGATGCAGCACAGCTGTTAACAAAACTGATTTCAAACGTACACTTATTAGCATTCAGGTTTTGTTACCGCTTCAGCACTTACAAATCCCTTGTGGTTTACACATTGAAAGCTCAAGCCGACAACAAGGAGCTTTTTGTTCAAATGTTTCAGGTACAGTCAATAATGACAGAGCATTACAGGTTTAACCTTTGTAATAGTTTGTTTCTGAATGTTCTAGAATCAGTCTGAAAACGGAGGCATTCAGTCATTATAGAAAGCTTTTATTGTTTTGAGGACTGGATGATATACATCATTTAATGTAGAACAATCAGTAAATCAAAATTTCTTTCCATAACTGGCATAAGTCACTGGCATTAGTCACAATGAAATCTTCAATAACACATTGGAGTACAGTTGATGGTGGCAGTGTGGGCAATGGTGCGTATTTGCCAAAGTAGACTAGGCCTAGGGATACAGACTAGGCAAAAGGATGGCAAACGGTGGTAGATACAGTTGCCTTACTGGGAGACAATTGGGCATTGTTGGGCTCTATGAGGACTGATTGGAAGCGTAGAGCAAGGTGGCCCAGCAGGAGGGTAGGAACAACAGACAAAGTCCAAGAGGCAAATCCGAATCAGGGCAGGCAGTGAAGGTGCAACAAGGGGAGATGAGCCGGGTCAGCATAAGAGAGAAAAACGAAGTCCAGAAAACAATGCCGAGGTCAGGTGCCGGGAGGCCAATCAAATAGCAAGGGCTGAATACGCAAAGGAACAGGTCATAGCAGGGCTAAGGGAACCAGACAGCTCGATAACTAAGTGAAAAAAGTGAGAGAGACCAGTATAGGGAGTAAGATAATAAATGGTAGGGGTAATCAACCTTGAAGGCTTCCTGGTGTATCTGGAACCACAGCTGCAACCCTTGAGCAACACTCTCCAGGTGTTGAAGTAATACAGAAAAAAGTCCACTAGGGGGCGCTCGTGTGTTCCATACAATGCAAAATAAAATAAAGAGAAAAATATATATAGTGTAGGAGTAAAACAATATGTTTTGCCCTGCGTGTCGCAGATTTCCCACTCACAGTGTGTTGATGGAGTTCAGTGCGTCATAGAAATAACCTTGAGGTCCATATGCCGGGATGTAAACCGAGAAGACAAACCAAACAAGGATCCAATAGTGTGATAAGTATGTGGCGCTACAAACGCAACAAGTGGAAATATACTTACACTTAACAAGTGTCAAAATACTCGTAATTCCTGGTGATAATCTGGTCGCGTCTGTATGTCCTTCTGCTTTGAAGAATCCAATGGTGAGATACCAATGTGTGTGTGGTGTTTGAGAACCAGCCACTATTCACATATCAGGTATATTAAAAGAAATATTTATTTTGAATTAGCAGCCAGCTGGATACATATCCACTGCAGCTTTAAAAATCTTTAAAATATCATAAAAAGTGGTAATACAAATAAAAGTACTGGTAAAATAAAATTGTATCATAAAAAGTCCTTGAAAAGTCACTCAACGCGTTTCGCCGTATAAGGCTTCATCAGGAGTAGTGTTTTCTTTGAAGTGAAGGTCCTTTTAAAAGTTGGTTTGGCGCCATCTACTTGTCTTCCGTGTTGTGGCGTCTGACGTCAGCTGGACAATTACTTCCGGGTTCAGTTCGTTCATTGACATGCCGGGGTCGCTGCCTTCAGTAAAGCTTGGATGCCGATCGGAGGATTCGTTGCACCGTAGGATTAAAGGTAAGTGTGAGAACAGTGTCACCGTGTTATTATCTTTTTGTATTGCA
>VKOC01000008.1:9113295-9156110 GCA_009364415.1 Spea multiplicata | reverse complement strand
TCTGGCATCAACGAGTGAATTGCAGAACTGCAGAATGCACTTCATTCGTTGATGGCAGGCGAGCCCCCTGCCGAAACGACCAATAGAGTTGCACACACATACCGAGGTGTACTGTACACAAAATGACCCAGACAAATGCTCCAAGGAACTTGGCCTCCTTTTTATCATACACAGTCACACATCCATATATGTTTAATAAAAGAATAGGGAATATTTTACATTTTTAAATTGATTTTGGACCACTTTACATGCCTAACATTTGCTACCTATTTACAATGGCATAACTTGCAACAACCCAATTTACTTACTGGACAGGACTGGAAAAAAGCAGGACTGTCCACCAAAATCTTGGGTGTGTTGGCAGGTATGCGGATGGAAAAATGTTGGACAAGAACTAAAAAATAGCTTAGGGTTAATGTACGGTTATGTTTAAGATTAGTAGCAGTGCACTGGTTTGGTTAAAGATGTATTATTTAAAAAAAAAATAGGGGTTTATTTAAATGTATTTTAAAGTTAGATTTATTATTTAGTACTTGATTATATTTATTAAATGTTTATAGTAGCGTTACCTACCGAGCTATAACTACCTATGTGTATTTGCATACCTAGTTTAGCTAAATTAGATGGGACAGGACTGGAAAAAAGCAGGACTATCCCTGAAAAAGTTAGGTCTGTTGGCAGGTATGTGGATGGAAAAATGTTATAGGGTGAAGTGTGAGTTATATTGTTAATGTAATGCTATTAGTGAGTGAAGGCCAGGGCAAATAACAAGAGGAAAGGTCATTGTGATTTGTGCATTGTACGTGTGTTATGTGTGTTATGTGTGATGTCACTGTGTGTTATATGTGTTATGTGTGTTATGCGTTATGTCACTGTGTTATATGTGTTATTGTGTGTGTTATGTTTGGTTGGTTGTGTATCAGAAGGAAAATAATGAAATGGAAAAGGAAATGGGAAAGGCGAATGAGAGGGCAATTGGCGACCCGCTCACCTGTTTCACCCCAGGGCAAAGCACCCAAACACTGTCAGTCTTAGACGTTTGGCAGCAGACTTCCAGAGCTCAGACACAAGGCCCTAGCGTAAGCTGGCCACTCCGGCGGAGGTAGCAGGCGTTGCCACACCGCAAACAGAGGCAGCCAGGGGAGAGAAACTACCCTTACCATTAGGGACATTTTGGGCATGACTCTAGCCAGGAAGCGAACTGGCAGAGAAGAGATGCTGGCACCACCAGCAGCATTGAAAAATGGGAAAGGCAAATGAGTGGGCAATTGGCGACCCACTCACCTGTTTCACCCCAGAGCAAAGCATCCAAACACTGTCAGTCCTAGACGTTTGGCAGCAGACTTCCAGAGCTCAGACACAAGGCCCTAGCGTATGCTGGCCACTCCGGCAGAGGTAGCAGGCATTGCCACGCCGCAGCAAGTGCAACCAGGGGGAGAAACTACCTTAAACATTAGAGAGAAAAAAATTTGCTGCCTTCACTACAAGATGGATGATGTGGGCTGCACAGCGCACACCAACAATATGACCATCTCGCAGCGCTTTCACCATATTGGCACCTCCGTCAGTTACCACAAACCAACTTCAACATTGGTGCCCACCTCTGCTCCCACCCAAAGGCTAAACATTTTCCTAATTGCATGCAGAATATTTTGGGAAGTGTGCTTTTCATTCATCACTTCTGCAGCAGCTTCCTTAGACACACTGGGCTGCCACCAGTGTGCTGTCAAAGAAAGAAAGGCATGCTGGCCACTAGGTGCACTCCACAAATCTGTAGTGAACTGAACACACTGACCAGCAGCCTTGGAAAGCTCCTCTTTCACTGCTGCAACACAGGACCTATACAATGAGGGGACAATGTTCCTGCTGAAAGTGGAACGTGACGGAACTGTGTATTGTGGAGCCACAGCCGCCATCAATTGTTTGAAAGGCTCCCCTTCAATCATGGAGAAGGATGCCCCTCCAACAGCAATGAACTGACCAATAAGTCGCGTTACTTTATTGGCCTGCTGTTTGGGCTTCGTTGTCTTGGAGTGGAATGCCCCAAATTCTTCCAGGGTGGGCTGGGCATGCAGTGCTCCAACCTGCCTTGGTCTCTGGCTGCCAGCACTAGCTGCTGCTATTGGCTCAGAAGCAGCTGTTGGGGTTTTACCACTGTCTCTGGAGATGGTACTAGTTGTTGTTGTTGTAGTACCACGGCCACCAGCTATGCTGGCTGCACTACGTTTTACTTCTGCATCTTTCCCCAATAGCACAGCGTTGTGTTGAGTGCTGAGGTGATGCTTCATGCTAGCACTGGTAAAATGGCCATACACTTTCCCTCTGCTTATTAGCTTCCCACAATGTTTGTGTCACGATCTCACCTTCGGTGTCGGGTGCTCGCGGGCGCAGCGCCGCTCGCGAGCGGCCGCTAACCGGGGGGTGACGAGTGTTCCCCTCGAACCGGAGGGGCGGTCGAGTCCTCGGTCGCACGGCGTCGAGGGGTTTTGTGCCTCCGCCCTCGTGTCGGGTGCTCGCGGGCACGGCGCCGCTCGCGAGCGTCCGCCACCAGGGGTGACGGAGGTTTCCCGCGATGCGGGCGATCGGGTTTCCGATCGTCAGCATCGAGGGTTGCAGGAGGGTTCTGGGGACGGTGCTACCGTCCGGCATCAGGATGCCCGACGGAGCACTGATCCCCAGTACCATGTACTCACCGCTCCCGGTCCGGCGGCGTTCCTCCTGTCTATAGTGATGGGGGCGCGGCTGGACGGGTTTGGAGGCGGAGTTCTGGGAGTTTACCCAGAACTATGATGACGCGGTCCAGGGGGCGGAGCTTGTTAGGCGCCAAGTTTAAAAACCCAGGAAATGCTGCAGTCTGTACCCTGTTGTGGTCTGAGTATCCAGAGTTTTTTGCTACTGATCGTTTGCCTTAAGTTTTTGACCTTTGCCTGCCTGACCATTCTTTTGCCTGCTGATTCTGTACCTTCCTGCTTATCCTGATTACCAGTTTTTTGGCTCGTCTGATTACCTGCTCTGTTACCGACTCGGCTCATCTGATTACCCGCTCTGTTACCGACCTGGCTCGTCTGACTACCCGCGCTGTTTCTGACCCGGCTCTCCTGTGCTCGTTACCGGAATTAATCCCGGCTTTGCTCTTGTTGCCTACCGGCTCTGACAGTCAGTATATTTGCACCCTGCACTCCAACTCGGCCCTTAAATTTATCCACCTGTACCAGGCCTCCTCACTGTTGGAATCATCCCAGTCTCCACTCCCTTTCTCTAAGGGTCTCCCTTGGCGAGGGGCTTCGGAGCAGAAGAACTTCTGCGGTGAGTGCCTAGGTGTTCGCGGTCGTGACACCCACTGCTGGAGAAGAAGGCCTGGTTGGGGAAATCATGTTTTTCCCTTAAATCAGCCTAAAATAAAAGGAGCCCAATGTCTTTTTATACAGGCTTCGCTTTCACTGACATAATGAGAAATATGGCGATCTAGTGCAAAAGAGGGGGACAATGAAAAAGATGACAGGTAGTGCCACTGAAGAGATAGAGGAAAGGAGGAAAGAGGGCGACAAAGCGGAGAGATAAAGAGGAAAAGGAGGGATGAGATAAAAGGAAAGGAGAGACATAATGAGGCAAGGAGAAATGGGTGTTAGGGATAAAGGGAGACATAATAAGAAAGAAGGAGGAGAAATAGAGAGAGAGAAGACAAATGAGATGAAGAGAAAGGGGAGAGGTGGGGAGAAAAGGGAGAGATGAAGTGAAGAAGAAGAGATAAAATGAAACAAGAAGAGAGATAAATTAAAATGGGAGTGGTGATATAAAGAAAAATAGGAGCGGTGGGTTCTATCTAAGAAGCCACCAAACACCTTGCACTCATCCTGTTTAATCTAAATATATTTATATACATTCAGATTAAACAAGGTATACAAGATAATTTTGGTGCAATTTTTTGGTAATATCTCAGATGGAATCCATGTGCTGCTGCCACTGGTCTTTTCTTCTTTAAGATTTAAACATAATGCAGTTTTTTCTTCAAATATATATATGTATGTTGAGTATGTGTGTGTGTATATGCATGTATGGGTGTGCATGTAAGTAAGAGTGTATGCTTGTGTGTGAGTTCTGTGCAGTGCTGGCACCTTGAGATCTAGAAGATCCAGTGCGCCCTTGACTTTAGTCTGGGATGGATGGAAGAGTAATTTGTATTTTGCAACATTAAAAATACCTACCTATAGCAGCTATATTGAGTTGCAGTGGAACTGCACCCGGTGGATGATATAAAGTTGACTTTATTCATAGAAAAGCTGCAGATTCTGTAGGGCTACTATAATGCGGAACAGTTATGATGAACAATACAATTTAAAATGCCAATATACAATTTGACAATAACATTCACCCTCATTAGGGCATCCTTTTACGAGCAGATGGCCCTGATCTTGTGAGCTTAGAATCTATTAATGCCTCTCACATAAATGATCACTTTTTGTTGAAAATAACAGTATTAACCCCTCTTCCTTAGTAAATACAATTGTTACGTTTGCTTGTTTTAATACATCACACACAGAGGTCATGCAGAGGACAATGCCATTAGCCAGTACCAACCTGAGCTAATTTGGCCAATTATATTAATTAAAATCAGAGAGCCAGTGCTGATTACCTGCAGCTGACAGTAAAACTAATAATGTAAATTACTAAATGTATCTCCTACAAGGTTATAGATTATCACACTACTCACAGGGGTTCATCATTCTCCATAAGGTACTGGCTAATCATTATGCATCTCTCAAAACACCCTCAATTGATCAATAAGTATACTTTTTCCAAAAGATAATATGGACATTTAAGGCTGTTCTTTCCAAATATACTTTTGTCATATAAAATGGATTTGTCACTTTTAAGGAATATTTATTTTTCAACTAAGGTACGTTATAATTTGAGGCAACATTATTTCATAAAGTATTAGAATCCACCTTTTAAAAAGGTTTACAATCCTTTAATAATATGTTTCCATATACAGCCATGTGAAAAGAAAGTGCACCCTCTTTGCACCCTCTTTGAAATCTATGGGTTTACATATAAGGGTATAATGACAATCATCCGTTCCTTAGCGGGTCTAAAAATTGGGTAAATACAAACTCAGACAATAATACATGACATATTACACCGTGTTTAAAAATTTTTAAGAATAAAGCCAAAATGGAGAAACCATGCATGAACAAAATACACCATATGATTTAACCACCTTTAGCTGCAATCATTTAAAGTTTTATGTATGCCTTTACAGTCTCTCAAGTCTTTGTAGAGAAATTTTGGCCCACTCTTTTTTACAACATTGATACAGTTCATTGAGGTTTGAGAGCATTTGTTTATGCACAGCTCTCATTAAAACCTGCTACAGCTATTTAATAGGGTGGAGGTCTGGACTTTGAATGGACTATTGCAAAACCTTGATTCTTTCCATTTTAAGAGGTTCTGTTGCTGGTGTGCCTGAGATCATAGACCTGTTGCATGACCCAATTTCGACCAAGCTTTAGGTGTTGGACAAATGGCCTGACGTTTGACTCTAGAATACTTTGGTATACAGAGGACTTCATGGTCGTCCCAATGACTGCAGGCCCAAATCATCACCCCTCCACCACCATGAGGTGCTGATATGCTGTGTTTAGTTTTTGCCAAATGTGGCGCTGTGCATTTTGGCCTCTTTGGTCTGTCCAAACGACATTGTTCCAGGAGTCTTGTGGTTTGTTTAGATGCAACTTTGCAGTTCTAATCCATGCTGCAATGTTCTCTGATTCTCTGATCGTTTTCTGATTGTACTGTCATGAACTTTAACATTTAACATGCTAACTGAGGAATGTAGAGTCTGAGATGTAACTCTTGGGTTTTTAACAATTTCTCTGAGCATTGCACACTGACCTTGTGGTGAATTTGCTGTGATGTTCACTCCTGGGAAGATTGGCAACTATCTTAAATGTTTTCCATTTTTAATAATCTTTCTCACTGTAGAATAATTGACTTTATTAGGGTTTATTGTTTGGAAATGGCCATATAACCCTTCCCAGATTGATAGGCAGCAACAATTGCTTCTTTAAGATCACTGCTGATGTTTTTCCTCCTTGACATTGTGTTAATACACACCTAAATGCTGCAGACTAGCCAACTGCTAAATCTCCGTCCTTTATAAAAGTGATCACACTTGCTGATGATCAATTAATCATTGGGAATTTGATAGATAGATTAACAGTGCCAATAAGCAATAAGGGTGTGCTTGGCTTCTCCATTTTGGCTTTATTTTTGTTGAATAAATCATGATGTGGTGTAATATGTCATGTGTTGTTGTTCTTCTGAGGTTGTATTTACCTGATTTTAAGACCTGCTAAGGAACAGATGATTGTTATTATGTCCTGATATGTAAATCAGGGTCTCACATGATTGTAATTCCACAATTATCTGCACTACTTAGACTTCTTACTACCATGTGAAATTTGAATGGAAAGGTGTGACTTTGCTTTGTTTACAAGACAAACTATCAAGCTGGTGAATAGAAAGGGGAAGACTAGACTGATTTGCAGTTATATTCTATGTGGCACAGGGAGGATGCTGTGATGTCAGTTTTTAATTAAATGAAGCAGTTATATATACAGTATATATATACTGTATATACCTATGTCTGTCAGTTTCTAACTAGTCATTATTTGTACGCATTCACAGTTCTGTCCTCTGCATTAATAAATATATTCTTGCAACATCTCAGCCTCATGATGATGCTTTTCTCCTCTCTGAGCTCACGACCTATACATTTGATTCATTCATAATACTGTATTCATATGCACAGAGAACTTTTCATCTGGTGAACCTTTACTTCAGCCAAGCTACAGACCTTCTTTGGAGCCTTGGCAATAATAATGAATATAAAATGTGACAGCCAGTTATTCTAAAATGTCTTAGAAAATTTAAGTAATAGAAAGGAAGAAAAAAGGAAGAGAACAAAAGTGCCATTCAATAATGTATGTATTTACTAAAATGGTATAATGAAATGAGCGTCAATTTGTCAGCAAGTTTTCTAAAAGGATATGTTAAGTAATCCTGAAAAGTTAAGTTTTCTATTACAGCTCACATCCATACTATATGTGTTTGTCTCTGCTCATATTTCCCATTTAAATGTTTATAACATGTACATAGAAATCTAGGGTTTATTTGTAAAGAGCTGTTATGGAGCAGATGTTTTAAAAGTGGTATAACAATTACAGCAATAGTGCCGTCAGCACTATATACATTTGGTTGATAAGGTGGTAAGACCATTTGTAAAACCTTACAAAAGGTTTGCACTCAGTTTTTTTTAAAATATTTAAATTCCGTGCTCGTGATTCGCTGCAAAGCGATCATGTGCACGGAATTGAGGGGAGTGGCTGGTACGGATCGCTGGGGACACCCAGCGGCCAGTAGCAGCTGCCCCTCGCGATCCCAGCGTTCAAAGCGACGCTGGATTGCGTATCATCGATGACGTACTTGGTACGTCCCGGTCTGCCGGTGACCTTTGACCCAGAAGTACCAGGTAAGTCCCGGTCCAGAAGGGGTTAAGCCGTACACATCCATGAGCATTTTCTTGTTACTTAACAGTGTTTATGGCATAAAATGCAGGTGATTGCTTTACCCTACATATTGTATTGCCCTAAGGCTATGATTTGTTAAGGAAAGCAGGAACACATTATATTTATGGCATCTAATATATACACAATATTTATGGCATCTAATATATACACGCTATATATATATATATTATATATATATATATAATTTTGAGGTCACCCTGCTCATCAAGTTCTTTCTTGTCTTTAGAAGACAATTCTTGTAGCCTAAGAAGAGAGCAACAAGGGGAAAAAAGAGCTGAAATGAAGGTAAGTAATTTAGTTTTGCCACTAACTGCCACTGAACACAGCTGCTTAATTTTAGAAGAAATGCCATCAAACCAATTACACAGACAATTAAAAGTGAGTATTTGGAGATGCAGACAAAAGTATCATTCATTATACTTGATGACAATCACAAAAAGCTATAGGCAGCAGAATGGTGCGATACAAAGTACTTCCTTTAATATGACACTGAAATGATTAATGCAATTCATTTAAATCTGCCCACCCGCTACTACCATTTATTATAACTTTTAATTTATTTTGCTAATGAATGAGATTTCAAAGGCTAAAATTGTGAACATTAAAGTAAAGTATAACATTAATCCCCTGTGTGAAAGTGAATTGATTTTTTTGCTGAAACAAATATCAAATAGGTGTCTTCCAATCAGGCATATAATAATCTTACACGGCTGAGTTAAGTTTGATCAATGAGCTCTTCTATTTAACTCTTGTAAGACATTTCCATTAAATAATGAGTGAGCAGGCAATCTTAAGAACAATGGCAAGTGATGTCTCAAAATCGATTTAAGTTGTATGTTTTGTTTTGGAAAAACAAACCCTGCCCAATACTTAAATATATTGCTTCACTTTCCATCATATCAATATTCTCAATTACTTTGCTGCTTTCTCTTGCATATGAGCTTGGCAGGACCCAGTAGGGTGTGATTGGGACAGGGTATCTGAGGAGCCATGTGGCTCTCAGTGTGAGCTGCAATGGAGCTGTGTTGTTGCATTGATTTTACCTTGCTAGATCATTGTACACCCTGGCCCTACATTATTGGGGTTTTCTCTGCTGATATGTTCTGTGTATGTTCTGGTTTTGACCCCTGGCATTGGACCTTGACTACAATCCTGTTTTTGCCATTTGTATATCATCTGCTTATTTTTTGCATTATCCATTGGCACCATGTTCTTGTTCCTCTCTGTGTATGACCCTGGCTAGCCTGGCTCAAATCTTGTCTGACTCTGTTGTTGTTACTCAGTATTCACCAGACTCTGGGGTTGTTTGACAGTTTCTCTCAGTTGCTGCCAGTCCCCCACTCCATCTGCTGCCCACTGCCAGTTTCCCAGTTTGCTGTAAGTTCCCTGCTCCATGCCTGTTGATGGCTCATAAGGTGGGCAAATCTGCAGCTGTTACCCCCTAATCCTGTCTGTCCCAATGCACAGAGACTCCTCTGAGCTTGAACCTGTCCCTGCACAGAGACTCCTGCCTAACCTAGTAACCCCAGCGATAACAATGTGTTCTTACTGGCATAAAGCTTGTGACCACTATAGTGATGTAATGTTATACTAGTCTGTTTCAATAAAAAGAGGGAAGACTTAAGAACACTGTGAAGTCAAGGTGACCTTATATATTGTAGCTCAGGAACATATGGAGCTGCAAATCCTTCAAGTGACCTTAAGGACCTATCCAACACAAGATAGATCAACTGCTAGCATGTCAGATGCAGTTATTGCTTGCCATAATTGCCTTGTTCTGCAGAAACATTAGGATTATCTGCATTCAACTCATTTTCTACTTAGCCCTGAAAACATAGCAATGTATGATACAAAGAAGGGTTCGAGGAGAAATACTGAAACTGCGTATTTGGAATAATATCTAGCCTACAATACCAGATTATTGTCTGAAGTTGTTTTTCTTTTGGAGATATATAGTATTTTGACATAAATGCATACGTTGATTTAATGCTTTGGTATAAGGTCTGTAAAATGTCCTCAACACACATTATTTATTTTCATCCTGCATGGATAACACACTTAAAAGGATTTAACAGACTCCAGTCATAATTCAGGCCTTTGAGGCTTCTCTCTGTATAGCAACGAGTGTGTTTGTCACTGAGATGAATACTGCAGCAGATTACAGCCATTTAAATATTATTGTCCAGGAGGTTACAGCCTTACTGCTTTCATAGGAATTAAGATGCTAAGTAGCAGACAGGTGCTGCTAATAAAATGCCCTTGATTAATTGATCATCAGTAAGTGTCCACCTCTATAAAAGCCAGTTTTAGCAGTTTGCTGGTCTGGAGCACTCATGTGTGTTTTAACACAATGCCAAGGAGGAAAGACATCAACAATGACCTTAGAGAAGCAATTGCTGAGGCCCATCACTCTGGGAATGGTTATAAGCCAATTTCCAAACAAGTTAAAGTCCATCATTCTACAGCAAGAAACATTACAGCATAGCTTAGCTTTGCAAAGTTGCAACCATAAGACCTCTGGATCCTGGGAACCTTGCTGTCATCTCCTTTGGAGATGTTTGGTCATATTGCACAATGCCACATTTGGTGAAAACTAAATAAAGCATTTCAGCACAAATACTTTTTACCAACTGATAAGCATAGTGGTGAAGGGGCGAAGATTTAGGCTTGTTTTTCAGCCACAGGACATGGGAACCTTGCTGTCATTGAGTCGACCATGAACTTCTCTGTATACAAAGTAGTCTAGAGTCAAATGTGAGGCCATCTGTCGGTCACTCAAAGCTTGGCCGAAACCGGGTAAAAGAACAGGAGAATAAACCCAAGCACACCAGCAAATCAGAATGGCTGAAAAAGAAAACAATCAAGGTGTTGCAATGGCCCAGTCAAAGTCCAGACTTCAACTCAATTGGAACGCTGTGGCGGGACCTTAAGAGAGCTGTGCATAAACAAATGCCCGCAAACTGCAATGAACTGATGCAGCATTGTAAAGAAGAGTGGGCCAAAGTTCCTCCACAACGATGTGAGAGACTGATAAAGTCATACAGAAAACAATTACTTACAATAGCCATTTTAAGGTCTCCCCTTAATTCATAATGCAACTTTCTTATAGATATGCCACTCTGCCCCCTGTTATACCACTCTGCCTCAATATGTTTTATACCCCCTGATATGCTTTATGCCCTTCAGATATGCCACTCTGCCCCTGAGATATGCTTTATACACCCAGATATGCCACATACCCCCTGATATGCCACTCTTGTGTGTTTTGCTCCAGACTCCCTGGTATCTAGTGGGGTCAGCCAGTGGACGTCTGGGTGATGCACGTAGACAACATCTATTTCTCTACCTCTCCTTAGCCATGTTATTCCTGCATGCTCATGGCACACCTGCCCCTCGTTCAAACAATTAAGGTCCAATATAAACTGGGCATTATCCTAACAGCAGTGCTAGAGCATTGTGTTCCTGGCCTGGTATACTGAGCTACTGCTTTGCTGCATCTGATCTGTCTCCCGTGTATGACCCTTGGCTACGTTAACGATCCAGATTTATGTACGAGACACTGGCGTGTCCCAGACTTACCTACCTGTCCAGCCCTTTTCAAGCCGTGTGCCCTGCCTGAGGGCTTCCAAGCTGTGTGCCCTGCCTGAGGGCTTCCAACCCATGCTCCTGCTGTGTGCCCTGCTAAAGGCTTCCAGATGTGATCTTGCCTTGCCGGTGCACTTCCAGTTTCCTGCCTAAACTGAGCTTGTCACCCCAAGTTAATATCCTGCTCGTGCTCAGAGCACCTATAGATGGCGCCCAAGAGAAAGACTACGACTAAAGTGGAGCGTAGCCCTGAACTGGATACACCAGCCTGCCTACAGCCATGCTCTGAACCCGAACCTGCCCCTGCATCGAGACTCCTACCTGATCCGGCACCCAGTGCCCTTACACTAACCCTGCCGTTTGCCCGCAGCAGGGCTAAATGAAAAAGAGAAAAAAACACCTGCCCGGTAACCAGACCTGCATGTCCTGGGCGGCAGGCGATACAAATTGTGCATCCCTGCACTAAACTAACTAATTTAAAGACTTAAATTACAAAGAAAAAGTACCCCCGACAACGGGCCAATAATGATATATATATATATATATATATATGTATATACATACATACATACATATGAAGGAAAACTCAGAGGACTTACATAAAATATGACAAAAATATCAATGTTTCAGTAAGTGTACACCTACATTTATAATACACAACAGGCCTTCAATTATCATGTTACTTTTTAATAAAATTATGTCTGTCTGCTTGCTGTGTTACACAGAAGCTTTTACTATTTCCTTACAGTCAGTTACTTAGTTTTACCAATTTCCAATGTTACTAGATAAAATACATAAGCAAAGATAGATGAACAATTCTCCTAGTTATATTGTTATATTGTTAGGGGGCAAAACCCTAAGAGGAAATGCCATAAACTATGATTTTGGGAATGACTGCACTGGACTTCAGATGTGCTTTCTTCTAAGATTTTTAAGGCATGAAAAACACATAGTATCAGTGTTGAATCAAATAACAGAAAATGTTGAATTGTATAGAAATGAGACTACTCTGTGTCAAATCTGCCCAATTTTCCTGCTTTTATTGATTTTTATCTGTTAATTATATAAATGCTGTAAAATGCTGTATTTTATCCGTTTTTGCAAACATAATCATTTTTACGTAAAACCAATACAAGCAACATAATAAATTAATTATCCGAACTGGCTTTTGTCAAATTTGACTCTGTAAAAGCACAAGTCGGATTCTTGGTGGCTAGTGCAGATACTTACAGGGTTCATGGACAGCACAATTTCATTTCTGATTAATAAGGATTTTAATGTGAATGCCCTTAGATGGAGAGCACCAATATTCCAAGGTGTGTAAATAAATCTTGGCTCACTATTTATCGAGATCATGCACTGCAAGTTTCAGCAGAGCTGATAAACTGTGTGTCAGATAAGCATATCTTGTCATTGCCATAGTTGATGGTAGGCTTTGCAATTTAAGCAATGAAGCTTCTAGTACTATAGAGAGTCATTGAAGCCATGAACAGCGATCATTCCCCAAGAAAGCGTTAATAGCTTGCCAAAGACAATCATCAGACGCAATCATTTTTAAATCATCCATTCACTAAATGCGCAAAATATATTGGTCTAGTGAACGGAGCGTTAAACTCGATAATATGAGGTTTTTTATTATATATACTATGGTTGAATTTGGCATTTTTTTGGTGGTAAATTGAATTTTATTTCTAAATTAGTGTCAAATGAAACAACAGTTTAATTGTGGAATTAGTTTTTGATTTAGACAGAATCAGCAAACAATGACAGTGAATTCCAACAGTAAAATAGGCAGCCAAAAGACTGATTTAACTCCAGACATTTATTCTTTTGGGCACAGTCCGCATTGGCCAGTCTTCTTTGTTAGAGTTATTTGGATGATTTTGTCATTATTTTTATTTGATGTTATTATGAATTTAGTTAGATACCAAATAAACCCCAAAATGTTTTGATCCCACCCATTATATGAAAAAATCTACCTAAAATCCAGTATTTAACAAGCATGATTCTCTGTACAATCTATAGATTACTTTATCACAATGTCATCCACTTGTGTTTGTTTCATTACATATTCTTAAAAATTGCATGCTTTATGTATAAAGACCAATAAGTTAAAAAACATGTGTCTCAGTCTTAAAAGTGCAATTGGAAATTGGAAATGATACTCATCTCTTGATGTCACAGACTAAGTGAATAAACCCAGTCACCCATTAGTGCCAAGTATCTGCACATGTACCCCAGTAAAGAACAGTTCACATGCAATACGAGTGTTGACACACATACACAGATAATTTTTCCTTTGGTGCTGGGTTCTCATCTGGCAGAAACAATACAGAGGTAATAGTGACATCAGGGTTTCATGTTTTTGCTATGCCTTTCTTCAGACTTAATTCCCATTTTTTCTCTTTTTTTTTTTTTAAAAAAAAAAAAGGAGGGCGATTTGAAAACCATATTCATACATATATGCCATCACTTTTTATGGATAACATTTTAAAAAGTGGGTAAAAAAATTAAGCTAGCACAAATGGGAAAAAAATATCAAAAACATGTTTGTTATCTTGTACTGATTTAGAAACCTTATACTCCTATATTTATATATATATATATATATTTAAAGTTTTTTAAGCTTTCTTAAGGCTTTTCTTTTTTTCCTTTTGTTAACACCTAACTAAACCTAAGCCTAATCCTAACCAACAAAAACAGTGTATGGTGTGTCTGTGTTTACTTTTTTGAGACTAAAAAGCATGTTCAGTCCAGAGATTTCTAAGAGTAACTGACCTTTTTTCTAAAATCAGTCATTAAGCATATAGAGAAGCTGTGTATTTGTGGAATTTGTGAATGTTACTAATAATTTGTATTTGACTCAACTCACCAGCTTGATTTTTAGTGAAGAAGCAATTCTACAGCCTGAAACAATCAATTAAAAAAACATGGTATAGACTTCTCATCAGCTAGGTTGTTATGGCTAAGTAAAAGGGCTCCTTCGAAGAAATGTGCAATCAGGGTACTAGAGCAAAACCAGAGAACAAATACAGTTATCATTCTGTTAATAGGATATTGATTTAGAGCTTGTGTGTTGTATGATGTCCTCTAGAGACTAAATCTTGTCAGAGTTTTAGGGTTTCTCTAATAAACCTAAAATGGAACAATAAACAACCAGTAGGACTTGAGGACCTGAACTGCATTGAACTATTGTAGAGATACCAGCTAGCCTATAAGAGGGCTTTTTTGTATTTATAGTCAATAACCTGAAACATATACACCCGCAGTTTCTGACCTGTTTAAAAACACATTGCTTTCGAAAGCAACACAATGTATGATGACCAGATCTCAGAATCCTCTGAGCTCATGATCCTTCTGGGAATTGTCTGTTTGCATTTTTTTGAACTGCCTCTGGTCAAAGGAAGCATCTGGTCCACCTGATGAAACTTCACTAATGCCTAAAGTGATTAATATTTCTGCAGATACGACAAACCAAAATTAAAGCAGTTAATATTTTTTTAAAATATGGTTATTAAGACACACACTTAAAAAGAAACATATATTAACACACTTTGTTGATTGTATTTACATTTAAATACAGAAAAAATATACAAAATAAAATATGCTCATTTTTGTTAACATTAATACTTTTTTTTTTAATTAAAAGATCCAATGAGGCAGGTGAGATACAACAAAGAACCATTAATACTTTTTAATGGTGAATGTAAGGGATAGTCAGGATAATCTATACTATGGTTTCAGTCATTTAATACATTCAGACTAGGAGAAGACATTTATCTTTTCTGTTCAGCATATATATTGTGTTTCACAATTGCTATATTGGAACTCAAATTGTCTCTTCTATAGTCTATTACCAAAGCTAAATTGAAAGTACATGTTTTTCACATCCATACCACTGTGGTTTTTCAGTGCCATATTCTTATCCACTCTGTGTAGACCAGCTTATGATAAACATAACTAGTCAATTAAAATGGAACCATAACCTTCTCAAAGGATACTCTTCCTAAAGTTAGCATTTTACCTAATTTACACAATTTGTCATTGCATCCATTCATTTCTACCATTTCAAGTAAGTGGGTATGTACTGGGCGCTAGGGAAGAGAAGAAGTATCCAACCTAACGGACATGGAGCTCAGCAGAGGTAAAGGAGTCCCTGAAAAATAACTATTTTTTAAAAATCATTACATTTTTAAGTAGAAAACATAAATAATGGCCGGTTTTAGAAGGTAAACAATAATGACAAAAAACCTCAAAGGTGGAAGGTCCAATTTTCACTAGGGAAATGCAGAAAAAAAACCAGAGAAACAAAACGAAAACGGATTCCAGATCAATAGCGTTACTAAAAATAACTCACTTGGCATTTTGACTTACTAGAAGATATTTCACCATGACACTACAGTTAATGGTAAAAAATATCTTGATAGGTCCTTTTTAAACAGCTTCCACCCTACTGAGCCACAAAGCTTTAGGTCTGTAATTTACAGCATGTGGAGTTTGAGGACGTTAGAGCCCTGGGGCAATAATCATAAAACATGTAATTTGGGTGCCACATACTGGTACGCATATATATAACACAGTAAACAGAGTTTGTGATTTATTTCTATGTTTGGGTAGAGTGTGCACCACGGTGGAAATGCGCATTCCATCTTTAGACGGTTTCAAAAACATTAGACCACTTGCTTTTCGAGGGGGTGATACTTATGCTTTCTCTAATTGCTACTTATAGGTCACAGAGATTTAAAAAGTATTTGAAACTGATCTGGAAGAGCTACGCAAAAAATATTCCCCTTGTAATTCGCTTATAATTAAAAAACGGGCTTTACCGCACCTTTATACAGGTTACAAAAAATAATTTTGCTTCTAGTGAGGGCTATTCTGTATTGACGTCATGTGTCCTGTACAAATCATCTGCTTGAGTCCTCAGCTATCTATATGTGCCATCATGGTCTGCCGGATGAGTTGTTGTTGTGAGTCATTTCAAAACCAGATCCACCTCATACTATCAACCCAAGTCTAGCAAGCAAAACAAAGGTGACACTGTGTTAAAACACATTTTAAAACAGCATCTTAACAGACCCAATTATTGCTAACAGTTTAACTAATTGAACTGCAAACTGTTAATTAGCATTCACCCCAGCCTGGCAGTTTGTCTACTGTTTGTGTTGTTTTGTCATGCTGAATGGAAATGCACTCTCAAATTAGTATTGATTAGAAAACAAATGAACATAATCAGCCCAATAATCCAATGTGCCTAGAAACGATTACAAAAATAATCGTGTCTTTTTTTAATTTCATGATGGTAAAGGACCATGTGTGACTAGTGAGGTAGGGGGACACACGGTCCCAACTTAATGTCAAGCAACAGTCAAGAGAAGATACCATGAATAAGATTTCCAAAAATATAAAACAGGATGAAATTAGACATAGAGAACAAGCTAGTGGACTTCTTTAAATATGTTTACTGACCATTGTCGAGTGGTTATGTTGACTTAGTAAATATTCCAGGAATACACCTGGAATAAGTACACGGGTGACCTTCTGAAAAAGAAATGTCAAAACCAATATACCATACCAATAGATTTGTGGGGTTTTACTATAGCTGAGTGTAGGCCAATCCTCTGTTCTTTTGGACTTCATTTAGTTCTGGGAAGCAGATGCAACATTTGTAAATATCCTTTCACGCAAAAGTGACCGGTAGTTTACAATCACATGTCCATTTGGCTTAAGTGTTTACAGTCTTATCAATGCTCTTGTACAAGCCAAGTGAGATGCACTGTATGAGCGCATTTATGCTATTTTTTTAAGAAATTCAGGTCACTGTACTTTTTAAAACCCAATATCTATCAGCACATGTAAATAAATTATCTGAATTAAATATTCAAATCCAAAATATGTAGATATCAGCTATAAAAAAATGTAATGATTAAAAAGGTGAAAGAGAATGTTATATTTTTTCCTGCTGTAAAGGCTTGAACCTTTGTCTTGTGATAAATTCAGCGTTGCCAATGCCGTATGCTTATGCCATGCATGTTTAAATTCCTTCATTGTATTAACCGTTACCACTTCTGCAGTAAGACTATTCCACTTATGTACTATCCTTCCAGTAAAACTTGACTATAACCTCTTGGTGTAACATTTTTCCTCTTTTGAAATATACTCCCATCCTGTACTTGGCTAGATCCCATTATATATTTAAATGTTCCGATCATAACCCTTATTGTTCATCTTTCCTCCAATCTATAGATATCGAGATCCCTTAGTCTTTGCCAATAATATTTATCCTACAAAATGTTTACCATTTTAGTAGCCCTTCTAAGAACTCTCACCAGAATGTCGATATCTTTCTCCGTGAATGTACACAGCTCATAATTAGTATTTTTAGAGAATATGTTTGTTGCATTATGTTATAATGTATACATATTATATAGTAAAATGTTCCTGGTACTGAATTATTATTTGTATGTCACTTTGTGAATGAGATTTAGCCATTACCAGTTGCCCACTGATAATTTAAGTAACACAGACCTGATTTACTTTCCTTTTCCTTTCTGTCCTGGGTTATTGAATGTTACTTTTGGCAAATAGCCACAACAGCTAGTTCTCTGATGTTTACATAAAACCAGGAGTGAGCCAGTCATTATCAATTATTTCCCATCTGCTTATATAATCTATGTGCCATGCGCCAAAGCTGAAAAATAAATTGGCAAACACCGTAATATTTATCATCAAGGTAGAAGCAGAGCAGTTTTTATAAACTTTTCTTAATATAGAAGAGACTGCTTTGATTTAGTGCCAGAAGAGTGCAATTGGGGTGAGAATTCCAAGCCCAGCTAATATAGAATTATGGAGAATTGTAAACTAGAGCAGACTATATGAAACCGCTATGTAACCTGCTAAGTACTCAACAGCCAGACTAGTTTTTATATTTTAATACATTTTAATACTGCGTCCTGCTACATTTAAAAATACAGAAAGTCTTATTGTTGCCAGTGTTAGAGGCAGGAAAGCCCGGCGGTTCCCTGGTGCATACGAACCATGGGATTGTTGGCAATCGCTTTAGAAAATGCCTCCAATGGGTTGACGTTGGTCTGGTGCAGAAGGCGCAACAGAAGTCCCCAAAATGTGCAAGGAAAATGTGCAAGTTGTCTATGCCTACATCAACATTGGAAAAGTATTTAAAACATACATTGTATGTGTTGACACCAATACGGTTCTTGTCTGATTGTTCTAGTGGATAGTACTGGTATTTATTTGCTTCTGTCTCCTGCTGCTATATACAGTTATTTGGAATTAAGCATACACATACGTCTACAGAAGAGTCTGAATTGCACCATTCCAAGGGAATCATCTTTATACATAACAATCCATAACACATTGATGTATTTTCGAGCCTAACATGTAATTCCTGAAACTTTTGGTTAGTAATGATATTATGGATAGTTACATAATGCCCCGTGTTCTCAACAGGTCATTGTTCCTTTACAATCACTAACTGTCTTGACAAATGTTAATCGTATTTAGAAAGTGGGGACCAACTGTTTCCTTCTTTAGAACTGACTTGATAAGGGTATGATTAAAAAAAATATATATCATATTAGGAGAATGTTCACTAAAGGCAGAGTTGGCAGGAGAGTTGTGGTGTCAGATCCCTCAGAATCCATGAAGAAGGTCAAATACTAGCACGTTTCTCAGCAAGCTGAGCAGGGCTAGCGTGAAGACTGAAGAAACCTTTCTTATTATATACATTATATAATCCCAGCCAAGCCACTGGGGTCGCTTCTCCAAAATGTACTTTACATTTGACAAAAATCTGTCAAATTTGAAAAAGAAAAACTGTGAAATGGAATCGTTTTCATAATTGAAATTTACGAAATTTTGTGTTATACGTCATTGTACAATTTGAGTTATTTTGACATAAGAAAATGAAGATGAAATACTGTTTGTTTGGATGAGTGAAAGATAGTTCCCAGACAAGGTCTGGAATCTGCTCTTAAATTCTAGTGGAACTTGTCTATATATGGCCATTTGTTCCGATTTTTATTTTGTCTGAGGAATGTTCTCTTTAGGCCTCCTGTGAAGATTCTGCAGCAAGGTTTACAACATGCCAGATCTCTAGTGAGTATGACCATGTGTGTAAAGGTGCTGTTCCACTTAGACAAACCATTAATTTCATTGTGTAGTATGTTAAGGAAATTAACCTCATATTATTCTTTCCTCTGACAGCTCAATCACATAAACTTTTCTTCTGATTCTATAGCAACAAGGTATCATTGCCTCCTTTTGTGTCTCATGACAAGTAGGTGTTCTCAGCAAAAACTGAAAATGAGAATATTTTACAAGACAAAGGAATTGTTTAGGAGACGGTTTTGGGCATTCAACCAAGAATTCTATTTCTAATCCTGCATTTAGTTTCAAAAGTGTCGAATTGAGCAGGGCAGTTGGAACGTTAAAGATTATACGGTTTATTTTTAATTCCACAATATCTTGCTTATAAATATCATGCTTTGCTACAAAGGCCATTTATAACAGTATAGAGATTCTGATTACAGCAGTTTTAGAACCAAACTGAATACACCACTGCAGCCACCCATCTCTCTGCAATGCCCAAGTGCTCCATATAAAGGGTAGGGCTGGTTCAAGCTGAGTCTCATTGATGGGATGGCCTGCTGTGGGAGGTAGAACCTTAGCAGGGTCACGTAACGTGATGTTACATGGCCAAGGTAGCAGCAGCAACCTTCATCATCTGCACCAAGCTCAGTAAGAAAATGAGCATGTAAATAGGTGTGCAGTGGGTCACAAAATAGCTCCAGTCCTTCCCTGAGGTACATCTGTGTAGTTGCTATCATTGTTTTGGTTTAAGTGAGCTTGAGAAGAAATGAAAATTTAAGACTTGCATTTATCTGACTAAAATTCTCTCATTTCTTTGAAGGTCATTGGCAGTTCCATCATGCAATGCATTATGCCTATAAAAGCCCGCAACATCACTAGTTGATTTGTGCCTATACATCACAGTGGCTACTATGGGTATTGATGGATAGCAAATGTGTAACAAAGTAAACATGATCTCTAATGTAATGTATGTAATGCAAACAGTCCAAAGATGCATTCGACTAACATAATTAGGTGCAACAAAACTTGCAATCCTTTATGTCCAATAGATGTAGTCATTTTCCACCTCATTAAATTCCAATTTAGTGTAACTGTGCATGGCTGCAAAAACACACACTCACACATGTGATTCAGAGCAATGTACCACGCCATGCAAATTTAGGAATAGCATGTAGACACGTTTTGAAAACAAAGTCAAGGATTCATGTCCTCTGGAGGCTAAACACTCCACCAAGCGAGAAGAGGAGGAGGTTAGTGGTGGAAACAACAACGTGGACAGAAACTCAACAGAATGCATGATAAGAGAGGTTTAATATATGATGTGATGAGAGGGTAGGTTAACAATAGGGCACAAGTGTATAGTTTAATGTATTCTATATATATACGTCTGGCACGTCTGTACATTTTTAAAAACAGATTTAATTGGTGAGATATATCTGATCACAGATAGAAACCTATCGACGGGTGAAATTCAGATAAATGCAGACATTAAATAACAGTGAAAGACTGCGTAGTTGAACCTGCATTTTTTCATCCATACACAATACTTTTTGCTATTACCACAGCATCTGAGATTATAAATTATTAGTGGATGAATAGTAAGACAACATGGGCTGGGGGACATCACATAACATATCCAAAGGAATAGTAATGAAATAATAAGGCGACGGCCAAAGTCAGTAACAGGCCATTTGAGCAACGTTTTTCTGTCAGTGGGGCTTGCGCATGGGAAAATATACACTGGTCCTAGTCCTTTCAACATACATGGTGTTTAAAGGTATTTGCCTGTGTTAGGATGAATGAACCAAATTATTGGGTTAAACGCAACATGTTCCATTTAAATCACATCATCTCTGTATCTCAATCATTAGATTGTAAGTTCTTTGTCCAAGCAATATTAGTTTGGGTTGATATATAAAACCCTGCTCTGCAGCTACATTAAAAAGACTGATAAATTCGTGCATGAGGAACATTAAGAATTCAGCTGTTTGTAGATGGGTTATCATCTTCATTCTACATTCACAATTTCATACAAAGGAGACTAGAGATTATCTTTAGTATTGTGAAAACCTGCAAACCATGAGATGTTTTATTCTGTGCAACACAATATCACGAGAAGGAAATCTTGATCCTTACAAGGCGCATATAAAGCAACAGTAATATGGCCACTTGTGAAAACAACGCTAGATAGTAATAATGGAACTGCAGTACCTTCCACTGGAATATTGCAGGATTTCAAAAACAGTAAAAATCAAGGCACCAAAACCTGCTGAAACTGCCAGAAAGGGGTGGGTGTTGAAACTGCATCATATTTGTAGTTAGTTTTTTGTTGATTTCAAAAGTAAAACCCTTTATATATCCTGGAAAATTTGACGCAGCTTAGTGCCCCCTTTGGTGCAGTTATGGGCTCTGGTGAATAATTACTTAAAGTAAATGGTTCTAGAGAGTGCAAAAATCACCAGAGCTCACTCCAGCCATCATTCCACACTTGAATGGAGACATGTATGTGATTTATGATATCTTAATCTTAAGAACAACAAAATACTTCATACAGCAGCAGAACTTTTCTAATATGGTATTTATTTCTGATTCCGTAGTGGCTATTTTACCAACTTAGGTTCTAGATAAAAAAACTCATGACATCATATCCATCTGACAAGGACAGTTTACAATCAAACTCCGACTACAATGTATAAAACTAACGCAAAGGACACAATCAAGATTCAAAATAACAACTAGCAGCAGCAAAAATGTACCATACATCAACAATTTGCTCTTTTTTTCTTGCAGGGAAATTGTGTGCATGTATAGTGTTAAGCAACATAAGCCGCTTTTCTGCAAAATCTGATATTAGATGGTTCAAAGATTACACTAAACAATTTGCAGGCTTGTTAAGTGTTTTATTTTGTTCGACGGTTTAGAAACCCATTTTCCAGCTCATAAAAACTGGGTCAGATATAGTCTAGACTAACATTTCAAGATTCGGGCAATGCAGTGGATATAAATCAGTTAATGGCTGTGTGGATTAAACATTGTGTGCCTTTAATTGCACAAACTCTAGCTTTTCTAGTGGACACTACGAAACCTGGAGCACCATGATTTAGGATAAAAGCATCTTTCTTAATAAATATTTATCTGTCACGCTGCATTATCATTTATAGAACATGTTAGTGCACAGAAGACATTTCTTTAACCCTTTACATGGGTACAATATGTCGCAGGCCACTATGCAGTGGGGGGGAAAAATGACATTAACGTAAGACAATAGATGTCAAAGATTTTGACTTACCTAGGCTGACACTTATGGTCTACATGGTCTTCTTCTCTTGTAAATCCTTTCGTCAACCTGAGAAGCAGCCCAACAAGTACTGTGAGTCCAACATTTTTTTTTTATTATTATTCTCTTCCAAACTTCCCCATGATGGGAAAAAAAATGTTAACACAAAAAAAATTTCCCCACCTTCTCTTACACCTGCTTTAAACCAATCCAAGGAGCCAATAACCCCGTCTCCATCTGGATAAAATGTAGAGCAGCAACATCATGGTTTCTTTGATTCAACAGACCTCTGGAGATGAAAGCATCTTCCCCTAAAACAAAGGGGGAGAGGTTACCCTTATTATATCCCACTGCATTGGTGCATAAATGCCATAAATTGTACATAAGATTTATTTCCTGAAATGATCACCCAGGCTGTCCGATGATCACTCCTCCAAAGGGTTACCTTTTGAATCCAGGCGGATGAAGCTGTGGATGCTGTTGTATGATGGTTGTGTGTATTTCAAGGAGGAGAAGCGGCAGTCAGTGGAAAGCACGCACCTCCCTTTCCCCCTCTCCCTCCCACCCTTCTTCTTTTTCAGACGCTTCTTCCTTACACCTTGCACATATACACAAGCACCAAATGCGTTACACACTCAGTATGTCCTCCAGCGTCTGGGGACTGAACAGCCAGCCAGCAAATAAACAGATGTTCAGTTTCGCGTATCCGTTCAATTTGTTGGTTTGATTACACGGTGCATGGTGCCGTAATTCTCATGTGCTTTCTACAAACTGTTCACTAACCTTTTCACGTAATAAAAGCGGTTTATTTCACGTGTAGATCTTTCCCAGTTTCTTATTCGAAAGGACGTTCTGCTCACCTAGAAGATATGTATTTTCTGAGACATGACCGTCTGAGAACATTTGGAACTGAAGTCCCATGTTAGTTGGTACCCACCAAAGCATCATTCTAAAAAAACTTAAAACAGAGGCTTGGAGATTGCCCTGTAGGTTACTATGGTGATAGCAGTCGATGCTGTTAAATCCATTGTGATAAAAATATTTGGGGTCTCCGTGCTAACCTTTGCTGTGTTTGTAATATAATTCCATGTAAGCCTTTTCCGGTTGATGAAGGTTAATATGTGTTTTAATGCAAACCCTATTCCTCCCTCCCACAATGGTTTACACATGGGAAACCTTAAGGCAGATAGGACATTGAGATAGTGTGTGTGTGTGATATATATATATATATATAATATATATATATATATACTGGTATATATATATATAATATATGCAGTGCTGCACAAACCTGTATCCACTTCAAAATATGTAATGTATTATTTAAACTATAAAATATACATATTTTTTCATACTAAATCATGGTTTATATATAACTATTATTTCAGAAGAAAACCCTACTTGTCCTGAAAAAAATTATATATGTGTGTGTGCGTATGTATGTATGTATGTATGCATGTGCGTGTATGTATGTATGTGCGTGTGTGTGTGCGTGTGTGTGTGCGTGTGTTTTTTACAGGAGACTCTTTTGATTAAAAGTGCAGTGTGCAACCAGATGTTATCAAACATCTTCATATCAAATGTAATTGTTTTCAATTGTAATTGTAGCAGGGGCTTTGACTTTCCAGAATTCAGACATAGAAAGTGATCTTTGGAAAAATACTCCTCAGTTCCTTAAGAATATTATCTTCCTTTAAAGACAAATATTCCTCATCTATATTAAAAGTGCATTGTTAATGTTTTAAACACAGTTAAAGAAATAAACACAAAGAAAATAAACTGTGAACTGTAACATAAAAACTAGCCTCTCCCTGCTATTTCCTAATAGTGAGCCCAGGCGTAAGGTATTTCAGATCTCAGTAGCTTGATTTGATGAGAAATGAGAGACTCTTTTTAAAATAGGGTGAGCAGATGTACCTGTTTTCAAAAGACAGTCCCCTGATTGAGACATCTCTCCCCAAATAACTTTTGCTTTCAATATTTAGGTTCAATAATCCATAAACATGCAATTGTATTACATATTGTACATGACCATTATTGCGTATATTTATACCTTGTGCAGCTCATGAAGTGGTTGAAAAGTAAAAACATACTAAACAACATTTTAGGTGTCTAAAGTGGGCATCTTTGTTGGGGACATGGTTAGAGGTGGGATATGGCCGCCACTTATCTTACCACCTTGCAATCCATGTAGCACGCCAGGATATCACATCTATACGTCATCATGCGCAGATTGAAGTGTTGTGATTGTGTTTCACAATTCTCTGGGCCAGTCAGGGGAGATTCTCTTATCATCGTTGCCCACAAAAGTGTGACAGTGGGGCAGCCAATGGAACATTGCCTAATAATAATAATAATAATAATAATCAATGAGTGTTGACATTTTATAGATATATTCTTGGCACCACTTTACATTTATTCTGGAGATCAAACAAAACATATTGAGGAAAAAACTTTTAATACTATCTTTTATGTCAGTGACATCTTTCAACTATAACCTGTACCTGAAATTACCGTAATTGGGTCCTTGACCTGGTATGACCCTGTTTTAAATATGTATACTAGGCTGTAGGGTATACAAACAAAATACTATACAGAAAGAAATAAAGTGCATCCTGATTGTTGATCCTGATGCATTTATTAAATTCTACTCATGCACAATAATACAAATATCATAACTAATAAAAACGGGTTGGATTTCTTTTCACACGCAAAGCTCAAATATATGTGGTATGTATGTGAAATTACTTTTTTAACGTTACTGCAAACAAAAAATAATAACCTTAAAGAGGATTGTATTGCAAAACACATTATTGTTCTGCTATATGTGGGTATCATGTATATCAAGGTACCTTGTTTTTAAGCAATCCTAAGTGTCCTTGCTTTGCTTCAACCCACAATCCTCCTCCTTGATAATTAGCCATGAGATGTCTCTTAACCAAAGCAGATTGGGCATTTTCAAACGGATTTAATCTTGTGGTTTCCCATAAATGAGAACTGACAATTGCTTTTGGCACCTTAAAAAAAAAAGTATCCAAAAAACAGAGGTCAATCTGCGCCCCCTGATTTCCCAGGAGGAATGAGTCAAGGTGCAGAATATGACAGAGACACATACACTACAAATTAATGCAAATTTGTCTCTAAACCAGTGGCAGATTATCTGGTTATTATTATTTTTTTTTTGTATGATTCAAAATCTTTCAGGTTTGTAAGCAATGTTAATGTGTATGCTGAAAGTATAATTAGGCTCACCGCGGTTAAAAGGGAATCATTTATTTTCTAAACAAATACAATTGATGTCTGAAATCCTATTAACTTCTCAGTAAAATAAACACAGCACATAACAGATAAAGAACACGAATAACCAAAATAAATGTGCTTAATAGTGTTAAGTGCTAAGACAATTGACCAAAAAGCATAACTATAGCTTTGACGCCCGTAGCTCATCGAGCGGCATAAGGATAGTAGTTCAGCTACGGTTAGAAAGCTATAGATTGGTGATCCTGATTCTCAAATAGGTACAAATTTATAGAAACATAAAATTTCACCCAACCATTTGGCCTATCTAGTCTGCCCAAAACTCAGACCTTAATCAGCTCTTGGTCTCATCTTAGCCATATGCCTATCCCATGAATAAATTCCCTTACAGTGTTAACCTCTACCACCTGTGAAGCTATACCACCTATCTACTACCGTCTGTAAGCAGTAAGTAGTAAGGATAACATTATAGATGACTTGTTAACACAGCAGGGGCTTAGATGTAATGTAAGGAATTTGTATTTTATTACGAGGGGAGCAGGTAAGTGGAACAGCCTCACAGCAGAAGTGGTAGAGGTTAGTAAATAAAGTATAATGCATCCAATGCATGTTTAAATTCCCTTACTGTATTAACATCTAACACTTTTGCTACCACCCTCTCATTAAAGCAAAAACGTCACTGGATTACTATGGGATCTATTCACAAAAAATCTGAGTTAATGGGTAGAGCAATCAAAGTGACTGGGCGTAAGTTACATGCATTTCCTTGCTACAATCTGCAAACAAAGAGCAAAAAATATGTAGATAGTAGTCACTGTTTGCACACTGTAATCAGGGCCAGACGGAGCATAAAAACAGACCACTCTCAGCCACGCTGATGCAAACACAAACACACCGACTATTCTCATAAACTCTGATTAAGATTTGCTTCATAATGAAAACTGCAGCACAATGAGGACCATTGAGTCACACATATCTCTCTCAGTCCAACACACACAGTATTGTCAACCAAATGACACACTGAAATATACACACTCGATTTCCATGTCACAGCGTGACCTCACATATCAGCTTCTGTCTGTGAATATTGCCTTACGCGGGTGTATAACATATACATATCCCTTAGCACCCTATTGTATATTACTAGTGTGTATTTCAGTGACAGATGAGCAGAGCATTTCTATTCAATGTTCTTATTATTGTAGGTAAGTGTTTTAAAGGGACACTCCAGCCATCATATAGAACTTAATACATATGATAGCTGAGAGGTTCTTTTAAATTTACAGAATCCACCCACATGCATTTGTCTACCCCTGGCTATATTCTATGCGTGGGGATGTGTTCGGCCACATGTGATATACTTACCACCAGTAAGTTCAAGGGCTGGATTGGCGAACACTGCGGGGGTCATTGATTTCTATGTATTTTCTTGCTACTGATTTGCCGATTCAAGCACCCAATCAGTGGTGAGACTAGTTGGATCACAGAGGAGCTGCAACTCGAGGCGATTTTACTTTTTTTTTTCTTTTTTCATTTTTAAAGAACGCACATTCAAAGACTCACACAACACTATTCTTTATTGGAGCTGTCAGAGACAGGAAAATGCCCCTTTAAGGGCTTTTACTCTTGCATGAGTAGACATTCATAAAAAGCAGATCCAGGCGATATGACCTTCCAGTCTTATGATTCTAAACTAGTTTACTTCAACAATTATATGTAGCAAAATATAATGCAAATGATTTTATGGGTGATGGAAGCAGCATTGAAAAAAGGTAACTAACAATACACATACACACATGCTTTCTTCTACCAGCTGCGTACTAGTAGACAACCTTCTAGTTTGCCCCTTGCATCTGAGATCATCGACATTCAACTGAGATATCAATATGACGTGGATGTCTACTAGACAATGTTTAATGCTCATAGACACATTTGTAATGAACAGCTCAGCTGGGGAACATCCATTTTAATTAATTTTAAAAAAAGGATCACAGAAAGCATTGCCCCTTAAACCTTGTGCATACCTTTTGTACCATTGTCAACCTTCAGAGACAACCTATTTTATATTCTTATTCCACATGGAATAATGTTTTAAGTATTATTGAAGTATTCTTTGATTCTCACGCTTGCTGGAGTTCAAAACATATTTTTTTTTCTCCTAATACTTATTTGGTCTACACCTACACCAGAAGCTTCCTATTAAGAGAATGTAAACAGAAAAGAGAACTTGGAAATGTAGACATCTGGTGCATATCCTGTGTAAGCTGTATTTGCGTTGACGATGACTCTCTTTCGGATGTGATGACTACATCCTTATTACCATGGAAAATAAAATGCGTTAGCAGAAGCAAAAAGGAACCCTGAACCATGTCGATGTAGGGGTTGCCCTGGAACAGCACAGAAGTGTTCAGCCATATATATATGGGTAGAAGATAGATAATTCAAATTTACTGCATATTCTGCATAAATAACTATGAATTAAGCTGCTCACAATTACAAATACATTCTTGGTACCTTGACAGATCTGAGTATTTGTTACATAATCCTTCCAAAAAAACATTATTGTTAATAAATTAGAATATTGGTGCTTACTTGAGCAAAAACCAAGATTTCTAGAAAATTTTCTATATCAAATATGGGCACGTGCACAAAGGCATTTTGAAAACAAAGCCTAATTACAGATGCAAACATTACCAGAGCATGACTGCATCCAGAAGATATTCCTAAATGGTAATTAAAAGACATAACCGCATGCATACAGAAACACTAGTGCCGGTTAATGTTTATATTCAAAGGGCTGAGCTGTCATATCTAGATCATCCCAATTAGGTGGAATAATTAGACAGAGATAGGATTCTGCAAAACATTTTCTTAAGGGATTTAGAAAGATTTAGACGATTTAGAAAGATCACAATCAAAAAAAATCAAACCTGTTATATATTTTCAAATTACAGCTTGATGTCTCACTTTGTTAAATAATCATCAGGCATGTGCATCACTGTACTAAAAAAAAACAATATCTGGCCAATTGTTCTAAATATGGAACAGAAAATTAATAAAGAAATCATAAAACCAGCTTTGCTCTGGATGCAACTATTTGCATGTATTTCCATATAAATCTGGTCTTCCATTATACAACTTAAACGTTTCGTAAAATTATGAGCACCACACTACACAAATTACATCCATAGTGTGTGTTAAATATGCACACTTACTACTTTAAATCTTTTATAGTATTTTACCAAAACTCTGAAAACCACTCCAGTAGTTTTAATTAATCTCCCTTTGTTCAGGCTTTACTCCATGATGTCTGTGTCTAATTCAGATCAGAAAAATACATACTAGAAGTGTTGTAACCACCCTAGAATAGGATACTGTCATCCTGTTTATTTACTCCTGACTGAGGTGCAAGGTTAGAGTACCATATCTTACACATAGAGACGCTTATCCGTTCATTTTGGCATGTGTAATGGCCATACCAGGAGCTTTCTTGAGATTCTTGACCTTGTGATTCTTTAAATATTAAACCTTTAATAGCCTATTGTAAAGATTCTATGTAGTGACTCAACAAATATGTTAACCAAAAGGCTAGCACAGGTCCTCCTGAAACATTGGCTTGTCTTTATCTAAAATTAGACTTAATTTAAGAAGGGATATCAACCATAATATACCGTTTTCAAACTGACCTTGAGAATGTAAGGATTTTTACCTTAAGATAAATTGTGTTTTTAAATACTGCCTTCAATGTTGAAACCAAAAACAACGTTGAAATACACGGTGAAAAGTATATGGACACCCATCCTAATTATTGAGCTTAGGTGTTTCAGCTGCACCCGTTTGTAACAGGTGTATAAAATAGGGAGCCATCTCCATAGAAAAAACACTGGCAGTAGAATGTGTCGTCCTGGAGAGCTCAGTGCCCCGCTAGATCTGCCCTGGACCACTGTAAGTGCTATTACTGTGATTTCTAGAAGTAACAAAAGCTCAACCATGATGTGGTAGACCACACACACTCACATAGCTGTTAAATGTGGATGTTTTGTAGCATCACTGACTATAGAGATCCAAACTAGAACAAACATAAGCTCAAGCACTGTGCGATGGGAGCTTCATGAAATGGATTTCCATGACCGAGCAGCTGCACACAAGCCAAAGATCACTATGCAATGCCAAGTGTTGGCTAGAGTGGTGTAACGCAAGCCACCACTGGTAGCTTGATGGACAAGTCTGGGTTTGGTTAATGCAAGGAGAATGCTACATACTAGAATATATAGTGCCTACTATAAAGTTCTGTGGTGGAAGGATAATAGTCTGGGGCTTTCAGGGTTTGTGCTAAGCCTCTTAGTTCCAGTGAATGGTAATGTTAATGCTGCAGCATACAGACATTTGTGGCATTCATTTGGGGAGGGCATGACTGGCCTGCACAGAGCCCTGTCCTTAACCCCATTGAACACGAATTTGATGCTATATAAAACAATAAATAATAATAATAATAATAATAACAACACCTTGGAACACCAATTGCAAGCCAGACCTTCTTATCCAACAACAGTGCCTGACCTCACAAATACTCTTTTGGCTGAATGGGAACAAATTCCCACACTCCAAAATCTTGTAAAAAAAAAACCCCTTCATAGAACAGTAGTGGCTGTTATAGCTGCAAAGGGGAATCAGTTGGGGAATATATTTTTTTCAGTTAGATGCATTTTGTGTTTCTGTCATACCATTGTCTTTATTATGTGGCACTGCCAGACCGCATTTGCACTTCCATACTTATAAATGACATATCTTAAAGTGCTCACCTAATTTAAACATTACTTCTGTGCACAATACACTGCCTGTAGCTTTTAGTACAGGATTCTGCAACCAACTGATCTCGCAGTGATGTCACAGGCACTGGAGAAAACAGCTGGAGTCTCATAAATTGTAATTTTGTTTTGTAATCCCCTATTGTAAAAATTGTCACTGTAGTGCTTTGTAGAAAGCAACTATATATTGTATAGCTTAGTTCCCAAGCAGTGTGGTTGCATCATAATTAACATTTCCACTATGAAAATGACATAAACGTTCCATTCGATTTAACTGGTACAGAGTGAACAGGGGCACTTTCTTTCCACTGTATAATCATTAAAACATCATTAACTCATAGCAATAGAGCAAATTATTTTATAGCAGAGAGTGCTTTTACTACAGCAATGCTGGTAGGCTTTTTTGATATTTCTTAGCAGAATTGCATATTCCGACTTTCTGATTGGGGGTACCATTTTTTTCTTTTTTTCTTTACCATAATGGATGGAATCACTGCCCACTACTAGTTGTATAGAAATCTATATATATGGATCATGGAGAATAATGTCAATACAGTCCAAAAAAACAATAATTTGTAACCACACATTTTCCTCTTTGTTGACCTGCTTTCTTTATTTAATCCACTTTTTATTGCTCATGATTCTTACTCATTTTTTTATCTTCCTTCATTGTTCACATGTACCCTGCCTCACACATACTACCCAATCTAAAAAACAAATTCTGTTTAATAAATAAAGGACAAAATAATAATAATCAGTGTGAAATGGATGAGTCTTAAGTGTGTTATGACGAGTTTCCACTAAAGTTTTTTTTTTATTTAAATGTGTAAACGGTATACAACCTTTGTCAACACCCAAGCTGACAATGGAGTAAAACCAGTTCCCTTGGGTCATAACTGGCATGCTAATTGTGAGAACAGCCCAAAAAAAGCTCATGGAGGTGTAAATGCAGCAGTCCATTGACTGGGCTAGTCCCACATGCATGTAGTGTTAAACAGGTGGGTATAAAACTATTTATTATTGTCCATTAGTACAGACCCCCCCCCAGAAATATAGCTGGCTCTTAATGATATTTTGACCACCCCCTCACATGTGGTCTAGCCTAGATCTATGCTGAGCTCTATGACTAGATCTCTTGATTGCTTGCACTGTACAGGATGCTAGGATTTAAGCTCATATATTCCAATGTTCTGATGCGTCCCTCAGCTAGTGCCCTCATACTGGTGGGGAAAGAGGAGAAAGATCATATGTCCTTGCCATAACATAAAGCAGCTCCTTAAGCACAGGTAAAGACATGAATAGCAGCAGGGGAAGCTCCAAAATGTTTAGAACACATGGCCTATACAACATATTAACTAAACCATTAATTAGGTCCCAGACATATTACATGTCTTATGTATATGTATAGGGAATTGTCCTTTATGTACTGTAATTTATGTTATTGAATACCATTACCCCACTAGCATATAGGGGGAGTCAAGTCTATATTTGAGTTAAAAAATAGGCTCCATCTTGACAGCTTGATTTGAGAAGGAAGCAAGTTATCGTAGAACTAGTAAAGCACTGAATAAATCAAACCGAAAGATAGAGCCTGACAACTTCACCGACAACCTTGACTTCTGCAGAATCTCAACAGTGTTTGACAACAGAAACCACCGCTGTTGAGTGTACCCCAACTTGATGGGAGACTCATCAGCACTCAACTGAACAACATGTCAACCGTCAAAAGACAGGTTACTGCAACACGATTCGCAAAATGTACTCTAGATAATAGGCTGTAGAATCTCCTGCTTCTCTGTGGAGTCTCGGTTTGGTTCTCAGGGAAACCAAGTCATTCACTGTTAATGTAGCCACACTTATGTCTGGTGGATTTTTATTTAGATAAACAGACATTTTTATTTATACAAACATTTTTTTCATGTGGGAATGCCTCTTTAATATTCATATTCATTCTACCATCTCAAAAAAAGCTGCAGGATATAGAACTGGAGATCTTATATAAATGTTCAAAGCAATTATCTGTTTCTGTTGGTGGCGGGATTAAGAATGTCCGCTCCGTCTTGTTATTACTCATACCCTGTTTCATGACTTGAATATATAAGTGTAAGTGTCACAGTCATTCCAGGTTTGCAGACATAGCCGGCATTGTTTGCTGCCTCCTGGCAAAAGGAATCTGAATTGTAGTTTACATTACCCTTTCTATTAAGACACTGCATTAAAGATTAGCATAAATTCATTGGTATATGTAGAACTGGTATGCTGCCTTCATTGTAAGCATTTGTTTCTGACATCCATAGTCAGGGTGAATTTGGCAGTGGTAGAAAACAGCATCTTTGCCCCCAGCTTGTCAGTGCCCCCATACAGTCTGTGCCATCTTTACCCCATCTTTACCCCAAACAACTTGCCTGTGCCTTCTCTTCCCCTTGTCCCCCTTCCAACATACACCCTGGCACACATATGTAAAAACACATACACAAATTACACACACTTACTCATTCTCATACTCATACTCCATATCCATGCTCACAGACACAATAATACATCCATGCTCATGCACACTCATGCACACTCATGCATACTCATGCATACATACATAAATACAAACATATATTCATACATACCTCCTCCCGCTCACGCTTACCTCTCCTACAGCTTGCTGTGCGGCTGCTCCCACGCCTTACAGGCAGCCTCGGTTTCACCACAGGGTCACATGACATAATGTGACCCGAGATGTTCCTGATGTTCCATAGCAGTTAAAAATATTTTAGAAAAGGCTCTTCCAACTTGGACCGGTGCAGTCCAGGTTAGAAGGGCCCTTTCTAAACTATTTTGGTTCGGTGTGAGGAGACAGAAACAAGTGGTCTCAGGGGTCGCAGATATCGCAGCTGTGAAGGGGCTCATGCCTCTAGGGCGCCAGTTACGCCACTGACTCATATTGCTCCATGGCTTCCTCACTTACTAAACTATTCATTATACAAGGCCAGCTCAGCATTTCTAACTGGCGAAACCTGCCAGAGGTGGCCCTTCATGATGAATATTAAAGTTAAAATGTTGAAACAGAACTCTCTTGCAAACTCTCCATTCAGTGAACAAACCCCTCTTATTTAATACTACAAAGTAATAAAAAAAAAAACAGCCATGCTTGAAAAATGCCACAAGCTTTATTTCTAGACAATTTTGGAAAGGGATGTTACAAAGTGTAGTGTAACATACAGAAGATATGTCAGCATACCTGGGAATTCACATGATTTGTCCCTGAGTCTCAGGGTTTTTTCTCCAATCTCAAATTGAAGGAAAGAACATCTCACACAGTCTGGAACTGATTCATACACTGCATTGATGATAATGATATCTAAGACTCCTAATTAGCGCTGATGCTACCAGTTATGTTATGGTTGATATCCCTGTTTGAATACATTTTACCGAATTACGTGTATCTTTAAATAATGACAAACCAAGGTTTCCATAAGGACGGGTGTTAAAGCACATTTGATGAGTCGCTACATATAATCTACATGATGTGACATGAAACAGTTAATATTTAAAGATTCTCAGCATCAGCTGATTTAAAAAGTCTCTAGATATGGATGTCAGGTTTTGCATCATCTTAAACTGTGTTCTTAAAAGTGGTTTCCTACCATGTTGGGGGGATTTATATATCTTTCTGCTTCTCTAGTAAAGCTGGAAAAAAAGAACATCAAATTAAAAAGGGAAGAGTTTAAAATATTTCATCTTGTGTTGCAGCACTCCTCTTCTCTTGGCAAATACTTCTGGCATTCTGTCATAGCTAGCAGCACTATTAGAAAAAAAAATGTGTGTAAAAATTGTGTAGAAAGTTAAGAATTATTTATGGTCCACCAGAATTAACCATGTCTTTGACAAGGTGGAAAGAGCTAACAATTACCGTATTTGCTCGATTATAAGACGACCCTGATTATAAGACGAGACCCCCAAAATCTGAATATTAACTTAGGAAAAAAAGAAAAAAGCCTGAATATAAGACGACCCTAAAGGAAAAAAGTTTTACCAGTAAATGTTAATTCATGTAAACTATTTTTTTTTAATAAAAGCTATGATTGAGAAAAATATTTTTTTGTTTTTATTTCCTTGTATTTTCCAACCTGTCCCCCAGTTACGCACATCTGCCCCCAGGCTTGCCACTCCAATATGGCACTGTGGCCCATGATATGCCTTTTAACCCTCTATACGCCACTGTGCCCCATGGTATGCCTTTTGACCCGCTATGTGCCACTCTGCCTCCAGAAATGCCTTATACCCCTATATACCATTCTGGCATTTAGGGGGTTAAAAGGCATATTATGGAGCAGAGTGGCATATAGGGAGGTGTAAGGCATTCCAGGAGGCAGAGTGGCATTAAGGAGGTTAAAAGGCATTTCATAGAGCACTCTGCCTCCAGAAATGCCTTATACCCCTATATGCCACTCTGGCATTTAGGGGGTTAAAAGGCATATTATAGGGCAGAGTGGCATATAGGGAGATATATAGGAGGCAGAGTGCTCTATTAAATGCCCCTTTAACGCCACTCTGCCTCCTGAAATGCCTTATACCTCCCTATATGCCACTCTGCCCCATAATATGCATTTTAACCCCCTAAATGCCAGAGTGGCATATAGGGTATAAGGCATTCCAGAAATGCCCTATGCCCCCATTTAACACACACACACACACACTCTCTCTCCCCTCTCTCCCCTCTCACTCCTCTCTCCTCTCACTCCTCTCTCCTCTCACTCCTCCCACCCCCCCTCTCTTGCCGGGGCAGCGGGTTGCCATCTCCTTCCCCTGCAGCCGGAAGGAGGTGGAGTTGTCAACGGGGGTTTGTATGCGTCCGTCCCGCATACATTCCCCGGCTGTCAGAGATTCAGAAGTTTCCCCGCACGGGTCGGTGGAACCTGATCTCTGACATCTGGGAATCGTCTACGTGGACGACGCCAGACAACCCGCCGTCTGCTAGCCACACTCGCCACGGCGCTAGACGTCAACCCGCTACCCGGCAGGAAGCACCGGTAAGTGTGTGTGGCGGGGGGTTTAAATGGGGGGAGACAGGAGGATCCAGGTCCCCTGCAGCGCGTGCGGGGGATCTGGATCTTAGTCAACTAATCAGACCTCTATTTGAGGTCTGATTAGAAGACGACCCCGATTACAAGACGAGGGGTATTTTTCAGAGCATTTGCTCGGGCAAATACGGTAGTAGAATCTATTTAGGAGGTTTTTTTATGCGACTCTCTGAAGGACTCGACTCTCTGAAGGAGTCGAGTCCTGCAGGTTCTATGTGGGCAATGTAGATGCCAGGGTTGGCTTTGGGGTGTGATCTGTGCCTGTAATTTATGGGGTTTTATCTTTACCTTTTTAATGCTGAGTTTTTATGTGAATTCCAATTGATCTATATCTGCAAATCTGGGTTTGTGTCCGTCCAGGGTGCCCTCCTGGGTGCCGCTGGCACTCCTCCAGAGACGGACAGTAATGTCCGCCGCTGGAGGAGCAAGCTCGGTTGGAGAGATCAAAAATCTCACCCCAACCGGCTTAAAATGAATCAAGGGAGCGGGAGGTCTGTTAATGCACCTCCGATCCTGCTCCCTTGCAACGCGAGCGGCAACTGATGCTGTGCGTTGGGATTTGATGTCAGATCCCGGTGCACAGCACTAAAGCCACGCCCACAGTCTTTACTACACCGGAAGGACAGGACACAGAAGAAGAAGAGGCAAGAGGAAGAATGAAGAGGAGGAGGAAAAGTAACTAACAGAGGAAAGGTAGGAAAACATTAAGTGAGAGTGGTTTAGTAAGTGTGTGTGAGAGTGATGGGTGTTATGCTGTAGTTTATGCTGAATGTTTGTGAATGTGTGTGTGATAGCATGGATGTGTAAGTGGGGGGATAGCATGGCATGGGGAGGCTGTAATCACATTAATATGATGCCCAGGCTCCAGCATGTACTGGCTGTCTGGGCATGATAGGAGCAATAGATAGCAATATATATATATATATATATATATATATATTGCTAATTGCTAATATATATGTTTGTCCAATTTTGGTGTGTTATTTTTAATAAAGTGGGGGGTTTTTTTTGTTTTTTTTTAAAGGAGGTGGGTCATTTTCAGTTACGGTGAATGCTTAATTTTCGGTCTAGAATTTTAATTTCGGTGCATCCCTATATACTAAGCCAGACACTGAATGTCTGGCTCAATGTATAGTGATAGGTGTTGTGCTGTGATTCAGTATATAGTGATAGGTGTTATGCTGCCCCACCGTCAATGAGTGCCTCAGTAAATAATAGCAGATATGCTGCAACACCGTCATTGTCTGCCTCAGTATATAGTGATAGGTGTTATGCTGTACCCCTGTCAGTTGTTGCCTAATGACAGAAAATATATAGCTCCACCCCCCTTGCAATGTGATAAAAAAGGGAACATTGCCAGCAAATAGTGTTTGTATGACTTATTTAGGTGATCAATGCCTGCAATGCTGCTTCCATGTGTTGTTTATTTGATCTATACCTTCAGTACTGAATTTACATCTGTTTCCATACATTATTTATGTATACCTGCAAATATACAATTTGTATGTCTTATTGAGTTGATCTATACATGAGATGAGAGGTATGGCTTAGTGAATGAGGGACAAAGGGACTCTGGTGATAATTGTGGGGGAAAGGACCTCTCTCACTGTAGGGTCTGCAGATTAGGGTGAGAGTCAGTGGAGTCTTCCCTCCTTCTGTCAGTGTGACAAATATTGTTTTTGGTGTGTGAGCGGAGGGAGTGATTGCATGTTAGGGAAAGTGGACCGGGGCCCAAGGAAATATTAAATATGAATTAATGTAAACTATTTTTTCATATTTAATAAAAACTATGATTGAGAAAAGTGCATTTTTTTGTTTTTATTTTCTTTTATTTGCCAACCTGCCCCCAGTTATGCCTTATACCCCCCCCTTATATGCCACTCAGCCTCCCAGATATGCCTCTTGACACCCTATATACCACTCTGCCTCCTTCATATTCCTTTTAACCTCCAGTTATGTACATCTGCCCAAGGCTTGCCACTCTGCCCCCACATATGCCTTATACCGCTATATGCCACTCTGTCCCCAGATATGCTGTATACCCCATATATGCCACTTTGCTACCCCCTCCCTGACTTACCAATGCATCCCTAGTCTTGTCCACCACGCTTCCGACTCCCTGGTGTCTAGTGGGGGTAGCCGGTGGACGCCTTCGCTATGTGCGTAGAAAACCTCCTCTGTCCAGGGAGAAGGATCCAGGTTCCCTGCAGCGCTGCAGGGGATCCTCCTCTCTGGCAGCCGGTGAACATCCGTGCAATGCGCGCAGACAGCCTCCACTTCTGCCGGGGCTTCTATGATGGAACACCGGAAGGTCATGTGACCTCGGCGCTCCCTCTTAGAAGTGCCAGCAGCAGCTGAGGTTGCCATTGAGGAGGATCCAGGTCCCCTGCAGTGCTGCGGGGGATCTGGATCTTTAGTCTTATAGTCAGACCTCTATTTGAGATCTGATTATAAGACGACCTATAAGGCATGCATTTTTAACTACATAATATGTACTTATCTCTTTGAAGTAGACTATGATGGAAATGACTTCAAAATAACAGCTGAACTGTTCAGTTTATTTAATATTGGCCCCTGTTGCCAATATGTATATAAATTAGACCCTGCTGCCAATATATATAAATATTAGATCCTGTTGCCAATGCATTTTATGTTGGGGGAAAAAACTGGACCCTACGCAACCATTTCTTTGGGCCCCGCTCCCTAGTATGCAATCACTCCCTCTGCTCCTGCACCACAAAATAGGTATAGATCAAATAACACATAGAACAGCACTTGCATGTAGATCAACTGAATAAGACAATACAAACCTACATAACTACATACATAATGTATGGAAACATAGCATAGCAGGGATAGATCAACACATTAATACACAAACCCAGCTTTGCATGTATAGATCAATTGAAATTTACATGTGAACTCAGCACTGAAGGCATACAATCAGACATACAAATCCTGTATTTGCAGGTACACAATAATGTATGGAAACATCATTACATGTTTAGATCAACAGAACACACAAGCCCAGCATTGCAGGTATAGATCAACCGGAAATCATGTAAACTCAGCACTGATGGTATAGAACAAATAAACACATGGAAACAGCACTGCAGATATTGATCAACTGACAACTTGATCAAAAGACAACAAACCCTGTATTTGCAGGTATACAAAATAATGTATGGAAACACAGCATAGCAGATATCGATTAACAGAATAACACACAAACCCAGCTTTGCAGGTATAGCTCAATTGAAATTTGCATAAAAACTCAGCAATAAAGTTATAGATAAAACACCTTAAATTACAGGCACAGATCACAGGTTGTACACCCCAAAGCCAGCTTTGGCGTCCACACTGCCCACATAGATCCATAACACACAAGACTTGCCATCTTTATCCCCAAACAGTCCGTCCTTTGCCATCTTTGTCCCATAAACACCCTGCCTGCGCCATCTTGGTCCCCAAGGCTCAAGCACCCTGCTTGTGCCATCTTTGCCTTTCCACAAATCAATTATACATCTGATACGTACAAACACACTTACAGTCACTCACTAATTCACACGTTCATTCACATAATCGTTTATTCTCTCTCACACAAATCATTTACACATATTCATTAATGCATTCACACCAATTCATTAATCCTCTCCCTCATTCATACAATTTATCCACACATTAATTACTACTCTCCCTCATTCAGACAATTCATCCACACATTAAATCATTCATGGTACACTTCTCAATATGTAGCATTGGGGTTCTGTTCTGGGACCAATTTTATTCAACATATTTATAAATGATCTTTCAATGGGCGTGGAAAGTCATGTTTCCGTGTTTGCAGATGACACTGGGGAACTGGGCACATAAATGGCAGATTAAATTTAATGTAGATAAATGCAAAGTTATGTACTTTGGGGTAAGGAATGCACACGCAACTTATACCCTAAGTGGTAATGAATTGGGGATAACCACAAATGAGAAGGATTTGGGAATTGTTATAGACAACATGAATGGTGCATAAATTGTTGGCGCTACATAAATAAAAGATAACACCAAACTAGGCAACAATGTGCAATGTCAGTCAGCAATTGCTAAGGCCAGTAAGGTATTTATGAAAAGGGCATCAATTTGCGGGATAAAAATATACCGTATTGGCACGAATATAGCCCGCGCTCGATTATATGCTGCACCCTAAAAGTTTGGTGCTATGTTAAAGAAATATTTTTAAATAAAAAATACATGTTCAATGGTAAAACACTATTTTACCTAATAGACAGGAATACATGTATTTTAGCATTTTTGGTATCTATTATGCAGTTAGTCAGCAAAGGTTATACAGAGATATTTGGAAAGCCATTTGAATAGCCATTTTAAGGTCCCCCATTCATTCATTCACAATGCACCTTACTTATAGACATTCCCCCCTCTGCCCCCCTGAAAGGACATGTCCCAGTATAAGTCTTGGTACTGCGCACAATTTATTCATGATAAAGCCCCATAAGCACAGCATAGCCTGAGCCTTGGTACAGAACCTCCTGGGTGTCGCATGGGAAGGAAGTGTGTATTTACTTTACAACAGTCTTAATGAGTCCAGTCGTAAGCCGTGACAGCAAACCCCGATCTATTTGATGGCATATAGGAACCATTCGGCCCATCAAGTCTGCCAATTTTTCCTGATTTTGAACCCCTACCAGTCCTTGGTCAGGTTCTATAGTGAAGATAACGTTATGTCTATCCCATACCTGTTTCATTTCCCTGTATTAGCCTTTGCTACTTTTGCTGATAAACTATTCTATTTATCTACTCCCTTAACTTCTAGTTTTAGACTATGACTTCTTGTTCGATCCTCCTTTCAAATAAGCTTGCCGGAAAACACATGGAAATGTTACCACATTTTTAATATCGTATATCTAAAGATGTTAGGTGCTGCCTCCCCTGTGTGACCCAAGTGCCTGAGCCCTGGCACCCAGAACATCTGACATCCTTTTGAAGATTCCCACCTTGAGTGTTCATGTTTCATTGAGTTTATCATGGGGTCTGGCCACATAACAACATTAATGGCAGGATGTGGCCAAAGAAAATATTTTCTTATTCATGCAAAAATGCTTTGATAACCCTTAAACATAGGCATTTTGCATGACAGAGGGGTCTGTGGATACTTGTCTTCCACTACCCTAGTTGTTCTTTGACAAACGTTTTAACTTAGCTTCTCATGCTGATTTTCTCAGCAGGTTTGTGCCAGCTGACTTGTGCTTGAATTCTGTGTTATGTGTGGCAATCTAAGATACTTCAGTATTTTTTCCTGGGAAATATCTTGCTGCCCCCACAGAATTAGCAATATATGGCTCAGTCAACTGCTTTCTCAATAACACAAAAAATACATATAGGGGATATACCTGAATTCCAACTAATTTGCCTTGCTGCTCTCCAAGTTCAGTTTCCTAGAACTCACAGTTTCTGTCTTGTGCTTTGATAGCCTAGGAATACCCATACTGGGATATGCAGCATTTTTTCTATCGTTCTGCTCCACTAACCCCTAATCTCCTATATCTGCCCTCTTACTTCCCCTGTCCACTTTAACAGTATTTAACTCTCTATTACAGCCCTTAACCCCTTAATGGCAAAGCCCGTACATGTACAGGCTCAAAAAGCATTGTTTTGAATGGGTTTAGGGACTGCCCATTGTCCTTAAGGGGTTAAAGCCTGCAGTACACTCCTCCATCTTCCCAACAACAACTTTCCTGCTCTCCCACCCACCCCTGTGTTGTCATAATATATAGACAGTTAATCACCTGACCTATTTAAACATGCCAGTAGAGGGCACCTACTCTTTGGATCCCTTTATTACCCATTACTCGCCTTTAAACATTCCAAATCTTTTCCCTCTCCAAACCTGCCTGTGTTTGCTCTGCTATTTCTGTCCCTCCACATATCCTTACCTATTCCCATTGATGACAACCACTAAATTGAACCTACAAGCGCAACCTAAACAGTCTTATTCCTATCATCTCCAACCATAAACTCGTTCCCGTCTTTAACTGTGCCCTATGGAATGCAACGCTCGGTATGCAACAAACTCGCTTGTATACATGACCTTTTTTCTCTCCCATGCTTTTAACCTCCTAGCGCTTACTGTAACCTGGATCCCCTCCCATGATAAAACTGCCTTCGCTGCACTCTCCTTTCGGAGGATTACACTTCAGCCACACTCCTAGGCCTGATGGCAGAAAGGGTGGTAGTGTTAGGCATTGCACCTTCCAGCATATACCAAGCCCTCCTCTCATTCTGTTCCTTTGAGGTTCACACAATCCGTTTTTTCTCTGCACTCACTCTTCAAATTCTAGTAATATATCGCCCTCCAGGTCCTACCTCACAGTTCTTTGACCACTTTTCTGCCTGGCTCCCTTTGTTCCTCTCTCCTAATATCCCCTGTCTTATGGGTGACTTTAGATATATCTAACAGCTCTGCTAGCTCCAAACTCCTCTCCATGACATCCTCTTCTGGTCTTTCTCAATGGACTAATCCCCATATACACACACTCAGGGGCACTCAGTTTATCTGGTTTGCTCCAGATCAGACTCCCTTTCACATTTCTCCATCTCCCCCTCCCCCTGTCTGACCACCACCTTCTAATCTTTTCTCCAGTGCTAACCCCTAACAAAACAAAGTTGCAGCGCTCACCTCATATTTGTAGGCCATTACCAGATAATACCCTTACCCAGCTGTCAGTCTCACTAGAATCTCTCTTATAGGGCTGCAACAACTAATCGATAAAATCGATAATAATCGATAATGAAATTCGTTGCCAACGAATTTCATTATCGATTAGTTGAATCGATTATAAAATGAGGGTTTTTTTCAGAGCAAACGCTCTGAAAAATCCCCCTCATTATATAATCCGTGACTCACCGTCTCACAGCAGCAGCTCCTACTTACTCCCCCTCCCTGTAATCACCGTGACAACTGGCCCCGCCCCTTCCTTCTCCAGGCCAGAACCACATGGCTGTGACACTCATCTAACTGTAAGTATATGTGTATATATATATATATGTGTATGTATATATATATAATGTGTGTGTATGTATATATATATAATGTGTATGT
>VKOC01000008.1:9065805-9108560 GCA_009364415.1 Spea multiplicata | reverse complement strand
TTACAATTAACAAATCCAAAGTACAAAGGGATTAAGCTGCATCGTCCCTAACACAGTACACAGATGACTTCATGATGATTAATAAAAGATATAGAGAGTCCTAAAATTCTTAAAATAAAGAAATTGGATGGCGCTAAAATGATAGAATGTAAGGTTCAAGGTTCCAGCTTCCATTCCGAGGTACAATATTATTTTTATACATTAAATATTTATTCCATATGCTAAGGGCCTTATTTTGTACTTTAATGATTTATATTTTTGGGGGACTTTACATCTAAACTGAGCTTCAGTATATTATATATAGTGAATCGCTTTAAAGGATCTAGTAATGTCTGTAGTACTTTGTACTAAAAAATGGTTTACGTTTTTTTCCCCCAGACAGAAACTAAGAGTGTATGTACCTTGGTTCACATCACCAAAATGCTGTACTTGAACTTCTACAATAAATAACTGTTTAGCTGAATACAAAACTGAAGTTACATGAACCTGTTTTACAGAGGAAAGAGGCCAAAAATGACTCACCGGCTGGAGCTACACATGTTTTATTCAGCGATTTGGTGATGGAAGCACAGAATGCCTGACAGAATTTATAACGGAAGGTCTAATCCTGCCTGTCACAAATGTTTTGAGTCTAGCACTGCCAAAAAACAGTATTGTAACCGTGTAATAGAGCAGAGGTTACCTGGTAATGCTGATTCTGTATCAGGTTGTCAGCATGCCGTTCCTGTAATTAAAAATGGATAAATGAATTATGCATGTGTCAGTTTTGGTCACCTTTTAAAATGTTTCGAGGATCCCCGGGTTAGAAATGGAAACTGTGGTCCTTAGAAGAAGTAATTTGCTGCTAAACGTGATGTAGGCTCGTGGAACAGCTGTAAATGAATAAATTATAAATAGGAAACAGTTATTACAAGGGTTATCTCATCTTACCGTGAAGGTTTTCAGATTCTCATGTTGCTTCTGTATGTCTTCACAGCTTTTGCCCGAGCACAGCTGGAAATGGATCCATTTGCAAAAGTACCAGATAGACTTTGGGCTGGCAATTATGTTAAATGGAGGTGGCAGAGTCCCACCTTCGTCAAAATAACTCATCCATAGCTTAGTCCTCGCAAATTTCCATTCAATGTCAGCATGATCCTGTGAAAGATAAAATGCATTGGCAAGGAACTCAGTTCCATGAATCAAATTACCTTTGCGTTTATTGCAGAACAAAGCTGACAAAGGTTAATTTATGTCTCATGAGAATAATTACAATTAGCGCAAGCAAATATCCAAATAACAAATTCTGCATTGCAATATAACTCTTTATGTTCTCTCTAGATAGTAAGTTTGGGTGCAGGGTCCTCTTTACCCAATGTAACCGTTCATTTTTGTCAGTTCTAGTATTTGTCATAGCATTTGTATGCATGCACTGTAAGAAGTGCTGCAAAAAGTGCTATAAAATTAAAATGTGATAATAATAATAATATGACTCAATACATAAAGAAAAGTACATCGGCAGCTCTATCCATTAAACGGCTGGTGGTAGTTATCACTATAAATTTGTAAGATTCTTCTATACATCTTAGATATAAAAGATTTATGTGAGATTTGGATATAATCCCCATTTAATTATAGTTATTAGACACGTGCCCTAATGTGGCCAATCTGTGGGTGTAAAAAGTGTCATATAATACACCATTATCTAATGTATGTTTCCTCTTCATGATATACTCTAGAAAGCATGCAGGTAATTTAAAAAGAAACTTGCCGCAGTTTTATTTTTATTTTGTTTTATACTAGTATTAGCGTTCTTTGTGAATGTATTTAAAACGGTCAATAAATAAATTGCTCCAGATGTGCAGTAGAACGGCTTCTCCATGCCCCCATGCCCCTTTCAAAATCAATGGGAATGCATGCTCATGGGGGGATCTTGTTAGACCCTCCCTAACGCTGAGCCAGTGTTGACTGGCTGTAAGTATATCACATGTCAGGAGATGCATTCAGCTGAACAGATAGCTGGGTGACATGCTATGGGGAAAATAACCTATGTAAATTTAAAGGGATCTCTCATCTATCATATGCAGATGATGGCTGAAGTATCCCATTAATACAATATTATAAATAGCGCGTCATTTTCAATAACGAGCTGTCACTTGCTAAATCAGGAAAGGCACATTTTTACTGCAGAGAGATCTTGTCAAACTGTAGGGATGGTTAAGAGTGTGGCAGCTGCAATTCAATGTTAATAATGTACTTGGGATGTAAAAGTATTTAAGGTAGTGTTCTACTACAGAGGAAAGGGATTTGGAAGCAATTAATTTTGAGGCAGGCAATGTAAGAAAGTGGCAAAAAAGGAAGCAGAGCATAACTTGTTTTCACAAGGCCTCTCCTTTAACGACCTACCTGAGAGTGTCTAAGGTATACATGTTGTATATGAATACCAACTTATTTTTTTTACTACGATGGCCTAAAGCTGAATGTGTGATGGAGATACCTGGAGTTGCCTTCTGTTCTTTGGAGGGTGGTACCAGCAAAGATCATTTCTCTTTAAAGCTAATATGTGATTAATCATTAAACTGGTATACATGTGCAGATTCAGTTGGATTTATTAAATAGATGCAGAACATAGATGCAATGCCAGATGCACATTCTAGAAATGTCTTCAAGAAAAGGGGTTCTATGGCCTTCTTCACTCCTAAGAAGAATTAAGGATTTTGATATTCATTACTATTACAAAAATAAGACCTCCATTTCTACTTGGTTTTAAAATGAAGCATGATTCACCATAGGGTGACCAAATAAAAGCTTCCTGTGGGTTGTATCAAAATTTACACAGTGTTCATAAAAGAGTGTCACCAAATTGACCTTAAACTAGCATGGATACTATTTTGTTTTGTACAATAGTTGAAAGAGGAGATATTGTCTCAACCTATTTTAAAACCAGTTGGTCTCTAAAAGCAGCAATGTAGCTACGTTGCTACATATAATTTTTGGTGCTCAGTTTTAAGAGTTAATATTTTGTGCGCTCACAGTCAGGTCCCTATCCAGCATGATTTTCATACAGGTGTCTGCTGGCCCTGAAGCAGTTTCAGGAGAAGTAGGTGCCTCCAATTATAGCTGTTCTAATCACAGGCCACATGTTCACCCATCTGGGGCAAACAGAAAACTCTATAAATCATAAATCACATTTAGCACGATTACATATGGAAAATGAATTTTCTTTTAATTGAGGTCATTGTGCTGCTGTATATTTTCATTTATACACACACATCAAATGTATTACCACATGTGGTGATAACACAAAATGACAGTAGGGCTAAGAAAGCTGAATGGGCATAGGCCCTGTTTGGTCTGGCTAGTAAATTATAAGAAGTCAAAGCTTAGCTTGCCCAGGTATGCGAAAGGTGAGCCTGGATGTGCTAGCAACATCAGACTCCTGCCCTGCAATGGCTCGGTAACCCACCTCTTAGCTACTCCAAGAGCAGCAAGTGAGTTAGGCATCTACACTGATGGAGGACAGTGTTTAACAAATGCAGAAGAACAGAATGTGGCATTCACACAGTTGCATCATTAAATTAATTAAATCAATTCAGTGCACTTGTCAAATAATGTCCATCAGCATGTCAGGTCATAACCATCTGAGCTAACTAGGCAGATGCCTAGGGCACTAAGCTAGTAGGATGTACCACCAGGAGGTTATTTACTATGTTGACAAGTAACTATATCCAGGAGAGGGGCCCTGGAGACACTAGACAAGCCTAGAAATCATAGGCCCACTCTGACTGCAAAAACATAATAAAATAAAATGAGAACATATTTATTTACATAGTATATAAAGTTTCTATCTGTTTCTAGTTTCTAGTTGTGGCTTGTTGCCTTATGATGTAGTCTGTACTCATAGACTTCTTAATACTGCCCTAATGTCACTATGTATTTCCAAATAAGTTCACATGCAAAGGTGATCTGATCACAGACTTCTAGGCACCGAATTAAATACAAGAAGAACAAAGAGTGACCGCCAACACTACAGTTCAATAAATCAAACAAATGCATCTGGCCATGAATTTTGTTTGGATACATTTATTTAATTTATTATACCCCTAGCAAACTCAGGCTTTCAAAATTGATGTATTGAACATTTTAAGCATAGGTTTGACATACACAACAGAGAGGGCTGATCACTTCTCGAGTACCCGCCAATAATAACACTCTCTAATAATTTATTGGAGGTGATTTGGAGAACAGTAAACCTACTACAAGTCATACCCTAACTTCTTCTAGAAGTTTTTGCATTAGGGGAACATGTGGTATTTATTCTGAATTTAAAGCATCAACCCATAATCATGGGTGTCAATGGGGGGGGGCACTTAAACCCCCCCCAGAAAAAACATCTGACTTTATCCATCGATCTAAACAAAGGACAGGGGCATTTTGAATACCGTATTTCACCATGCATAAAAAAATCTGGGTTCTAAAAACTGTCTGCGTCTTGTAAAGTGGTGGTAGATTTTTTTACGGTAAATAATCATCTGCAAGGGACCTGCTGCTTATGTCGGTGTTGCTCAGCAGCGTCTCTTGGTCCGTTGCGGTGACACAGGAAGCCAGTGGAGTCACGTGAATGTACATCACATGACTCCGCTCCGTTCCTGTTCGAGCAACGCAGAGGGAAAGAGCGTCCCCCACGGAAGTCTGTAAGCGGCACCAGAAGATCTGCAGTTCAGGTAAGGGTGGGGAGTAAATGAATGAATATATGTGTGTGTGTGTGTGTGTGTGATAGTATGGATCTGTGTGTAGGGGGCACAGGGAGGCTGAAAGTGGATGTGCATGTACTGGCTGCCTGAGCATGATAGGAGTGTGTTTGCTAACAATTGCTAGCAGCTAACATCAATCACACTCATATAATGCCCAGGCAGCCAGTACAATAACTTTATGTAATATATATTTTTTCAAATTTCGGGCCCCAAAATTAAGTTGAGTCTTATACATGGGAGCGTCTTATACATGGGGAAATATGGTAATTCAGCTATAAGTGCATGAAGTAACATATTTGTGGTGCTAACACTGATATATGAGCTATGCTGTGACTACTCACCTCTGTGTACAGCACTGTATAAAATCAACACATATGGCAAGATTACTCTATATAATAATACATATATGTCTTGAATTCTTATTTAAGATAATTACCAGTTGATTCAATGTCATTATTCTGAGTTGTTCAATCAAGTGTTTAACATATATCCGCTTTGGTAAAAGAAAACTATTTATCTACCAGTTATATGATAATTTGATTAGGCATGAATAATTTGTTTATATACAGTATATACATTGGTTAGTTTGTGGTATGACATGGTACTGTTTGTGCACCAGCATTTAAAACTTTTTACTTCAAACCTCCTGTAATGTTATAAGGAGCAGTGAACACCATGGACACATATCCTTTGTCCTCCTATATATTGTGAACTATAACACTCACTTTGTTAAGCTAGCTCGTGATGGATCATCGATCAATAAGTACATTACTAAAGACTCACACAAAGATAAGGTTGTTGTTAACTAAGTTACCCATTACTCTTGCTAGAGAGAAACCTATACTGTCCTCCTTAGCCTATTCTAATCCTACAGGACCACTTTTCACTGATGCATTTTATCACATCCATAAAAGTTTAAAACAACTAGATGCATTTGGATTCTTGCAAACTAAAGAGGAGGGCACCCAATGAAACAAACAAAAACAAAGGACAAAACATTGGAAATTTTGTTAAGATTTATGTACATCTATAGACAAGCAATTGTCATATTATAATTTAGGGCAGCTTCTATTGCAGGCACTCTGTACACTAAACAAGCACCACCCCGCTCTCCTCTCCCCTGTCTTTTCTCTGCAACTGTATACTCTCTCATACGCTGACCTGCTCCCTCTCACTTCTCTTACTCCACCTCCCATCTCTCCTGTCAGTATCTTCTCTGCAGCTGCAAAGAGGGATCAGAGGAGACCAGACAGCGACTGAAGAAAGTGATTGAGCAGGTGCAGGGTAGATACAAAGCAAAGAGAGAGGGCAAGGGCACACACAGGGCAAGGAGGGCAAAAAAGGATGTGGAGAATAAGTAGAGAGAGGACTAGAGGGAAAAGGGCAGGGGACACAGAAAGACCTGGGGGGAGTACAGGGGGCAACAAATTTTGTTTCCAAGTAAAAAAAAAACCCTATGATTTTTTTCCGAACCAAAAGGGCAGGGAAAGAAATTTGTTCTCCGAAAACGAATAAGCCTAAAATGAATTGAAATTATTTTGGGCCTCGCGCACAAGTCTATCAAACACAAGCATTTCAAATTACATCCTCTATTTAAGAAATAATAGACTATACATTTTAGATACCTCTATAGCTGTATAGAGAAAATATCAATTTTCACTTGTAGGTTATTGTAGATTTGTATTAATTATTTGTATTTATGGCATTTCTTCAATAACCTTAGATTAACAACTCATGTATACATTAGCTTTCAATCCAGACTAAGATTGAAACGCTTTATGTTGGAATAAACATCTTTTTTTCTCAAACATAATGAGTTACCCACTTTCTTTAAAGTTATTCTGTAAAGAGAAAATGTTCAAATAACAAATAGTATTTTTAGCTGTTATCATGCTTATGAAAAAAGTAATGAGCATGGGCAATGTGCCACTAGGAATATGGCCATATGCTAAAATAGATGGCAATTGGAGAATAGAAAAAAGGTATCATTTAACTATTCAAGCAAATGAGGTCGCATGATTAAAGTCATCCATGTGAAAATATAGATTTGTTTAATGCTGTGTGCATATAAAGGCTCAACTGTCATCTAATGCTATGGTAAATATCCCCAAAAATATTACATTGCACAATCATTACCCTTCATTGCCACTTCATGTGAAATGTCAATGCTAAGATGTTTGTTAAAACTCTTTGTTTTCCATTCTGAGGGCAGGTAATGATTGCCTAGGAAACAAGATACCTACTAAGTTATGAGAACCTGTTGAACAAGGTATCAGCCATACTTGGTTAAAGAGAGGAATCCTAAGCACAGTAACATAGGTAATGTATTTACATGACCTAGAAAGTCATAAATAGGCACCTTTTAGCCAGACCATACCTGACATCTGTTTATGATTGAGGCTCTGTTGTCTACCACAATCAAAAGGGAATAAAGCACATGACTAGAAGAAGGACCACCAGAGATGTTATTCACTTAGAGATGTATGCAGGTAATAATTTAAACATTCAAACGTAATTCACTACCCAGCCCTGTCCAGTATGATGAGTTAAAATGCTAAGGTTTCTTTCCTTAAATGCTAAGGTTTTCTTTCCTCTGGTTGCTTTCCATGGAGGATTCATGAGGTGCTCACTGTAAAACCCCTAATGTTGACTCTAGGACTCGTCGTAAGTAGAATTTTATTATTATCATTCTTATTAGAAAATGTCAACTCCCGGAAGATACAAATGGAGATAGGAATAAACCCATTCAGGGCCGGCCCAAGACATAATGCCACCTGGGGCGAAGTTTAAAATGCCGCCCCCCCCATTAACTACCCTGCCGCCCCCCCCGCCGCCCTGCGCCCCCCCCCGATATCTACCCTTCCTCTCCCTCGCTATTATATACCCTACTCCCCCTTGGTCAGTTTACTGGTTAGAGGGGCCATAAAACCATTTGACAGATGCCAGATCCATGAAGGTGTCAAATGTTCCCAGGAATAAATTGTTTGTAGTTAATTCGAATTGTGAGAGGATTAATGGTTTGTAATGTTATAATTGGAGATGAATTCTCTCCCATCAAGATCCCATCAGTTCCGCAACCAGAGGGAGAGAAAAATATGGGAGATCCAACTAATATACCGTTTTAATACCCTACTAACTGGCCTCAACAAAGACAGAGAATTTTGGTATTCTCTAACAGTAACAAGAAAAAAGTGATTTCCCACACTAAAAGTACTATGGTCACAGGTTAAAAATGATCATGTACTTCTCCAAAAAAAAAACTAAAAAAGGGTTCTGGTATTAAATGGTTCTAGAACTTTCCTAAACAAAGATCTAAAATGTATCTATAATTTCATGAGGAGTCCACTACTTACAAAGGAAGTGTGAGATTTTCTTCAATAGGGCAAAACAACAGAAAATATAAACATGGAGGAGAAAAGAAAAATGAAGTGTGTAACATTACTTACCGCAATCAGCTGGTAGGAGTTGTTCATCATGGCTATAAGCATGTTGAGTAACACAACCAAGGAGATGACGTTGTATGTTCCAAACATTGTGGCTCCGACAAACTCTGTAAATTCATGGCGTGCTTTTACATTAGTAACATACAAGTTGAGAAGACCAAACACTGACCAGAACAAGGACTGGAGTGTCTCAAAAAGGCTGAAAAAAAAAAAGGATACTAATTTAATCTTTGGTCAGAATACATTCAAAATTACTAGGAACACCACTTTGCTGCTGAGTTATATATCGAATAAACTGACGTAACAATCAATAAAATAAACATTCTACTTAAGATACTGTTCCCTGTGGCTTCAGATACTTTCTAGGGTCTAGCCACTAAAGCTTTGTTTGCAAGTGAATAGATGAGTTGTTTTGTGAGTGTTTGCATACAACTGCAGTTGAGTCTGGTCAGTCAAGTTAACTTTCCTCAAGTTATCATTTCACCTCAAGTTATCATTTCACTTCTTAGTGAACTGACCCAATTCTGATAAAAAACCTTTCCAACTTTCACTCTCAAATCCAGATTTTCAAAAAAAAATCACATTTCTTTGCTCCATTTAGTTGTGATGGTAAATGGATAATTAATAACGGCATAACTGAATACAAAGTAAGAAATATGTCCTACACTGTTTTCATAGAAACACTGAACTATAGCGCAAATCAACCAGAATACTGCACATAAAACACTATTGTAAACACTGTCTAGAAAATATTTACTGCTGAGTCTTGGGTAACTTAGTGAAACAGTGAACTCAGCGTCTCTGCACTTGTCACGGCTGAATAGGCTGCCATCTTTCTTTAAACTTCTTAGCAGAGCCACTGCTAGAGGGTTATATTTTTGTGGTACGTCTGCTCGCTTTGCAGCAAACTGTTTGTGATGGTGCAGGTTTGGAAACACAGTTCACTTGGCAAAACAGACGCCTTCTCCTTGGGAACTGCAAGCTGAAGTGACAAAGGTCTGTGGATACATCCTGCATCATGCATTTCAGAGCCATTAAAAGGAGAGAACATCATTTGGCAGGAATTAACCAGTGTCTAGACAAGCTGTATAAGCAATCCTTTAACTGCTCCCCTACTTGAAAAAGAGGGCCTGTTGGCACGAGAAATTGCTTGTTAAGTAAATAGATGGACAGACGAGTGTCAGATGAAGCATTTCCCAAACTGAGCACATGAAGAATTATTGTAGAATTTATCTGGTAAGATGACATTCGGAAATTTGATTTACACGCCGCTGTGAAATGAGTGGGGTTAATCCCTGGCCCTTTGTTTGTGACAGCTGGAAAGCTGACAATTATCACCTAGGCTACTCACCTAAATGAATTTAATCGCCAATTCCATGAACATGACATTTAAGCCTAGCAAGGTCCCTATTGTGAGAAGGGCAGCAGCTATCATCTTTTCTTTTGTTTGTTCCGAGCAGAATTCAGCTAAAATCACTGTTATCCCTGTGCAAACAAAGCTGGCAGAGTCTTTAGTCAACGTGAGATAGAAGATACTTAGGCTTATAGCGGGCAGATTTCAGTTTCATGTTTGTGATGTTAGTAGGTACCTCCGTGCTACAGCTGGTGGAAAGAGCACAACGAGCCAGAATAATGGTAGAGGTGGATGATGCCATATTCATAGTTGATAAAATAAGCACTGCTCTCATATAAACAAGATATTGGGTGTCTAACCTATGCACTGTATTTGAGAAACAAAACTGAGCTGCCATTAAAAAAGGTACACAGTCATCTGAATATGAGTCTTGACATTTCCTTCTTAGATCCTGATGTCCCTTAGGTCTGATATATGCCGAGAAGCACATGTAAATCTCTAGCTGGTTTACAGGGACATATACTAATGTATTTGAAGGAGGGGTATATTAACAGTGGTCCCTGCTGCCAAGGGGCCCCCATTAGCCACATCTTTGCTGCTATGTTATGTATTTCATGTAGGTGCCTGCTCTAGACAACACTAACACAGTTCTTGTGCTTGGTGATGTAGGGGTAGAGATGAAGGTCACTTGGTGCATGGGGGAACTCTTCTGCAGCAGAACTGTTTGCAGCGATAGACATCATTTCTGGAGCATGATGAGCAATGGCAGAAGGAACAGGACCAGCCAGTAGAAGCTCATTTTGTAGTCACATGTTACATTCGGTAAAATGCGAAGCTCTATGGCTCTGCTTGTGAACAGATTGAGAGCTACTGTGCCAGAATCTTTTCTTTTCACAAGCAGAGTTCACAATCACATTAGCAGTGATACTCTGTGCTGGTAGGAGTTTGGATCGTGTATATGTGTTACATGGCGATGTCTTTATATGAATGGTCATAGCTGTTCTTCTTTGTAACAACAGGACATTTCTTTGCAACCATAGGACATACTACTATCTCCTATAAAACATGGTCTAGATGACCAAGAACATGGTTTTTGCTCTAATGGGGATGTTCAAGTCTTGATGTTTACTGGCAGGTAGTTCGGGTACGAAAATCAATGCAATCCTCATATGAAGTGCAGGCCATAGAAACATTTATTTAATCCATAAACAGAATTAAAATTGGCCTCTGCCTCCCCAATTTCTCTTTTGTTTATGGATTAACCCCTTAAGGACCAAGCTGTTTTTTTCCTTTTTGTACCCTTCGTGACTAAGGCGTTTGCGGTGCGCGTGTTGAGATGTAATTTTCTTCTCTTTCATTTAGTGTACCCACTTAAGTTAAGTAATGGGGGTTTTTTTCAGAACAAGGAGCTAGTACTCTTTCCAACCTTTGAACCTGGACAATTCAATTTACCCCATAAAACCCCATGACTATTGCAAATGCTAGTATTTTAACTCTTTCCATACCAGAATTTTTGGCAAAATACAATTTTAGGAATTGCTCATAAAAATAAACTTTTTTTTAAATATTTTTTTACTTTTTTGGAACTGAATGGTTTCCCTGATGGTGATATCACTGGAGAAATATTTTTACATGTTACCACATTTCTATTTATTTTTTAAACTATTTTTTTAATATTACTAGTCATATTGTAAAAGCTGGTAAACTGGGCTCTATTGACTTGCATGATCACTTGCAATACCTTTAGCGTTTGCAGGACTGGTCTGGAGAGACCCTTTGGGAACTTGTTTATTTTTAGTGGTGGCCACCATCTTGCGAGATGCAACTTCTCTTGCTATGTCACTTGTGGTTGCTCTCAGGAGCAATCACAATGTGCCCTGGGGTGGGTTTTCTGTGTCGCTGAATGCCTCAATATTAAGGCATTACCACAGCGCTCTTTGAGTGAAGAAAGCGACCCTTGGTTGCTTTCTAAACTCATGTAATGCCATGACGTGCCACATTGTTAACTGCCCAGTTACCTTGTGGTCTTTATGTCATATGAGAATTGGTTTGATTTTCTTACCTGGACTACCTGCAAGCAGCCAAACAACCAACTTGAAATAGCTATTTGTGTGGAGGAGACAATTTTCATCTTAGTGATTAAACTATGCATCTACAATAATTTTCACTGTTCAACCTCTTGGAAACCACCTGAAAAAGTTAAAAAAATCCTTTGCTTTTGCAAGGGAGACAACATGAAAATTAGGTGCATGAAAACTAAGGTGAATGAAGTGTACCTTTAATTAACATTATAAAATGAGTGTGTCAGCCAAGGTATACATTTCATAGTGCTTTTTATTAACTATTTATATACTGCTAATTCAGATCTGAAGGTATCTTCACCAATGAGGAACCAAAATGTATCATGAGTCTCACACCACAAAGCCTTCATATTAAAGCTGACTGCAATGTTAACAGATGATATGATAAACAAAATTGAGGTTACAGAAACATGTTAGTAATCGTATCTCCGAGAAACAACTCATAATTTTCCAAAAATGATTATGATGCATAATCATGAATGTTTGCATACATGCTCAGACTCAATAAGCCTCTTCTAGATATTGCCCTAGGATAAACATTCTGGGGCACTCCAGCTGTTATGGACAGCAATTTCCATTGTATGCAGGTAGTGAAAATACATATGGAGCGAAAAATGGCTGGCTGAACATCCCTAATTTGATTTTGATTGGTCTGAGTTTTTACTTCAATTATTCAGTATTTCCTCCTTTTCAGGCAATGCAACTAATTTAACCTGCTGCAATAGAATTCTAACTAAACTCACAAATGCAACCCAACCAAACCAAAGATTCGCAAGTCAAATACAGTATACTGGGTCACCAACATTGTTCTACAGCAAACAAGTGCCAAATATAGTGTTAATCCTACAGCAGGTTCAAGCTGCTAGTTAGGCTGGTATACAAGGCACCCCATTTGGCTAAAGTTTGCATTTAGATGTTTATTCTAAAACTGTTATTCACAGGTTTTTTAATTGTGGGTTGTTAGATTCTCACATCGATATGGTCTGAATTTGGCTCTTAGTAGATCTGATGAGCAGTGACAAAATGCAACCCATAGAACTCATCACTTTGTCAATATTACTCGTGTTGGCCAACTAGCCAAATTTGCAAATTGGAACGTGTCATCAATGGACACTAAGAAAATGTTATTACAAGGACTATGTTCATGCCTGGTTGCTACCTCATAGTTCTTAACTAAGGGTTTAGACACAAACTGGGTAGGAGGAAAATAATTTCTTGCTGTCAAATTTGTTGCTAAATTCAAGATAATTTGAATTATTTCTGACAGTAGTTTCAGGGTGTAATTATTTGTTTAGGGCCTCATGTTCTTAGTCTTTTGATACTATCCCCTGATGGTTATGTGTCCCCATCCATTCACAGGTGGGGTGAGTCTAGAGGAAAGAGAGTAAAAAGTATGAGATGCAGAACATGTTACACTCCTGAATATCAGGTTCTGGTAACTGCCACACATCTATAAGTGTCTCTAACGGGTTCACCAAGAGAGCTGTAGTAACTCCCAGAGATCACCCACATGTATCCTCCTGTTGTCCCCGGAATCACTTCCAGCACCAGCCAGCATGCGCACCTCGGAACCCTGCTATGTGTACCCAATAAGTAGATGCAACTACCTTGAACTGAGTACAGCAGGAATGAACAGTTTATTGATGTAAAACATATCTCATATATCCACAGAACAGCATTAACATAAATTAACAGATACATGTAGACAACCCAACCTTTAATCCCCAGGCAGCAATCCTATTGATGGGATTAATTAAACAATGGAGTTCCTGCCTGTGCTATCTTTGTTTGACAGCCAGGCTGGAGCCATCTCTGACTACCTTGGGGCCTTGTATGACAGGTCATTCTGTCACAGACTCATCCAGCTGTCATTTGAAGGGATCTATTCACTAAGCCAATAGTCGTAGGTAGGTTGCAACATTTCTCTTAGCACATTAATTGCTTATTACAAAAGGCCAACTCTGACAGTTTTTTCCTGGAAGGAACACAATGGACCTTCGTAATGCATAGTTAAATCACTAAGAGTCACTTCACGAAACTACCAGGTCCTTCTGTAGCTGGTATTATATTCTAGATTGAAGTAAAATGTGGAAGCTGCAATCTTCGGATGAATATAAACATGTAAAGAACTTTTACAAAGCAATTACTTACGTGGAGAAGGCATTGTTCTGTTTCTCACATCTGATTCCTTTGCAGTTTTTGGGTTCCTCGGAGGCACTAGTCTCATAATAAAAGTAAAGTTGGTTTAGTCCATTGGCAAAGGCCAAAAGCACCAGGCAGTAAATGAATAGGAATTTGAGAATGTCCAGCAGCATCCTTCCCAGTGAAATTTGGAGAGGGCCAAGGTGAGAATTTGCAGTGAACAAGGAGATGAGGCGCAGGGAACTAAGAATATTGGATATTGCAAAGAGGGCTTCAGCAATAAGTGTGGGGTGCCACATATCCCATTCTTCTCTTGGCCGTGAGCCATTGTACTAAGGGAGTAAACAGAGAAAAATGATAAATTATCTATGATGAGTCACACATACACACAAAACTGTCCTAGGGCTGGTGCCAAATAGTGAATTTAATCAATGGAAGCATTGCCTGTCTGCCTTGGGAAATGTCATCATTTTCTTGTAATGAAGAACTAGAGTCTGACTTATTTCAGCAGGCCTATTGTACAAGGTCAAAACAACAAGTAGACTAAGGTCTCAACCCAGTTTCAAAACAGATATTGGATTTTTAGTGGACAGAAAAAGTACTCAGACAGGTAACAGCTTGTGCAGTAGCTGTAAGTCTATGTGTTTTATACCTACAAATCAGCTTGACATTGTTCAGTATGTCTTACTAGCCATGATGTATGCCACTATTGTCAGTGTTTAAAAGCATTAGGGCGTTTGTCAATGTATCTGGCATGGTACTATCACTTAGTAGTAGTACTCGTACTTTCTTGGCGACATAGCAGAACCTCAGAAGCACATTCCTGACCAAGATACATTGTAATTTGAGGTCCATCCTGATTATCATACTGTGACAAAGTTAGTTTATTGTGTCTTATTGTGTATGGTTTGGTTTATCAGTTGTCATCAGGCAAAGTTATTCACTAACTGTGTGATCTAGGTGCTGAGTTAGGTATTTAGTGAAGAGCTGCAGTTTTATTTCTTCTAAGACCAACTAGATAATTCCCTGTAAATTTTAGATGCATCATGGAAGGCAACTGAGTGGGACTAAATACTAGTCTTGCCATGGCCAGCTTTAAGGATGCAATGTGCTTTTTATGTGATGTGCTCCTGCTCCTTTTGTGCCACATCTACAATGTTTTGTTTTAATTTTAGTTATTTTAATATTTATTTATTGGTGTGGTAAGGGCCTGTAGTGTCTCAGCACCAGAGAATGTACTCTCTACCTAGCAGTTCTGATTTTATTAAATGCAACATAGTCTAATATTCCTGGAATCTTTAAAGCTTAGGTTTTGGCCATGGATATGTTGGTCTCACATATTAGTCTAATTACCCAACGAAACATTTGCATTTTACTCATCATCTACTTTATACAATTTACCTTTAATTAATAGATTTTTTAATTAATGTTTTTAACATTGCAAAATGTATACAACCCACTCACCTAACATTTGTAGATGAACCTTCTGGCTTTGCTGGTGCCAAGAACATTATGGAGTTTTTCTTATGGGGAAACACTACCCTAGTACTGTATGCTTTGAACTTTGTAATGCATTGATCTTTAGTATGACTTCATTTATTACACAGCAGTAAACAAAGAAGTAACTGAGAAATGTAACTAATATATCATGGAATTATTATTGATATTTATAGTGTATTAATTTCACACCAGCCGTATAGAGTGATTAATAACCCTTCCAGCAGTGTACCCTGTAAGAGGTCAGTTCAGCAGAAAACCAATATCAAAACAGAATTAAAGCAGCGAGTACAGATAACGAGGATATAACACCTCCTTGTAACACAGTCAATAGGCAGTGTTCTTTTACCACCCTTTTTGCAACATGTATTTAAGACTGTAATCTTGAATTTATTGTAATTTTTCCTAAATTACCCGAATTGTTTGCTTTGGCCAAAACACTGCTTTTGAAAAAAAAACTGTTTTTACAAGCAGTCATCTAATGAAGGATAAGGCTTTCATGCAGATGACAAAAGCACACAATTTCCACTCCAACGGCTACCTACATATATTTTGACTGCATGGCTAATCATACTACCAATAGTCATGCAGTCATAATATAAGTAGAACTTACTTTAGTCAATATCTCAACACAATTTATAATATAAAAGTTTATTCTGCCTTAATAATTGCAAACATATAGAACATTTTGTATTTTGTTTCTCAATTTGCCGTGTACAGTTGGGAATGTTAGCCCTGTGTTATACTGTAGAAATGGTGTAGTATAGGAACAGCATGCATTAAATTATTGTTAAACACTATATGCAAGGAAACATTTCTTACCTTAACATATGCTACAATTTTGAGGGAGATGGTTGCAAGATAGAGGGAATTCATAGCAAAATCCATGAGGTTCCACCAATCATGTACATATTCATTAAAGCCTCCATCCCACATCTCTTTTATTTCACCCCATATGAAACCTGTTGAGAAACAAAAACGAATAATAATGTTTTCCAACCTAAGCCTCCTACGAAATGCATAGTCCCTTCTGTAAAGTTTGGTGGAGCCTGGATAAAGAGTTCTAATTCCAGTTCTATGCTTTTAACTTTGTGGCACCGGTTCAGGGAAGATCCTTTCCTGTTCAACCACGAGTGTGCCCTGTGCGCAAAACAAGGTCTATAGAGACATGGTTTGCTGAGTTTGGTGTGGAAGAACCTGACTGGCGCACACAGAGTCCTGACCTCAACCCCACTGAATATGTTTTGGGATGAATTAAAATATTTATTAGGAGCCAGGTGAGTTTAATTTGGGTACAATAATCGTAAGTTTTGTTTAGTAAATACTAAAATTGTGCATTCGTATTCGGGCGAACATGAAAACGAACACAAAGGAGTGCATTTTCGTTCAGCCCATACCGAAAAAAATGAACATGGCCGCAGTTTGACCTTTAACTCCTGACGGCGAAACTCGGCCTGTTTTCGGACCTTTACCTCCTGGAACCTCCCCAGGCAGAGTTTCGCCGTCAGGAGTTAAAGATCTGTATGAGCGACTCTATTGGTCGCTTGTACGGACCTTTAACTCCTGCCGAGTTTCGGCAACAGGATTTTAAAAGTCTGTAGGAGTGACTCTATTGGTCGCCAGCAGGGGGCTTGTCTGACATCAACCAATCAAGAGCAGCTGTACTTCAATGGAGTTGCTCGTACGGACCTTTAAAATCCTGGCGCCAAACGAACATGAAAAATGTACACAAATATTCGCCAAAACCGAACAAAGGAACGGGCAAATATTCATGGAATAAGAAGATTTTTTTCCCCCACGAAGACGAACACAAAGAGTTTACAAGTCTAGTAAATACTCAATTTTAACCAGAAATTCTATAATAAAATGGTTGTCAATGTTATGAAGACAAGTATTACAAATACATATAAAAAATTACCAGTTTTGTACAGACACTATAGCTATATGACGGTATTGCTTCATATAAATGTCCAGGACAGAAGAACAGATTTGTATCTCTATAATGCTACAAAGAGTGTGATAGAAGTGACATTTCAGCCTTTTTAATGTAATTCTTTTTTTAACTACATTACAAGATAAAAGCACAGACTTCACAAAATGACCGTGTTACAGCTGCATATTGGTGTTCTGAACTCTGGTAGATAGATCAAAATAATCCTTCCAAATGTGTTTCAGGATTGCAATTTGCAAGTTGAACTTGCTAGCCTAGAGTTGCAAGGTTATGTGGAAATGAAAAAGTGAATGATGGCAACGAAATAATATAATAGTATAAGGAGGTTTGAAATAAAAATGTGGATGGCAGTTATGCGTTAAAATTAAATTTATGAATTTACATAGGTTCCTTGAAGGTTTTCAAAACCACTGTTTTATAGCAACCTTTGCGAAGTCCACCCTCTCTTACCTACTCTCTGTACCTACAAGCTTGCCTTGCCCATTTATTACAGGCACACACCCAGAGAAGGGACAGCTTTGGGCAACCAATACTGAGAAGTTCTCATGTATGGCTGCTCTTAGTAAAAAAAAAAGACATGGTTAGAAGATGACAACTAGACTAGATGTTTATGCTGTAAAACAGCATAAACCGGTGAGCTTAAATGGAAGTGCATGGGAGAAAACTTGCACAAATTGGAGAATGGTGGGAGAATGGGGTAATAGGGGTACAGCTGGGGAAGACAAACCCAACTTTTAATTTACTCCTGCCTTCTGTTTCCTTTTTTTCATTATTTTTTTCAAAACGTTTTTAAACATATGTATATTGCGAGGAGTGGGGTTTGTGTTAAAGTTTTGCAAGTTGCTGGTGAGGACATGTAAGTTTTTAAGTCATTGCATTATGCTAAGAGTATCAAAATTATGCATCACCCTTTTTACTTTTTGTTCTGTACTAGGAGAATCAAGTTTAACATTAAAATACATTTAAATATGTTTTATCTATATGTGAGTGTATAAAGTGTATATGAGTGTATAAATAACTTGCATAAACTAAACTGAGTAAAATCTTTTGAAACACACCATCTCTTTACCAGATGCCTTTGTGTCACCAGAATTTGGTGTTGGCAATGATCATGAGTTGTAAGGTGAGGGATGTCACTTTCTATTGACTGTCAAAAAGACAGCAGAATAAACCACATAAATACTCCCAAATTGTCCCTAGTCATCTTCTGGACCAAAATCCCTCTGCCTCCCACCCCTTTGTACCACTTTTCCACAAAACTGGCATACTTTGTGGTACTGGTCCGCTAAGCAATATATGGCCTTATAGTGTAATAGAATCCCCGATATTTATACCTGCGATAGGGCCGTTTATGTATTTTTTACTTGGTGTTCACTGATTTCTCGCTGATTCTTGCTGTGCCTCAAACCATACCCTTAAACAATCCTTAAACCAACAGTGTCCCACACTGGCAATTTTAAATATTGGAACGTGTATAACATTTATCTCTGTAAATGCATACAACCATATATTGACTTAAGAAGTGTATGTCACTGTTTTTTATTTGGTACAATTAAACCAAACCTGGCTACTTATTTATATATTATTATATGAAGATGGCACAAATTCTAGTTATGTTATACAGGAGTCTACAATGTAAACCAATGCGAGACGGTCGAGTATTGCATAACTTTACCAGAGACACAACAAGCGTGTCTATCTGGCACAGAAAGGGTAAAAACACATTATGGAATAATTAAAGAAAATTAGGTCAGGATAATGTGAAGGGAGCAGCCGATGCCATGTTTGCCCTGGCAAATATACCCACATTAATATGTATGTTTGACATTGGAAAGCAAATAAACAAACACAAATGTTAGCTTGGAGGAGCCTGCAAGAAGACGAGCAAAAAAACATACGCCGATCAATCAAAGAAAGACAAATGCACAGAGACATAAAGACAGCCCTGCAGTGGGAAGATACGGATGGATTTCTATTCCTGGCTGGCGGCTAAGGTATGGACAGGAGTAAAGCACACAAACCCTTCAAGATGAGAGCATGGCTCACCCCACAGCGACAAAGGGCTTAAGAGTTTCATAAAATATGAATTATAATTATTCTTACAGTGGATTATCTCCTGAGCAAGGCAAGATTAGCAGGCTGGGTACAAATGCATTAACCACTTTGTGGCTGTGAGGAAGAGCTGCAGCAAAGAGTAATTGTATTTCAGTGAAAGCTCATTCCTCGCTGTCATCTGCAGACCGAGAGTGTTCTAGTGGTCATGACATGTTAAATGTGCTACAACAACCTAAATGATGTTCTCAAACTCTGAAACCTGTAAAGGTCACCTGAAATCTGTGGAGGAGCTTGATATCTCCTGGCTGTTACATTTTTTGTTTGAGATCACATTCAAATTTATATTTTAAAACTTTTACTGTAAATAACCATAAAATTCACTACTGTAATTTTGGCAGTCAGTATATTAATGGCACATAGCAAAAATGTTTAATTTATGAAGAAGATTAAATAAAATCTGTCTATTACCTCCCAGTATCTGTACTGATTATGAAGACTACCTCTGACCTGGACTTGTAGCTGGCAATATGGCTGTTTCCTTGGATGGAGAGATAAGCCATATCAGTAGCCGATGTGGTCCAGATCTCATAGTTATCAACTTTTAGGCTAATCATGGATATTAATATAAAATTTCTCCCTCTGTTGCTATAACAACCTCCAGTCTTCGGGGATAGGCTTTTCACAAGTTTTGGAGTGTTTTTGTGGGAATTTGTGCCATTCAACCAAAAGAGTATTTGTGAGGTCAGGCAGTGATGTTGGATGACAATCCCTGGCTTGCAACTGGAGTTCCAATTCACCCCAAAGGTGTTCAGTAGGGTTATGGTCAGGGCTCTGGATGGGCCAGTCAAGTTCTTCCACACCAAACTCGCCAAACCATTTCTTTATGGACTATGCTTTTTAAACAGGGGGATAGTCATGCTGGAACACGAAAGGACCTTCCACAAACTGGTGCCACAAATCTAGAAGCATACAATTGTCTAAAATGTCTTCGTATGCTGAAGCAAAAGGTGGCATCCCATGACAGTACGATCCGTTCTATCAACGTTTGTCTATAGACTGGCTGCCTATGTGCTTGATTGTATACACTGGCTGTGGCTGAAACAGCTAAACTCAATAATTAGGGGGATGTCCACACGTCGATTTAGGATTGAATCCTGCTGACTCCGATAAAACTTTATTTTGCAATAAAAGCTAAGGGACAGAAAGCATCAGGCATAGGCACACATTCAGCCAGAAACGGGAAGTTCATGTCTCCTATTATATTTCTACTTACAAAATGTGAATACTGTGCCTTTAATATGTTATATGTGTAGGACTTGTGACTAGGAATGTGCAGCTTTGAAATACAAATTAAATTATGATTAACTATACGCATTCAACATGTCATGGGCTTTATTGTAAAACTTACCCAGGACCCAGGGTAATATCATCCACTCTACCACTGTTGGTGGTGGGCCCTGCATGTTCAGGTCAGTCCTCACTATGTGCTGGGAGGCCAAAAGGAGAAGGAAAAGGAAGGTGAGATATGAGGCTGTGTGGCAGATAAACTTGATGAATGGCTTTTTAATGAACAGTCCCAGCCTGCTCTTGGGTGCAATTAGATATGCCATGGATAGCACTGGAAACAGCAGTCCGATTATGATGCAGGTCAACAGCTTTACTGCCCAGTGCTTCCTTCGCCATCCTGGGAATCCGTCGTACCACAGTGTAGCCAGTAACTGCTGGCAGTTGGGCTGAGCCACAAACTATAACAAAAATAAGAAAAAATAAATTTATTAGCACATACATTGCACTATGAAACCCACATATACTCATGTTTAAAACACATTTTTTCCTTCACAGTGGTTTTAATACAATGTAAATTCAATACAGGCTCCTCTGATTTTTTTGACCTAAACCATGAGTTATATATTTAATAAATAAATTGTGCAAGTGACCAATCAATGACTTTGTTTTTGGTTACTTTTGTTTCTTATATGTAGTGAAGCGCCCATGCATTTCTCAAACCACTGACATACAGAAATGAGCACAGGCAGTGGGTGAAGCAATGTATGTAACGCTGACATAGAGAACTTTTTACAAAACATTCTTATATGTTTATATATAACCCCAAAGATGGAAGAGCTTTTACATTTTCTGGTTAATAGTCCATCTAATAGTATATATATATATATATATATATATATATATAAAATCAGAATTTACATATATACATAATTGGCAAAAAAAACTAAGAGCTTAGTCAAAGAGGGTATATATTATACATAAATAGTTAAAGAGAGGGTGTTTATATAGAAATCAGTAAAGCTTGAGTTTTATCCTCCAAATAGACCTTTATGTCATATTCTTCTTCAGGGCTGATTTTACACAATTCTCTAAAATCTCATAGCTTGATAAATCATTCCCAGAAAACCCTACAAATGCCAATGCTTTTGAGGTAATATGTTATGTATTAAATGGAAAACCTGGCTTAATAACTCGAATCTACAAGCAAGGAGAATATCCTGAATTACAAATATTAATTTACAAAACACTAGGACACATATAAAGGTATAGTTCCAAAAAATTAGGGGGGCAGCTATATCCAGTTTGGGCAAAACACCTTTTAGGTTAATCTTAATGTATTCATAATATTAATAATAATAGTGTTTGCCTACGGCAATAGGCCCCACTCCATCGGGAGTCCAAGAGATCGGCATAAGTGAGTTTGCATGTAGGTGCTATTAACGGCAAAAAAACAATTTCTATCTGTGTCAAAGCTGTCAGCACGCCAGCAAGTCTCAATAACATAATCTTACAGAGCTCCAACGTCCACGCAAATTCCATTGAAGACTGGTGAATATTTGTCTCATACTAAGGTAAATGCTTAAAACGTTGAATCATGTCTGTACTGTTCAGGCACCATATCAGACAGTGTTGTAACAAATTTAAAAGATTGTAGTGATGTCATCACTCACTGTGCTCTCAGATAAATGGTATCTTAGACTAGGTGCATTAAATATTCTCTGTAAACATAAAAACTTGAATAAGCCCTACATGGAGCACATTGGAATATATAAAAAATGAACAAAAATCCCACAAAAAAAGAAAAAAGCCTTATTAAATAATAATAATAAAATAGATCACATCCAAAATGTACATGCCTGTCTTTGTGTATATACATGTATATACATGTATGTATATATATATATATATATATAAAACCCAAGGTGCAGACCGTGTAGAGATGCCTCAAATATGGCTCAACAGTGTACACTGTACATTGTATGAGTGAAACCCTTCCAAGTCCGAATGGGAGATTCCACAGAAGGTTGTGGGGAATAACAGGGCTAAAATCCTGAAGGACTTCCAGATCCAGACAGACAAGCAGGTAGTGGCCAATCAACCTAACATTGTGGTGGTAGACAAGGACCAGAAGACAGCAGTGGTGATAGATGTAATGGTGCCAAGTGACAGCAACATTAGGAAGAAGAAGTATGAGAAGCTGTAGATATAGTGGTATCTTAGACTAGACTATCTTAGACTAACTGCATGAATTATTCTCTGTAAACATAAAAACTTGAATAAGTACATTGGAATATATAAAAATATATTAAAATGAACAAAAATCCCACAAGAAATATTCAAATTCTCTAGAAGAAAAAAAGCCTTATTAAATAATAATAATAGACCACCCATTCCATAGTACTTGTCTACCCCAGACATGTCCCTTATTGGGATGCCCATGAGACATCAATGTTCACTGAACTCTGCCGAACAGTCAGTCTGCTCAGTCTGGCTTTAATCACAATAGCAAGAATAAAATGATCTTCCTGGATTCTGATTCTTTGATTCAAACCATTAAAATTGGAAATCAGGTGGAAATCCTACGTCTGTTTTTCATCATTATCCTATACCAACGCTATCATTATGGATTGTACTACTAAGCACTGATCAAAATAAAGCACACCTCCCAACATTTCAAAGCTCCAAAGAGGGATACGTTTACGTTATGGGTGAATATGTGGCTAGGTAGAAGGGCTTTTAAGTGACTTTGTGACCTACTGAAAGCTACTTATGTTAAAAGCAAGAAAAATATGTATTATTTACATGATTTAATGTATTCGCTCATCTCTTGCTGTTCATATAAGTATTATTTTAGAAAACTACAGCACATTCATATCCAGCAAACATTGTGAGCTCCTAGAAAATATGGACATCAATCAAGAGGGATTTGGGGCTGGCCCTCCTAAATAAGGGACGCATGATAGGTATGAGATAGCATTGAGAAGGGCTGAATTAGGGCTGGCCCTCTTAAATAAGGGACGCATGATAGGTATGAGATAGCATTGAGAAGGGCTGAATTAGTAAACCCTATACTCAATTATGATAGAGAATTTAGGAATATTTATTTTCAGCTACAAGTCAGTCAATAACAATGAACAAGTCTTTATAAAACAGATGTTTGCAATTGTAGCCAAATCCCAGACCGTACTAATTAGTAGTTGTATTCATGTTTGCATTTATAACATAAACAATTGAACTTTATACGTAAGTAGCTTTTCAAATGAGTAGATCACTTAATAAACGTATAGTACGGTGTAGGATCTGTTTTAAAGGTCAAATAGAAAGCAGTTTTCCAAGGAAAAAAAGGTGTCTTGGTATGGCTGGCACCTTAGAATAAATGTGACTTAATAATAAAACTGAGAAGCATTCAGAAATCACACATTAGGCAGGAGCTGTTCACAAGAGCTGCTCATTTCTCTCTTCTGTTTAGTTAGAGCTTTTCACACCCAGCGTAGACGCACGAGTTTTTACTCTGGAGTAAATAAATTGCTAATAGAGTCAAGGGTGTAGATGAAAAGCATTAACCTCTTTGTTGCTAATAATAGCACTGTTTTACCAACGTACATAGAAATACTCATGACTTTTGTGTTGTAATAGACACCATTCTTTTTTTTAATAAAAAAAAGAAAATATTATATGTTTTTTCTAGTTTAAGTAAGCAACAAATATATCCTAACTTGATGTGATGTTTTAAGATTATCCTTCACTGACTTGTGTGTCCAGCCGAGCTTCAAAAAAGCTGATCTCTTCTTCCGCCTTGGGTTGAACTGCAATGGTCAGCAGTCCTAGACACTCCCTATATTCTCCAATCTACTTTATATGCAGTGTCTGCGTTTCTGCTTGGACCTTGAGATAAATATTTTAAAATCAGCGGTGAGGTGAAAATGCAAAGTGACATGAATTTTATTAATGGATTTCGTTATTGTTATTCAATATGCATTACTTTAAAAGTGTATTGCTATCAGTTTCGAGATGCTGCATCACCAGTTTGAAGCTGAAGCTCTGCCAAGAATAACGAGAGGCACAGTAAGATTGTTTTATAATAATAATAATATAATTCTACACAGGAGTTTTGAAACAAAACATACATCATTTTAACGGTGCTTCTTTGGACTTATACATTTGTTAATATAATTCTTAAGAAGTGTAATAGCAACTCATTGTGACATTTTAGCTCTGGAATAAAATCGCGCTGGGTGTGTGAAAAGGCTGTTGTCCTGTATACCCTTACAGTTTCCATTTACCATAAATGCTTACCGCTGCACTATTTTGTGGTGGTCATGCATCCTACCTAAAATAACATATGAATATGTAGAGCAAAAGTTACACAACCATGAGGTCTTGGAACAGATTGCAAGAGCTTCAGAAGAGATTCCAGAATCAGTAGCATATTGTTCTGTTCTAGTCCCCCATATTTTTGCGAAATCAATGATCTTTTTGTAATACTCTGTCTATGACAGCCAATCAGTGAGCATAAATCAGTCGCTATACACATGAATCAAGTGACTTTACCACGTCCCTAGTAGAGTACCTGGAAGTTTTCATTTTCCTCAATCATTCCCCAGTGAGTATTCTGGCATAAAAAAATCAGTTATGTTGTATGTGCAGTGACACCTGATAGTTATTTTGGCTTTCAAGATTTATTTGGTAGTATAAATCTGCCATGAATGCCTAGGTTCCAAAAACCTTGCTTCACGAAGTCACTGTAATAATGCATACCTGCCAGCTCTGCAAAGTTACATGACACTGCCACAGTCATCCAGTAGGGAACGCTTGCCTTAAACCATCGATACCCCTGAGCTCTAGTCAGGGGCAGACTGAGACCATCCAGGGCCCCGGGCAACAAAAAGCCACGGGCCCCCTGTGGTAATGCCCCTCACTTAGCCACACCCTATTTTGACCTTATATCTATTTTTCAGTATTTGTCGTAATGACAAAAGATAACTCTTAAACAGTGTAAACATGTTTTAATTTGCTTCATGCTTTCTAACACTCTCACAATTTTTTCTTACCTTTTCATATGTCTGCCTCCTCTCCTGTAGCCCCTCTTTCTCCACCTTTTCTTCTTCTGTCTTGCCTTTTTTCTCCTTAGGGAACGAGCGGCCTTCTGGTCCAGAAGTGGGCGTGGCTTCCCTTCAGCGCTGAGTGCTGCGATTGTACATCAAATCCCAGCGCACAGCATAAGAAGCCGGCGCTCCTCATGGTTTACAGGGGGTGGGTGTAAGCAGACCTCCTGCTGCCCGCTGAGCCCCGCTCCCTTGATTTTGGGCCGGTTAGAGAGATCTACTCGTGCAGCCCTTCCCCCAGACCCTTCCGGTCCTTTCGACCTTTGACCTCGTGAGCCTAGGGTGACCCATTCATGGACACACTTGAAACGCATGAAATTTACACACACAGGTGTATAAATATATATACCCCTGTGTGTAATATATATATATATATATATATATATATATATATATACACACATTTTTAACTACATAATATGTACTTATCTCTTTGAAGTAAAGACATGATTGAAAATGATTTCAAAATAACAGCTGAACTGGCAGTTAGTTTTCATTCTTTAATATTATCCCCTGCTGCAATTATATATATAAATATTAGTCCCTGCTGCCAATATATATATAAATATTAGACCCCGCTGACCATATATATTTAATTATTAGACCCTGCTGACAATATACATTAATATTAGACCCTGCTTCCAACACACTTTATATTGAAAAAACTGTGAGAGTCTTCCCTCCTTCTGACTCTACTGTGACATTGAGAGGTCCTCTCCCCATAATCACCCCAGTGTCCCTTCATACACTAAGCCATATCTCTCTTTTCCTTACTCCCTGTAGTTCCCGTATAGATCAAATAAGCACATGAAACAGCATTTACATGTATAGATCAACTGAACAAGACATACAAACCATGTAATTGTAGGTAAACATAGATAATGTATGAAAACATAGCATAGCAGGTATAGATCAACACATTAACACACACGCACTCTCCGTCATTCACACAATTCATCCATACATGAATTCATTCATTCGCTCACTCATTTTCACTGAGTTAGTGTGTTAACAGTGTGTAGGAGTGAGTTAGCATATTATTAGAGTGAGTGTGTGTTAGTGTATGGTGTCAGAGAGTGCTAACATAAGGTGTTAGTGTGAGCATGTGTGTTAGTATATGGTGTAAGTATATGATGTGAGTATGTTAATGTATGTTTGTATGTGTGATTGTAGAGTAAGTTTGCACATTAGTAGATTTTAGTCTGTGTGTAAGTGTGTGATACTTGCCAAGGGAAGGGGCACCAAAATAAAAATCCAGGCACCAGTAAACCTAATCTCACCCTTGCTTTTAAGAGAGTGTGCAGAATACCGTACATCATATGTTTAATTTCTTCTAACTTTCCTTTTTGTAGGACTAGTCGCATTCATCTATAACTGAAGGACTGACAGCTTAATTGCTAATAATGTATACAGACATATCCCGCATACCATTGACGTGAAAAAAGTAATGATTCACTTTAAGTACATTTTGTTTTTACATACATGCTCTAGACCCATTGTGTACGTTAATGCGGGGTATGTCTGTAGCCTAGCAGCTAAGTAAGTCTCTAAGGGATCTGATCTGGACATATATGCAGTAATGCTATCCACTGGTCTGGAAGTAGATGGATCTGAGAAAACTTTGACAACAAATGAAATGTGTATGCCCAAGGAGTACCTTCCCCAACATGTGTTTGGAAGACTAGACAGAAAGAAGAGTAAAAATCAATGGAGTATTTGGAAATACTGAAAATTTTCTGGGAAGCTCCTGAAAAGATCACAGCTTTGAAATAGTTCCCCTTATTGTGCTAAGCTCTTTTCTTGTCATTGAGTAAGGGGGTATTGGAAACTAGCTACAAATGGGACCTAGGCCACCAGGCCTGGACTGGCCTTCTGAATGTCATTTGGTGGTTGCTGGTCTTAAAATACCAGCACTGGGAAAAACATTATAATTGTTTTAATTTAAACATTGTTTGAAGATGTATCCAATTACCCTTTTTCCACGCTTAGTTTGTTAACAATTTTTTAACAATATTCTTGTACTGAAGTATTCAGAAACATAAAATAATTTGATTTAGGATGGTAGAGTTTGTAGAACGTTTTTCATAATGCTTCTGACAAAGAAACATAATGAGTCCCAGCTGGCAATCTCTAAGGTGAGGGCATTCCTTTAGTTCAGTCACAGCTAATATTAAATAGTTTTTCTGATTTAAATGCTATGCGTTGATAACATGAGGACTTATCAGACTTCAATTCTCTACAGGTAACCATGCCATTTATAACAACAGAGAATTGTCTCGCCACTGATGTTGTTGTTAATGATAATTCACACACTGACTTCAGATGCAGTATTAGTCTGTAATGTATGTGTCGGCTTTGAAGAGTCTGCAAGGTGTACAGCAGGTTAAGGTTGTGATAGCAGTGAATAGTACTCTGCAGGTGATCAGCTAGGCTTCAAACTTCCCTTGGAATTGTTTTCTTTTATAGTAGTCAGCTACTACTTAGAATATATAGTATAGTTATTCATATTTTCATCTGTAGCATATATCACATAGGCCTAGTTTTCCGCATCTATATCAATTAATCAGTGAATAAAAAGGAAAACATGTATAGAGTATAAACAATTTGAACAAAAAATAATGTGAAAAAACACGATTGAAAGCATATACAACAAACAAGGCAAAATAAATTAAAAGTGCACCCCCTGTAATTGCTGCTTCTAAAGCAGGTAAAACGCATTGTGTATAAATAATAATAAATATAATCCAAATGTGACACTTGAAATAGTGTGAATAGGTTGGTATAGCATTGAGAAAAGTATAAATAACATTATAGACCCATTCAACTTAATATGGCTCATGATGATGAAATTAGGTATATCAAGTCTCCTAATGAAAGATATCCTAAAGATAGTACTTAAAGTTTGAAAAAATTATGGTTTATCAACCGCCATATCTGAATTATCCCCCATAGGAATTCTCAGTATAAACATTAGAGACTTAAATATCCAGGGATGGAAACAATGTGGGATATCAGATATTGCAGATATCATGGCGGGACAAACAGTGATTCCATTCGTAGATGTCCAAACAAGATATAATCTACCAAATAAAGAACTTTTCTCATATTTACGTATTAAACAAATTTTGTCCTTAAATCCATTAAGGAAATATGATAAACTGGATGAGCTTTTCTCAGAACCCCCTCAATTAAAAACGATTTCGAAGGTATCAAAACTATTGATAAACCTCTTACCTCATGGAAAATCTAAAACAATTTTATTATGGGAAAGAGATCTTAAGAAAGAGTTCCAGTTGCAGAACTGGTACGAAGCCTGGTACCATACTGGAAAAGTATCTGGTTCCACATAGTCTCAGTAAGATGTTTAACACTAATAATGGTCTTTGTTGGAGGTGTAATGAAGTAATATCATCTTCACATATGGTGGGAATGCCAAAACCTTGACTTTATTAAGGAAACAGTTCGTTCTTTATTTCTAATAAGTACAGGTATTAGTATCTGTTTGTCGCCTCAGACCTTTATGTTTCACTTAGACTTACCACAAACATCCAAATTTAATAATACATTACTAATTCAATCAAATTAAAACTTCACTTCAGAGAGATACTTCTTTCAAAATAACCTAGTCTCTTATAATTAGATCTGGAATCAATGTTTTTAGTGGATTCTTAAGAATTTTTTCCCCCTTTCTTCTCTTCTATCAGCCTCTTTACTTAGCCAAGAGATGTAAGCCCCCCGTAAAGATATAGGGTTTCAACAGGACCATATATGATATGTCATACATGTTATATGTATTATAAGTTTGTTATTATTTATGTACACTGTAAGTTAATCTTACTTACATGTTTGTTGGTTGTTTGTTATAATTTTTAAAAGATTTAATAAAGAATAATTTATAAAAAAAATAAGAAATAGTGTGAATAAGAGATCTCATAACAATAAAACACTTTGCTTTAAGTGTCAACACACACAAGCAATACAAATAATTGTTAGAAAACACTAACACTTATGCCTTTAAATAACAGTGAGTAAAAACTCAGCAAAAATAAAATCAATGTAGAAGAAAGAAAATATTATTATATACTGAATTCAGAATTGTAGATTTTTAAATATATGTACCAATATGTATGCCAAATAATGTAATTACACCTATAAGGTAAGGAAGAGAGAGTATATAAAATGGATAAATTAACTCTCAAGATGGCACTTAAGAAATAAAGTGCTTTATGCGTATTGCAAATATCACGAAGAGTCCCCTGATAGAAATAGCACTTATCCATATGCAATGGTTGCTGTTATGGGGAAGAAAGATGTCGCTTCAAACTTCGAGTGCAGACTCAAGAGCATAAATAAATAAATGAGTTCACAAAAAGGTAAAAAAAAAACATGGCTAAAGGAAACTGGCAGAAGAGACTTTCCTCTCTATGGGAAGACTAGTCACAATCCTATTTGTATAAATTGCATTGTGTGACAGGATATTACACCACAGTGTACACCAAAAGATTTCTTCGAGATAGATAGAAATTGAGGGTTGGATTGGGATTCTGCTGGTGTACCACATTTTTTTTCATTCTTTTGAATGCTATTTGCACTCTTTTTACTGGCCCAAAATAATCAAATCAGAAAATCCAAGGGGATTATCTAGAGGAGGGCTGGCAACTTTTGGTCCTGTACAGTCCCGCACACATACCCAAAGTAAGCGCTTACATTACTTTGTAATGCCTGCCTCCCATTGTAAAGAGACATCCTGGGTCAGCACTCCAAGAACATGTATAGCAACTACACTGCTATATTTTTTGTCCTTCTTAATGTTTTTCAGGAACAATTTTAATAGTTGAAGGGCCACATGTTAGGGATATATAACTTCTGAAAGGTGCAACATATTTTTCCTTTACAATGGAATACCAAAAAATGGTAATTGTAAAAAAGATATAATTAAGATATAGAAACAATATTAGAACCCCTAGTGATAAATAATAAAAATGTCAATATTCCCCAATGCACAGCCACTGCCAAAAAAAAAAACAACTCTCCAATGCTGAAACGAAGCAGAAGTTGGGGAATATATGCAAAAAAGAGGACTAAAACACAAATAATAGAGCAGGCTTACAAACGTAAAAAAAAGGTTCCAGCATGGAACGTACCTTGTATTCCTACATTCTGATCACGTTCCGTAATGTGTATAAAAGAGCAAAATGCAGCGATATTTTTCTGCTACCATGCAACTATTTTGTTGTAATTATTTTTTCTTAGGAAAACGGTTATGTTCGTGAAACCTCAGTTATAAGCAATTTAGTCATTAGTATAGCCTGGAGTTTTTTTGCTTGGCCTTAGATGCATGGCAAGCAGAGATTGTAAACATGAACCCTTTGATTCCATGAGAAAATATTAAGTAACATGCAGTGTTGAAATAGTTAACAATTCTTTTCAGAAAGCATTTTTCTTGCTAATCTCAAAGATTAGTGTGCAGCTATGTTGGCTAAATCCATCTTTATCAGCTAAAACCATCGGTTATAAAGCACTTCGGGAGCTCGCTAAAAGCAATTCTTTTTAGGTCTTTTTTTGTTTTATAAGTGATACATCTGTTTGCATATGGAACATCCAAAAGAGGATGTACCTGTTTAGCTAAATATTATCGGGCATATAGGATGCTCTATGCATTTTACCAAAATCATCTTTCCTGTATCAGTCACATTTATTCTGTGCTGTACTGGATGAAATTCATATATTAACCCCTTTGCTACCATATAGGCATACCTGGTACACCCATAAAATATGCTCTTATGAAAACAGAAAATACATTGACGCGCTCTGGCCCGTTCTCATGAGAACACATTAGTGGCCAGTAGTCATGTGATCTCTGTGATTAACTCACTGTTAATGTGGGTATTCTGCCTTTTGCCTCCATTTTTGCGATATGCAGAGAAAGAGGATTGTGATTGTTAAAATATTAATAAATACAAGCTACACCCTTTCATACCCTTTCATTTTCATTTGATTTCAACCCTTCCTATTGGCCCCCAATATATAATTTTAAAATGTTTTGGGTTTTTTTTTTTGGTTTAGTTTTGTATTAGGTTAGTTAGTTGGGTAGTTTGATGGAATTGGGGATAGCAGATAGTGTTTTGGGTTTTAGGGTGGAAAACTAAATATATATATTTAAGTGTATAGTGTTAGGGTTTATGTAGTGGGTTTATGTGTGCCTAGAGAGAATTGGGTAGGTAGAGTGGGTTAGGGAGGGCTAAGTAAATTATTTTTTTTGTTAACTTTAAAATTCAATGTTTCTACCGCGCAGAAGAAAGGTAATCCTTAGAAGACAACGTCTTTGAAGAAGCCCCTCTGATCGCATCAGATATAGAGCCAATATCTGATGTGTCGGATGATGCTGATGCCCGGGTTCCACCTCCTAAAATGAGGTATATGGAACATATCTCTATGCGTGACCAATGTAGAGTACCCCCAAATGTGTTAGAGCTGGAAATTACCCCATTTGTTGCAACTCCTGACATAAGATGTTATTTAGTTTTTGCCTATTTTTTTTTGCAGCTGCTAACATTTCAAACTAACATCCATGCTGCCCCGTGACCAGAAGCTGACTAAGGGAGCAGATGTTAAACCTGGCATCCCTACTGACACCTATGAGATTGGGAAATTCTGGGCCTTGACCCAAATGATGCATTTTAGAAAAAAAAACCTTGATTTTGATAATAATGCACCCTGGAAGTGACCCACAATTTGACAGATTGCATAAGATAAGGCCTATTATAGATTTTTTTCTAATAAAGTCACTGAAATGTATACCCTAAAGCAGAATGTCTCAATTGACGACTTCCTTGACCTTTTACAAGGCCAGACTGCATTTCAGGAAGTATATCCATTTAAAGCTCTTGAGGTATGGAATAAAGTTGTATTTACTGTGTCCTTCAGGATATATCAGGGAAAGGACAGTCACATTGATCCCCCTAGATGCCCAGATTAAGTTGGCACAAGCGGGAAAATACTGTGGGACCTCCTTCTGCCCTTTTTGTACAAAGACTACCAGCTCTGAGTGGATAATTATTTTAGTAGCCCTGAATTATTTCATTTTTTATTTCTTTTTGACACCCCAGCCTTTAGCGCGGTCAGAAAAAACAGTTCCCCAAGCAATTAGGTCACCCCAAACAGAAGCCGCGCACAACTAATGCTTTGCACAATGAAGAAATTCACAAAACACTGTACAAGGAGGTTGCCATCTACTTGACCGGGATTGCCACTTCTTGGAATTTCAATAAAAATTTTGAAAAGACATGCTTGGATGCTACTCCAAATGTGCAAGATGAAAATGTCTTACTGGTCACTGGTGCCAAAGAAAAGCCTTAAAAGAGATGTAGAGTGTGCTATAAGAAAGGTATTAGGAAGGACTCCGGGTATCACTGCCCTTCCTGTACCTCTCGGCCAGGACTCTTCATCAATAATTGTTTTATGGTCTATAATTCCAAAGTAGATTATTATATTTTTTCCACAGAGTGAAGGGGGAGGGTATTTGAAATGGAACTAATTCCATAAGTTTTTGCCCTGGAAATTCCCAAAAAGTGTTTCTATTGTGTTATTACATTTAATTTGATGGGTTGAGACTACAGCACCCTTCCCCTCCCCTGTTTAGTCTTGTTTATCCCCTTATTTATTATTTTGGTATATTGCAAACTTTAATAAAATATATTTGGAAAAAAACGTGTTTCCGTTATCAGAGATGCAGTTAAACAAGTTTGGCTAGATTTCTCTGCCATAACCCATAATCATAAGAAACACAGAAGTGTTGGTGAAACAAAGCACAGGAAATTATTGCTAAGGCTGTCTTTGGTAGTGACTGGTGGCCAAACAGCTGCATGAAAAGCACCCAAATTCTCCTGATGAAATGAGTTGTCTGCTTAGATACATATATATGCTCTGTCTGACAGCACTGCCACATTAGGTATGTCCGACCGCTTGTTACGTAAGCATTAAAATGTAGCCTGCGGCCCCTCTCTGTGATCTTGAATAGCAATTTCTGAATATTCTATTGAAGTAGGTGCATGTTAGAGACTTTGGGAATGTAAATAACAGACATCTTTCAATTGAGGTATTCATGAAACTCCTGCATTGGAAAAAATAAGTAAGGTAGTAGACCTGAAGGACATTACTATAGGACATTCACAAAACTGTTTCTAAATTCTGCAGAATTCCTTGGGAGGTTTGTTATTTGCACAAAATTCTGAATATGTCCCCCTGGGTGCATTGCACATCCTGTATCTTCAAAATTCTTCAAAATTCCAGCCCCTATCACTATGCAGACAAAAACATGTCTGCAATATGTGGAGTCTGTTTCCACAGCAACAGGATATTAATCTTTTTTCAACAGTGAATGATTTCAAAATATGGGAATCTATAGTTCAGACAGTGAGTGTCACTCAAGCTGTCAGCATAATTTTGCACATTCCAGAATCCCGCTGTCCCACCGAGCTCTACCTCTGTGCCAATAGAGTGGTATAATCCGGACTGTCCCTTACAATTTCTAAGACGTTTATGACAGATGCAGGATAAAGCAATCATTTGCATTTTATACCATAAGCACTGTTGTGTGCTGTTTAAACCTATAACACTATGTTGATTATTTATGAAGCCTTTTGTAATGTTTTACAAGCCGTCTTCCCACCTTAACAACCAAAAGTATGTAGGGCTGATTGCACCATTCCATTGGTTGTTATAAAACTTTTGAAACATTGTGTAGCAATTTATTAGCATATGGACTTGAGCATAGTCTAAAGGGGGTGGGTGCATACAATGACATAATAAATATAATGGCATTATTTTCTTTAAGTATACCAGGGGTGTCCAACCTGCAGCCCTCTAGCTGCTGCAGGACTACATCTCCCATCCTCCTCAGCCAGCCCCTTAGCTGAAAGAGCATAATGGGAGATGTAGTCCTGCAGCAGGTGGAGGGCCACAATTTGGACGCCCCTAAAGTATAGGATCACTAGACACTCTATCAGAGCCATGAATGACTTGGAGTCATGAAGGAAGTTCTTCCTTTGTAATTTGTATATTTTTCAACCTTACCACATAACTATGTATGTTGATATCACATTTATTGATAGTTTACATGTAATGTAACACTGTTATTCTTTCAACTGTGACTGTATTTCTTGGGCATTCTCTTCTCTGGCACCTATTATGGCATTGCTGAAAATCAGAAAGTATTGGCACCTGCTGCCATGTCCCTTTCTCCTTTTTTGCAGCTCCACCTCTTCTCTTGCCTCCTTTTGTTCTTCAGTATTATTTCTTTGTCTACTTTTCCCCGATATCAGCTCCATTAGCCAAGCCTCCTAGAGAGCTTCCTCAAAAGGCCTCCACACTTTTGCGTAAGTAGTCCAGGAGGCCAGAATATTGCAGATGGATTTGTGGAGAAAGAGAAGCGTTTGTGTACCTCTCACCGCAAATCTTAATTTTTCTGGTGTCTTGGAGTCCTCACACAAAAGGGCGTGCCCCACGGGGACATCCTCTGCAGACAAATCGGGGGAGTGGGTGTGCGAAGAGGAACCACTTTTGAGGAAGCACTACAAGAGGCCTGGTTAACAGATCTTATAACGGGGAGAATCAGACAATGAAAGAAGACAGAAGAACAACAAGAGGCAAGAGAAGTGGTGGAACTGGGGAAAAGCAGACAGGGACAAGTAGTCAAAACACAGCTCAGAGCACACATGCAAAAGTCTACGTTTGTGGTAAACAGGTGGCTCTTCGGGTAAGGTGGGCGGTTGGTCCTGCCCACACCTGCCTTGAATCCTACACCTCCCCACCACCAGTCACAACCCCAACACAGGAGACCTGATTTTGACACCTGAAATGTTAAGTAACCTAGTGTCACCTCTCTAGGAAGCACGGTCCTTATTTGAAACTCAATAATATCTGTCTCTCCTTTGCTGATTTCCCTAAAATGATTGGTGGGTATCACAGTGTCATTATAACCCTAAAGGCACAAGAACAGTGTATATAAACAGCAAGGATTATGTTTATACTTCAAATTGTGTTAATAAGATCCATATTAATTATTCTAAATGCCAACTAGCTATCACTATGTCATATCACATGAAAAGACCCCAAATATTGTTAAAGGGCCCATACTGTGTTTTCAATGCTACAGATAATATATCTACTTATCTCTATCTGCTCTTACATATATCAATACGCACCTACTGCTTTCCAAATACTCATCTTCAAAGCCGGTGTGGGATATCTCAAGTACACATGGTGAAAATTTGAAAACACAAACTAGAATTCAGCTTCTAAGGCGCTGTCTCCTTTCACGTTCAGAAAATCAATATACACGTAAGGGAAATACTGCAATCACCAGCTGAGTTAAGATGTTTATCAAGAAGACAGACTGTTTGCTTTTTATAATACATTGTTATGCATGAGTCTATACAGAATGGTGTTCTTATTCCATAATAAGGTTGCATCCAGAGTAATATAAACAAAGAGCAGACAGAAAAGTATATATACTGGCAAGAAAATGCAAAACATGGAGATGAGTGAGTGGGTGTACAAATCATGTAAACATAACACATTACTTGTGTTCCCTCCTGTTCTCCTTATTATGTTCTACCTCTATGAATGAATAAAGAAGGGTGAAAACAACATAAATGCTCTGTTATTATTCTGTCCTGATTTATTGATGTTACTGTTATATCAACATGTCAATCACACATATTTCCAGTTAAGGTGGACTCCCAGTAATCTAGGATCTCAACTCAACACAAAAACACAAATAGGTTGATTCAACATCCAAATCATATTTTAAATGACACTAAATATCAGGTCAACCGTTTGTTTTCTAACTGTATACAAATATATTTAAATGGCTCAGTAGTAAAGGTGGAAGTAAAGGACATGTAAATGTACAGGGGGGGGCAACTGTACAACTCCACAATCTAATGTCTAATGACATGTTATTTTTTCTTAATAGTGGAGAGTCAAAGAAGTTAAATTGTAGTGTAAATACATTATATATGGAACAATTAAAATGTACTGTGCAGTACTGTGTACTCCCAGTTGGGGACATTGCTTGAGGTCTGGTCAGCACTTATACAGCTCAATGACATGTTGCCACCACACGGCACATTTCTGCTGAGACTTGTGAAATTGCTGGATGTGTATGATAGACAAGTGAGTGCATCTGCCTCTTACCTTGCTTCCACAAAAAAGGTGTCATGATTTTAACACCTGAAAGTTGGGGGCATACTCAGAAATCCCCACTGTCCCTGAAGTTCTGGGAGTATCCCTTATTTTAATAGCGACTCCTTGACGCCCGGCCTGCAAACTGCAACAGACATCCCAGAAATAGAGCAAGCACGAGAGTTCATTATGACCATTGAACTCACACTCAAAATCTGCACTCAGGTGTGCCTGTGCTCTTGTCCTCCTCTGTGACACTTTCTTTGTGCTAACTAACCTATCAGTTTTCTCGGTAGGCGGGCTGGTGAAGCCGTCTCCCTGAAATGATTTTTTATGTAAAACATTTTAGGGAAACAGTGATGGAATCTTAGACTGCTCAAAAGTATCCTTCAGTCTCATGCCTTAAATATGTAGCAGAAACTACTCCACCTACAAAGCCTCAAAGTCAACAATGCCAACTCCACAAAAACATACCTTTCAATGCTATTAAATAAATCACATAAACTGTCCATCAGATTGAAATCTCTGCCTAAACATTGTCAGTAGTGTATTCTTAGGGATATTCCATATCTTCTTAAACATCCTAATCCTCTAAGGTGTCATGTATTCTCTATAAGCAAAGCTTTTTAGAATTACTTAATGAAGATGAAGGGGTTAATTATTTTAACTAGTTGGAAAACAGCTATGCATTTTACAAGATAAAGAGATTTTCTGTCGCCTGAATTAATCTTTAATGCGTGCCATGCATAAATGTATAACAATTATGTCCCTTCTGTCTACTAAATAAATAATTAGCCACTGTTAGTGTTGTGAAATCCATAGCATGCATTCATTCCACACATAAAATGCTTCTGATTTCTGCTAACGTTCCAGATCAACCTGATCTTACACTGGAGATTTACACAGAAAAGTAAATAGTGGGCATGTCAGCTAAAAAGCCTTGCTAATTTAATGATAGACTCTTTAAAGTCCATCATTCTACAGTGAGAAAGATTATTTAAAATTTGAAAACTTTGAAGATAGTTGCCAATCTTCCCAGGAGTGGACATCCCAGCAATTCACCCCAAGGTCAGTATTGTGAAAAACCCAAGAGTTAAATCGCAGACTCTACAGGCCTCAGTTAGGATGTTAAAGTTTATGACAGTACAATTAGAAAAAGACAAGTATGGTTTGTTTGGAAGGGTTGCCAGATGAAAGCCTCTTCTCACTAAAAAGAACATGGTAGCACGGCTTAAGCTTGCATCTGAATAAACCACAAGACCCCTGGAACAATGTCCTTTGAACAGATGAAACCAAATTGCAGATGTTTGGCCATAATGCACACCACCACATTTGGTAAAGACCAACCACAGCATATCAGCACAAACAACTGTCAAGCATGTTGGTGGAAGAGTGATGACTTGGGCTTGTTTTGTAGCCACAAGACCTGGAAACCTTGCAGTAATTGAGTCGATCATGAACTCCTCTGTGTACCAAAGTATTCTAAAGACAAAAGTGAGGCCATCTGTCTGACAGCTAGAGCTTGGTTATGCAACAGGACAATGATCCCGAGCACACCAGCAAATGGTTGAATGGCTGAAAAAGGAAAGAATCAAGGTTTTGGAATGGCCCAGTCAAAGTCCACACCTTAAAAGCTGTGCATAACCAAATGCCTGGAAACCTCAATGAACTGAAGCAATGTTGTAAAGACGAGTGAGACAAAATGTATCTACAATCATGTGGAGACTGAAAAAGTCATACAGAAAACGATTAGGTTATTGGTGCTAAGGGTGATTCTACATGCTATTGAATCACAAGGTGTACTTAGTTTTTCACACATGGCTTCTCAACTTTGGCTTTGTTTTTGTCAAATAAACTGATGTATGTATAACACTGTGACAGCTAAGGAACAGATGATTATTATGTTATTATGTCCTGATATGTAAAACCATATAATTCAAAGAGGGTGTAATTTCTTTTTCACATGACTGTATATATTTTGTTTGTGTAAAGTGGACTAAATATTTCCTTGCAGTGTTTAGGTACCAGAGAACTTGGTAACCTTACCATGTTGTTCATGGAATGCAATGCAACAGTTTAAAGAAAGCATAATTTACCTAGTGTGCTAGCAAATTCTAGAAATCCTATGGCTGGCCCTGTTCATACAACAGTAATTCATTAATACATTATTCTTAGTAGGGAAACTATACGTTGGTTTACATATAACATTAATTATGTAATTATATAATTATGTTGAGTTAAATATATTATTCCACATACCATATTTATCTTTTGTTCCACATACCACTGAAAAAGTTGATCAGACAAACTATAATTAGCTTCTAGCATAAAATCAGGACAAGAGATAATTATTGCTTCTCACCTCTTTCTGATGATACTTTATTGCTACCTTCAGTTTTGCGAGGTCATGACACTTTTGAGGATCTAGCTCCTCACTCTGGTCATCCCTGTGGTTGAGAATAATCTCTAGTTCTCTAGAGCTTCTTGCTTGATCTAGTAGGTCCTTGGCAAACCTTTTGCATTGTTGAGAAAGTTCTTCGTACTCTGCCTTAAACTCATTCTCAACTTTGCTTAGTTCTTTCAGTTCCCACCCAAGACGGAAAGCTGTAAGGATAGGATCTTCGCTGGATAAGGCAATCAGAGATGGGCTGGCCAAAGCCTTGTAGATGTTGAGCCTTGACCTTGAGTGTCTAAGACTATCAACTTCTGAGCTGGAGACACATTCTACACAGTTGCAACGTATCTGGTGTGGGCGAGGGATGGTCACCCTTCTTTGGACTAGAAGTTTTATAATTTCATAATTATTAGTATGAGCCGCCAACATTATAGGTGTAATGTCTGGGGTGAACTCGGAAAACTGTGTATCCATCATTAACGCTGGCACCTAGGGAGAAAAATAAGAAGACTGTAAAACAAATGTGACAAGACTATAAAAAATACATGAAACTGTCTACATTTGAAATTATATGCAAAATAAACTCTAATAGCACAATTTTAACTAATTCCATATTTTATATGGCCTATTACTGTCCACCCTATTGGCCTGTAAAATCCCACAATCACTGTTTACGATCATGGCCCTCAAAGTGTGCAACCTTTCTCTTATATACTATAATGTCTCATAGGCAAGAAAACAGAATTCCAGAACACCCCTAACAAGAAAAATTGCATACAGACCTTTGGCCTGTTCATATGAGATAACATTGTAAGACACCTGTAAAGAGCAAACTATTTAGTACTGAAGCTGATCTGAGCCTTAATGCATTTTCGATTAACTTCATATCCTGGCACAAACAAAACAACATTCTGTTCTGCTGTTCTCCACAAAGCACAATAACAGAGCTAATTAACAGCGAAGGTAGACTTAACAACTCTCTCATGATATACTCCTGCATAATCCATTCAATCCTTTAGGACATCATGCAAAATACTCTCAGTAGTTTAGCCCTCAACGTCACTGTTGCAAATTGAACCTAATTATTTATAGAAAGACTTCTTGGGTTTTAGGTAGAAAATATGTAACCTGCCCTGTCAAGCTTTAATAAAGACAAAAAACAACAGTGTCCACATCTACGTATGTACATTTGTGAAAACTTCTCGGGGTAAGCTACCCTCTTCTTTGGGAGTGGTTTAGTTAACAGTATCCACAATAGGATAAAGGTAAGAGATGAGGAGAAAAGGGTAGATGAAACAGTGGAACCCTTTCTCACTACCAAATAGATGGTTAGAGAGGGTGTGTTTGTATTTTAAAAGTGTGTGTATGTTATGGCAAGTGTGTCTAAGGGCAAGTAAGCATTTGGCTGCAAGGGCCACCGTGAGCCAGTATGTTTGTGGGTAAGAGCAAGAGTAATTCTGTATGTGTGTGTGTGTATGGGCAGGCATTTGTAAGGGCAGAGAATGTGTATATGTGTTTATATTGACAGTTTATCTATACCTTTACTGTTTCAGGCCTACAAGGATTAGAATGGTTCACTCTAGCACATATTTAACTATTTAGTATTGCTTTTAATAAAAAAAATCATAATGTCCTTCGCAACTGTGAAAAAGTCCACCATGAACCATGCCCAGGCCTATCCCTAAGTGTGTGTGTAGAGGTGGCAGCGTACAGTGTTAAACTGGTTTTAGACTGAGTGTGTGTTTGCATACAGTGCTACAGTCAAAGAGGTGGTATGCAGAGTGACATGCAGAGCACTGATGAACAGTGAATAAGCTATACAGAGCAGAGGGAAAAGCAATTATAGCATAGGGACCAGGGGAGACGGATCCTCTCCCAGGAAATCATTCGGTGAGGGATGGATAATGGAGGAATCCCCCTCAGATAAACTTGCAGGGCTGAAGGAAGGTAGAGTGGAGAGAGGTACTCTCCTTGGGAGCAGCTGCGAGGGGGCACACAGGCACCCGATCAGCAGCTGTAGCCTGCAGGACTGGTTGGGGAGATCACAATGCATCTCTAACCTGCCCAACATTCTGTGCTTCCTGATATGCCATTATATCCCCACACTCTGCATCAATAGCCAGTGCATAGTGATTAGGGAGCACTAAAGCAGAGGTCTGGAATGACAGACCTCGTACTCCCATGACAGGATGAAGTGGAGGATGGAGTATGAGAAAGGTAAGAGATTGGGAAAAAGGGGTGTAAGGGCAGTGTATATGTGTATATATGTGTGTAGTTCTAAGCTTGTGTGTGTGTATGGACAGGTGTGTGTAAGAGCAGTGTATGTGTTTGTGTGTTTGTACGCTGGTATATGTGTGTGTGTGTAAGGGCAGTTTATGTATATATGTGTGTTTATGGGCAGGTGTTTGTAAAGGTAATGTGTATGGGCAGTTGTGTGTAAGGGCAGTGCATGCATATATGTGTGTTTATGGACAGGTGTGTGTAAAGGCAGCATGTTAGGGCAGTGTATGTGTAAGACTCAGGGGCAGGATTGAGGAGAATGCTATCCCCCCAGATTTCTTATGCCCATGCCTCGGTGTGTTCACAATGTATACCTGAATCAGCTGCCCTTGCAAAAGAATATGCCGGCAGCTTAGTGTAACTTTACATGCATTTGCAAACTTCTGTATTAGTGAATATAAACAATTGTTAGTATGCAAGGATATATAATTTTTAGTCCTTTCCAGTCAGTCATGTTAACCCTTAACTCAAATGGCTACTCAACTTCTTAGTAAATAAACTCCTTCATCCTTAGTGTGTGCAGGTAAATAATTCCAGGGCTAACAAATTATGGTCCTGCCTAAGCATGATGCATGATAATTACATCAGACTCAATCCATCAAAGGGTACATAGTATATATAGTATAAAATAGAATCAGTTTCAACACTGGTACATTTGGACATGAAAGCAGTCAACTCCAGGAAAATCCAGCCCAGTAGCGTACCTACCGGGGGGGCGGTCCGCACCGGGTGCCGCTCATCAGGGGGGTGCCAACTTGCCGGCCCCCCTCCAGAGACGGACAGTAATGTCTGCCGCTGGAGGAGCAGGCTCGCAAGTGAGCGGTATCGGAGGTCTTTAACAGACCTCCTGCTCCCTTGAGTGATTTTAAGCCGGTTCAAGGATCTCCCTTGAACCCGGCTTAAAATCACTCAAGGGAGCCGGAGGTCTTGAACCCGGCTTAAAATCACTCAATGGATCCGTGCGGCAACAGCTGCTGTGCGCCGGGGTTTGTTGTCAGATCCCGGCGCACAACACTGAAGCTGCGCCCACTGCTCTGAACCGGAAGAGCGCCCTCTGAACCGGAAGAAGACAGAAGAAGAGGAGCGAAGAGGAGGAAAAGGAGCTGTAAGGAGAAAAGAGGAAAGGTGAGAAAGCATTCAGTGACAGTGACAGTGAGAGTGACAGTGGATTGGTATATGTGTGGATTGGTATATATGTGGATTGGTGTATGTGTGGATTAGTGTATGTGTGGATTAGTGTATGTG
>VKOC01000008.1:9046018-9058654 GCA_009364415.1 Spea multiplicata | reverse complement strand
TAATTATAAACTGATCTAGACTTTACTATTGTATTTTCTGCAGAAGTTGTGTTCTGTTGTGTCAGTCTGGTGAATCCCTTCTCCAACACTTTGCAAGGCACTACCTTCGCTTCCCTGCAACCTCCACCATTTAAACATTGGTAAAGAAAAAAAAGAAAAAATGTAAAAAAAATGATGGTCTCATTGAGGATGTACCCAAATGATTTCTGCCTGCTTACCTCCTTACGCATATGACTAGCCTATGTACCAATGGTGAAAAAACCCATACAGTGTTTATTTCCCTGTGTTGTCCACGAGTCTGAGCCCGATCATGTGTGTTAAGCAGCAGCAGTCCTTAGCACGGAAACATCTGTATCGCAAAAGAAGCAAACATTGGTTGTAGTGGCACTGGTGCCCACAAACACAGGTACATTGGATTCTTTGTAGATTTTTATGAGACATGCTTTACTTCTCACTTCTACATGGATATAATAGCAAAGATGTGGTGGTACGTTTTCCTGTATCAGAACTGCTGTCTCACTCCGTTGGTTGGATATATCATGGGTCATTCACAACATTCTGAGCAGGTCAGTCCATATTTGATAGATCCTTCTCCCCAGCACATGTGCACTCCAATTAATTCTAATCAGGCAGCCATGATGTTATTTCTATCCATGATGGCTTAAGCATATAGTAACCTAGCATCTGGTTGGTTTGATAAGGATTTAATTATTACGATATGTCATCATGCAAATATAAGATCTTGCTGTTGATGCATTTGCCAATGCTATGCATGACATCTGGGAGTGGTGGGATTACTCTTCAATCCTCCTCTCATAAGTTTTTCCTCATCAACATTTGTTTGCTGAAATAAGAGGAGCAGCAGCAATAGCGGCTTGAACCAGATAAAGAAACCATAAGGGGTAGCTTTAGGTGGCACAGTGATCATTTTTAGACACAGCGCATACTTCTGCTGTATCAGCAGCTATAACCACCTTCGCAGAATTTTTTTCTTTCAAAGTGACCTGCTTAATGTCTTTGTCAACTAAAAATTGTGGCACAGGCAGTAGATTTAGGAGGCTTTTATGAGGCTGAAACATGTCTGCATTTGCTTAGTATGTGTCAATTGTTGATGTTGATTCATTCATTAACGTATGCGAACTAATTATTTTAAATATATGTAGACACATGGTGATGGACTCATAGTATCTGTTATGAATTTGTACATAATGCAGCTAAGGCATTCATTTAATTATACTGTAATAACACTATAGAAACAAAACATAAGGAATACACATTTACCAACTTTTTAAGTATTTTTAATATCACAGGTGTTCATATGGTAAAGGTACTTAATGACTTTATAACTACCAATCCCTTCATGCTAGCAGAGATCAGGCTTTTTGTTTTGTTTACCAGCAAGCTAATAGAAACAGATAGAATGCTGCTATCACTAAAGTAAAATAACACACTGGTTACCAGGGTAACAAGCAGCCATATTATGCTTGGCTGACAGATGTACTGACCAGTGCCTAAAAAGGTAGCTACCATAATTTACATAAACTATTTAGTAGTGTACATTATATAGGGCCCATTGTATACACAGTGGCAGATCCCAACCTAGGCCCTGTCTAGCTTATGGTGGCAGGTCCAGGGGTGAGTCACGCCACAGTATACAAGAGAGATATTTAATTTCCCACACCGGCCTATTTCGGTTTTGGAGGCATTAAAAAGTGCTATGTGCCTTTAAGATCGGTCACACCAGAATATAACATCATATCCCGGTGCCCCATTTCTTAAAGGCGCACATCAGCTTTTATTGTACTAGAAACAAAAAAACATGTAGGTGGAGGTAATTGGGGGAGCTGCCATAAGTCAGGCCTAGGGTTGCCAGACAAAGAAATCACTTTCTGCACAGCTGTTCTAAGCCTAATTTGAAAGGTATATTTACCCTTTATTGTAGCCAAAATAAAAAAATGGCTGGCAGTGCATCTGGGAGGATGAGGAAAGTGGATGCAGGTAACCAATTTAGCCAATGTAGTCTGAGGAATCCAGATTTTGGGAAGGGTATGATGGGAAGGAGAACTTGAAAAGGGATTTTCCATATCACCGTTGATATGGAAAGACAGCAGCCTTTGCCATGTGGGTTTTCTTTGTAACATTATAATATCAAATGTAGTCAGTACTCTACGGTTAAAATAACAAACTTTTCTCTGAAAATGCACAATAAAACCATTACCACGGAAAAATGTTAATTGGTATCTATGAAAACAAGTCCAGTAGCATTTTAGGGGGTTTATATGACGATTTTATAAAGGTAGCTAACAGTACAATGCTGCCACTGTGTGACCGCTAATAGAACATCACCTGCCTAGCAATAACATAATATTTGTGTAAGGACGCCTACAGGCCTGACTTTAGAATAGACACTGTGCCGTTTTCTGTACAAGGATCACTAAAGCAGACTTGGCTGTCTTTCGGTTAGAAACACTGCTTATTTACTTTCCTAGAGGCTCCTAAAGTCATGCGTCCCATATTTATATGCAAGTGTGTATGGGCCCTTAGCAGGTTCACATGCTACCAGTCCTCTTCCAAAGAAACAACCCTAGGAGTGCCCTGTCTGTAGGATGGACCTCCCACTACAAGGGTAAGGTTTCAGGACCAACAAAAAGCAAAGGGGTCAGTGTCTCCTATACAAACACTGGACGGAAAAACAAGACCGTAGACTTATATTTTTTGTTTAAAACATGGTAGTATCTTGTGTCATGCTCCTTTGTAAGTTTCTGGCTAGGGTTGCTTGATGTCTTCAACCCTGGCACTGGAGGGTCCAACTCTCCAACATTTCCAGTCATGGTTCAGTGAGAATTCCAGTCATTCTATACCCCCCGCCCCACTTTTTGAAACTCCATTTCTCCTGGCTAAGGCTCAGAGCAGTAAGCTAATGGGCACCAGATCATTCCTCATTAACAAACCATTTTAGACACATTTTTTATGCTTTCTTATTTATTTTGTGCCAGTGAAATAGAATAAACACCAATTCAAAAATCACCTCAAGTGCTAAAGTGACTTTACACAGGAATAAAGCAAAATTGTCTACATATACAGAAAAAAGACATTACACCAATGCAGGAAACATTAACCTGGACGTAAAGAGCTTAAAACGAAATAACGGGGAGGTGGGGGTTACCAAAGTCTGTTGCATATTACTGCACCACAGCCATAACACAAATAGCCCTTTAACCTAGCAAAAGGGCAATGCTATGCAGAGGGCAAAGCAATGCCCACTGGATCTGGACACTTTAAACAGAAACACACTAATATGTTTTTTTAATTATAAAGACATATATATCTATATATTTATATATACACATATATACAGACACATACATACACAAACATATCAATCGACAGAAAAGTGGAATAGTTTTATCTTACATTTATTATTGAAAAGTTCTATTTGTGTTACAGCTGAAAGGTGCTAGGAGACAGAGGGGTATTTAAGAAGTGCGTTTGTCTAGGCAGAAAAGTTATATCAGCATCAGGGGATCTAAAGGTTGGGTGTATCTGTGTCACTGAACAACAATTAACAAGGAATAAATATGGAAGAACCAGCTCTCAAGACTAGGGTGGAGGTAAAAGTACCAAATCTGTGATTTAGTAAGCAGCCCATTCTCTTTTGTACAGAAAAAAAAGAAGTGGTGCAGAATATTACCACCACTGGTATTTATCAAACACATAAGATTGACTTTCAATAGAAATTAGGCCCAACATTTAAGACACCCTGAAACATTTAAAGACTGCAATATGAATCGGTCTGGAATATGATTTTCACTGTCTTAAGCAATAAACACCAAAAGACTTTAAATTCCACAGAATCAAGCGAGTTAAACCAACAGAGGTATAAGCGTATTCTAGTGGAATTGAGGACAGCCTGTTATGGAGGAAAACAGTTCACAATAAGAAGTGCGATGAACCACATGGAATCTGGTTAAATACCGCTAAGTTTCCGCCAACAGTGTTTATAGTGAGTTTCACATGAAAAACTCCAGCAAGCTAGGTATGAGAGACAGATGTCTTCAAGAGGTCCCCTATATTGAACATGGTGAAAAATATTCATAATAACACCATTGCATTCTCTCAGCGCATGTATCAGACATGTGATTGTACAAACACTGGTGGGGGGGGCGGAGGAACCCAATTTTGGTTCCTAGTGAAAAATGTTGACCTATGGCATAACTTCACTCTGCCTCCACTTCCGCATCGTGATGAGGTGTATTTAAAGGAAAAAAAATTTTCTTCATTTTTCCCCACAGCCATGGTCACAGTACACAGGGAACATGTTGGCACCTGGAGAGGAAAACAAAAGGAGGGGAAAAAAGGTTATATAAAACTTCATCTGTATTCTCAACATGTACTAGCAAAGGCTATTTAGCCATCACACTGAAGTTACAATAATGCCACATTCATTATACTTTGTAGAGAGGGGAAATGTATGACAAGTTAAGTGATATTCTAGCTTTTGTTCCTAGACTAATTAAAATGATAAACTGAAATATGATCACGTTGCTGTACTGCCTCACCTGTCAAATGCGTTTTCTTCCAATTCACAGGAGTGGGTGAAGGCAATTTGATGGTACAAGAAGTACTAATTATACTACCTGACATTCAGTAATAAGTGCAAGACTCCTCGTGTAATAAAGTTTAACATATAAGCTTGGTATGTTGCGTTTTATACCCCCTTGTATTGCAGAAAGGGCATACAGAACACATACATTATTGCAACAGATTCAAACTGATTTGGCTAATCCCATGCATATTTCTTTTAAAAACCATTGAAACTGAAGGAAAAATTTGACCTACTGTCCACAATCGAGGTCTTCTCATATAGCTTGGGGCACAAAGTGGGTGGTGGGAGTCGGTGTTGCGATGTAGCTCACTTGATGTATATGTCCAGTATTAACAGTATTGTGTACCCGGGGGGAATTGCTGTAGGGTTGGCTTATTGGTTGCCAAGGCCCTAAATAGTGATAAGTAGGCACAATAGGCACACATGAATCAAAGCCAGCTATGGGTGGTGGCTGACTGTATGGATCGGTCACAAAGGGGTAATAAACAGCTCCATGTGGGGGAAGCATAGAATCCACATTTGGAAAAGTGCCTAGAACACAATAAATATATAATATTAATACAAAATACTGGCTTTATAATGAACTTAAAACATTTTAATGCAGCTTACCAGATGGTAAAATATTAGCAGGATATTTTGCAGCGTTGTTACCTACCTCCGCTATCGAGCGTCATTGGTCTATTTTCATTGTATATTGGAGGCACAGACTGGTCGACTATAGATATTGGTTCAGGAAAAGCCTGATAAGGCTCAACATGGGCTTGTGGTGGGGCCTGTTGCACATAAACCATAGAATGCCAGAAACTTTGATGATAACACTGAAATACAAAATGAAAATTACATTGCTCACTTCGTTTTACAAAGAAAAAAATTGCCAGCCAGACCTGCAACAGAAAATGGTTGCCGACTGCCCAGAAAAAAATTTGTTCTAAAGCAGCACAAAAAAGAAACTCACTTGCAGTCCAAGATTAAAATAATACTGCAAAACCTTGGTGTCTGAAAAGGAAACAAAATACATATAGTGTAAGATAAAATAGCTAGATCTGGACACTTTATTCAGATACAGGTATTTTACATACAACGGACACAGTGGATATATATAATATCCAATGTTACTTAGGGGAACTCACCTCTAGGCAAATCACTGCCACTTGGATCACAAGAATAAGGAGGAGGTGGCGGCGGTAGAGGAACAGTGCAGTCTCCCATGTCCCCAGGAGTACTCGTTGCTGGAAGATATATAAAGAGCAACAATATACTGATTTGTCTATTCTTGTTATTGCTTATTAAGGAAATTCTATCCCAGCTGCCATTCTACCCCCTAGGTTGCTGGGTCACACGTGTACAGGTTTGTCAAAATTTGGGACTGCCTGCCAAGCCTGTAACACATATCGGGAAGATGCAGCTGTGCAATGTGGACGGAGTCTGCTCCTGTACAGTTGAAAAATCATGAAGGTGCCCAGGAAGAAGTGGGCATTGATACTCCTGTAAATGTTTTAATAAAAAAAAATTATATAAGACTACTCAGGTGTATTACAAATTGTTATAATAATGGTGAACACAAAAAATGTGCATGTTTACTTTGCAAGACGCAAAAATATTGTTTTCAAAAAAAATTTGGCCAAAAAAGTAAAAACTCACTTGCAAACTCAAAAGTGAAAAGCACATTTTCATCAATAGGATAGTTGTGTCACACAATGTACAATTGCATAGAGGAAAGCAACCGTATAAATTTGATTTGTTTCCTCACATATTTACTTTAATTTAAACAGAAAACAAACAATTGAAAAGAGAAAACAAACCGTATAGCAGCATCACCTTCTGGATGCGAGCAGCAGTGCATTGAAGCACCACATTTGTTATAGACCGACGTTTTGAACAATACTTTTTACAGATCACCATAACCAGAGCACTGAGAGCCACATAGCGATTTGTTAATAGCATTAACATCACTTTTTTGTGGTTTAATGGGTAGGTAAATTATGTGTTTAATTCAGTCACCTTTATAGCTTTTGTGTGGACTAAATTGTATTTTAGTTATGTGACCAGCTAGAGTGCAACCTCTACAGGTTAACTGCAGCAAAATATAAACATTAAAAACAGTGCTGCTGAGCTGAAGCACAATGCATGAAAGTCGCACATAAGGCTTTATAGATCATCTAAATAATGGGACAATAGGGTCATTGAGGAAAGAGAAGATTGCAGAGTAACAAGTACCTGGCCTGCCAGCAGCGGGAGGTGGAGAGGCAATCATGGGCTGTACAGCTGTCTGCGGCAAGACAGACGATGTGCTTGTGGATGGGATGACCACAGCAGAGCTGGAAGACATCACTGTAGCTGATGCAGAATTTGCACAGGATGATGCAGGTATAACTGAAGTGACCTGTATAAAATGGCATACAATTACACTGAACGGGACTCCCACATCCAAAAGTTTGACACCACATGCAAGAGATGTTAGAGATTAACCTGATCTGTGTACTTATAAGCCATGTCATCTTGAGTAGGCACAACTCTGGAAACTTCATCTTGTAGAGACTAGAAGGAAAGGGAATAAGCTTCATCTCATTGCAAAACATAGGGGGACACTGTTTCATTGCTTTACTTTTAATAATACATGTATTAAGCGTTTAATGGAATATTTTAATAAAGCCTGGACACCTTAGCATGGGGTTGATTGTAAACTACATAGAGGTGCATATTTCACACAGGGTGCTCTCCTGCAAAAACTACTTAAAAATGTACACTGTGAATGTCTTTATAGCATCAGAACTCACTAGCTGCAAATGGGTTTCATTACATACAAAGTGATTCAGTGACTAAACACTTAAACTTAACATACCAAGTTCTGTGTTGACTCTGTTGCACTATATAATGAAGAGTTATCAAAGGCAGCTTCTGGAAAGAAATACAAGTTGGCAATATTTAAAAAAGGTGCTTTTAAAAAAGTGACACATACTTTCATAAACTATTCTAAGTAGAAAAACCAAAAAAACTCATTGTTGGGTACAAATTTAGAAAACAGTTAAGTGTATAGCATGTACCACCTCTAGAAGAGAACCTTAATGCCAGGATTTTAATGAATGGTGAAAACGTCAAAACACTAAGTGAATAGCTAAAACCTACAGATCAAAGGGTCAGTGTTCCAATGTAATTAGAACATTTACCACCGTTTAGATACTGTTAATCTAAAAAGGTAGCAGTGGAACGAGAGGATACTAAGTGGTTGGTGCCACCAACACTGCTAGTGGTTTTTAATGTAATTTATGAGATGGTGGAAATACAAACCTAGTAATGATCGCAGGTCAGAGTTTGTTCCCCCACAAAAACAGGACATTTCTGTATAAATGGAAAAATGTACTAACCTGAAGTATAGATGAAGTCTCCATGATAGTCTCCTGGACAACAAGGAACAGTCATGGGCAAGCAACATGAAATGAATTAAAATGCAACAAATTACTCGAGTCATACTTGGTGACTAAAACAGGCCTCCTCCTTTTCTGCCATCCCCACCAGATTTGCTATATGTCAGAAGAAACAATCTGGTTTCTCTGCGGACTATGGTACATTCTGTAGAATTTGGGCCTTGATTAACATGGCTCATTTCCGAATACATTATAGAACAATGCAGCGTTTCTTTACTGAAGATTACGGGAAACAAAAAGGAATGTTGACATATTAGGACCATGATCGTTACAGGTACTGAAAGGATTTGTATTTCGATAGCACCAAAAGGTGTACTCGGCACAGATACCATACAACGTGTGACACTACAGCGGAGGGGAAATGTATTAAGGGAATGCATATGAGTGAAGCTTCTTGGGTTGAACAGACAACAATCTAAATGGATTGTAAATGGATTTTTGGGACCGATTTATACAAGCGCACCTAAGCGGAATCCATTGGTAAAATTTCAACACTTGGAGAGCGTTGTTCAAGGTTGCAGCTGTATATCCGGCAAAAGGGAAGTACACTATTTCTTCTACACCATTCACAACTATACGAGCACTGGTTTTCACTTATATTTTAACATTATAATGCTGAACAGAAAGGCATTACCACCATCACTCGGCTCTTCTATCTCATCCTCTGATGAATTCATATTCTGCTTCCCTGAGCCAATAGGACCAGGACTACTCCTCGCAACCCAAAAACCTGCTGTCGGTACCATTGTGCTGCCCTGATTCTAAAAGGAAGACGTGTATTAGTCTTCCAACTGTGAAGAAACCATAGTCTGCAGTGCATATTATGTTTATACGTACAGCTAGGGGGACAAATGTTGCATCATCTCCATCCTCAAGTTCATAATACGTAATAGCGTCATCCAAACCTCGAGGTTCATCTTCTCTGTCCGGTACAAACCCAAACTGGCATTCTTTGTTTACACATGGGATTGGTCTCCTGCTCCGGCTGTAGGACCTTGCAAATGGACAAAAAAATGCCCTCTGAAAGGTCCTAAATCTTATGCTTAGAATTGTAATATAAAACTTCCAGATTCTAATTCCAAAACACACATTTCCTTACTAAAGTAAACAAAGCTGTGGATGTAAAGAAGTGCTAAAGACGTTTGGTGTTGCCAATTGAGCCTACCAGAAGCATTTAAATATTTGGGACAATTGTCTTTACTCTGGGCAAAGTAATGTTATGTTTTTAGGTTACAGCAAAAACTCACCATAGAATAAGTAAACAATATAACAGTGACACTAATCCCAAGCTTTTAACATTAAAAAAATGAAAAGGGCTTCAATAGGCCTCATGGTGTTCACAAAAAAATTTGCCCCAGAGTAAGATAGTGTAAGATTCCCTTTCTTATTCAGAAGATTACATGCCATGCTGTATTTTTGTTTTTTTTAAGTTTTTTATTTTTATTTTTTTACAAACTATACATAAACCGCTGTATACCTAGGGAAAACTAGGGTTTTTTGTTCACTTCAAGGCAGATTAAGATATTCATAAATGCCTAGTTTAAAGGCACAGAAAAGAAAAAATAAACTTGAATGGGAATAATTTGCTTACCGGGTTCGGTAGGAGTAATTATCAAAGGTCTGGTAGCATCTCTTTCCTGGACTGTGATAAAATGAGATCTCAGGGCTGATCACGGGGTGTCTGTTAATGTACCGAGGTGAACCCCTTTAGGAATAAGAGAATAAAAAAGAAAATGTAATGGACATATCAGAACTAAATTATTCTGATGCAAACATAATACTGCACATGGCAAAATGCTGTGACATGTAAATCATTGACAAAAAAATTCAAGTATTTTTTTCTTGCATAGAAACACCTACAATAAATATTAAAGTTTGAATTTTTGAAAGAATCTATGGAAATCGACTTTAATTTTCCCTGGTTGCTATAACAAAATAATACTCTGCAATGATTTGTCTTATTACATTAGACAATTAGGCACTCACTTTGGGAATCCATAGCTTCTGCCTTGTCGATGAGGAGATTGAGGAGGCCGGAAATGATCATAAGAGGAAAGGTTTCCTGGAGTCTGAGAACAATGAACCTGAGATAAACAACCACGCAGTGCATGGTGCTGTGGCAGTGTTGTCAGAAACGTCATACAAACCTCCTTCCCACGTACTTTCTTGAAGAGCCTCTTGCGAGCCTTCAGATCAAGATCTAGAAAGGTTGTAAATTGACAAATCAGCCAAGTGTCGTAAATCATAAAACCGTTTAAAACCAAACATCCAATTGTTCTTATGTATTTACAAAATTATATAGCAACATTCTATGAAGTAAAGTCACTGAAGGACAAATCAGATCAATAATAGCCCTTCATTTGTGGGAACGTCTAAGGTAAGAAGTAGAATTCATCAGTAGATGTGGGATGTGTGCACTTTCCCTGCATGGTAAGCCTCACAAAGTTAGATATACCAGCTCAAAAACCCAGTGCTGCCAGCTGCCAACGTCAAGTGAAAGACCATCATTCTGACAGTACTTTTCATAATTTGATTTATTAACTATATGTGCTCTTAAACGATAAATAAGTACAAACCTATGTCACCATTGTAAGCTCCTGGGATTTTCTGGTAGTTCCCTCCTTTACGGTTATTGGCAGAATTCCATGCAGGAACTGGGATAACCTGAGTGACAGGTTTTAAATTGACAAGTGGGACAAGGTGCCTAGAGGAAAGACCAACAGATGTAAATGGTACCTTTAAACCACATTATAGCAAAGAAAACGTAAACCCATCTGTCCTTTTCTACAATAGAAAAGAATGCCCATAAAAAAAAAACCCAGGCAGGGGAGCATTCCAGACAGTAGCTTGAACCACATGCAAGCAGAAGGGAAGCCAAGAGCCAGATAAGGTAAGCGGATTTACTTGCTAGCACAATTACTTATGGCACAGGGAAGCGGTGGGCCACCCCCCTCTCCCTGCAAAAAAAAAAAGTGCAAGCCCTCCCATGAGATACGGGAAGTATGCTATATAATTATTTTTTGTGCTAAATGGTAGAAAATGTTACTTGGGGATTAACAAAAAACAGGGCAGGCTAACGGGAGCTCTTCCTCCTTTGGGGGAGCGGTGAGTCACACAAAGCTATCTGTGGATGGCCCCGTCCATCACATGAGATGGCTATCCATGTGATGGACGGGGCCATCCACAGATAGCTTTTAAATTGTATGGAAGTGGGAGGGAAATTGGTTAGGGAGTGGACACTGCTAAACACCACTCCCCTGCCCCATTAGAAGCAGAGTGACCAGGGGGAAGCCCAGGTACACCTGTTAATTAGGTACAGAACTAATGGCTTTAGTATTGAGAAACCTCATGTTAACTTGTCTGCAGTGAACATGAGATCCCGGTTTGCCTACATGAAGCCAAAGAAAAACTGAAGCTTACTTTTCTGCCAGTTCTTCAATGAACACCGTTACAGAGTTAGTATCTTGACCAACTTCTTGGATATGGGCATTGTAGTAACGCCCTCCAGGCTCTAGACGTACCTAGAGGAGCCAAGCGCTAAGGTATGAATAGAGGATAACACTACAAAGACAATTTAATTCCATTGCTGTAAGTGCTCACATAGAATAAAGCAGATGTCATACCTAAACATTTCAAACACTAACATTTCTACGCATGCTGTAGACAATTACCTGACATTTGTCACCCAGACAATAGTGCCTTCCAGCAAACACCATGTAGTCGGTTTTCTGAAGCTCTGCACAGGATAGGAAAACAAAAATGTATAATCTGACACATCTATAATAATTTGAAGCAGTTGTGCATCTTAATGCACTATCCTTTTATATGGGAAATTAAACCTACAAAGAGTCTGTATATTAAAAATGTGCTTGTTGATCAATCCATCGGGGTTTATGTATAAAAGACACTCTTGTGCGTCTATGGTCTTTTCACCAGAAACACTAAGTGAATATCAGTGAATAACTGTTTGCTACAGCAAGAAGACACTCAAATTTCAAACTAGGGCCACGTTACACATAATCCCAATTTAGAATCCTATTGTAACGTTAGAATAATTGAAAGAGAAACCTAATTAACTGCTCTGCTACAGTGTACTCTAAAGGTTGTATTGATAAATATGGAATCATGCTAGAGTTGATCACACTGCACTAGTGATTGTGGGATCATACCTGCAGTCGGAGGAATTAAAATATGCAACAGTTCCTGTGATATGAAAAGTTTCACTGTATTTACTGTGGGTTGTATAGAGCCAAGCATGGAAAAACTGCATTTTTGTATGTATTGAATTAACTCAGTATACAGCACTTAGGTGCAATAAATGCATGTGGGTGGGACACATACTGTTATAAATATCATGATTCAAATAGAAAGGGAAAAAAAATTATCCAGAGGCAAAACTATCTTCGATGAATGTTCGGCAAGGTTTCCTCTGCCATCCTTCTTGCTGATGTAAGCGCATCTAGAACTCTCTTAAACTTTATTTTCAAGAGAGTTCTTCCAAAGGATCAAGTGTCACCTTCATTAGGCTGGCCAAATTCAGACAGTAAAAAGACTTCCTTCCTAGATCTTGTTCTAGAAACTGCCCAAGGATGAAAAGATAGATGC
>VKOC01000008.1:8961598-9021945 GCA_009364415.1 Spea multiplicata | reverse complement strand
ATTTTAAACTTCGCCCCAGGCGGCGTTACGTCTTCGGCCGGCCCTGGCTGCCACACTCATGCAACCATTCTTTTAACTTACTTAAATCACTTTCCGTTTCGCTTGCTCCGCAAGGAATGTCTATCCCGTTTCTATCCCGTTGCAAACTTTTGTATCATATTCTAAAAATACATCGTAAAATATATCGTAATTTGCACCAAATACCCCTTTGATGCTTAAGTTACCCCAATGATAACAATACCGTCCCCTGAATATATACCATTAACTACAACCTCCTTTCTCCTGTCACTCAACTATTGCCTTGCCCATTCAGACAGACAGTGTCAAATGCCTTACCGAAATCAAGATAGGCCATATCTATTCCCTGGTCTACTATTTTAGCTGGCCAGTCGAAAAATAAATTGTTAGTTTGACATCTCCCAGTAGTAACCCATACTGTTTTTGATCTTGTAAACCATTTACGTTCATGTATTTACCAACCCTTTTGTTTAGCGTGGTTTTATTAAATTAAGTGGCACCATAATTGCCAGAATATAATCTTCTGAAATGACTGCTGTCAATAGTGACTGGTTAATTAAGTCTGCTTATGGTTTTGGCAGGACAATCTGAGGGTCATTCAATAACTTTAGATGTATCCCATTGGGTCACAATGATTTTTACTTTGGAGACATAAAGTAGAACTTCTTCTTCTGTAAACACACGTGCATTATATTTTCCCTATTTCCCCTTTATAACTGAGGTCCCTTTCCTTCACCTTCCTCTGTAAAAACTGAGCAGACGTATTTTTTTTGGCAGTCAGTTAGATATTTATCCTTATTTTTATAACTCTCTTAATTTGCCTTTAATTCAATTATTCTTTGTTTACTTTTTTTCAATTCCCTTACATACAGTGCTGTGAAAAAGTATTTGCCCTCTTCCCATTTTCTTCTAATTTTTTTTTTCACATTTAAAAGTTTCAGATGATCAAACTTATTATAATATAAACAAAGGAAACCTGCAAACAGCAAACAATCAGCAAACACAAAATGCATCTTTCTTTTAAATTATCATTCATTTATAGAGTTAAACACAATCTATATTACCCAAGTAATTGGCCTGTAAGCCTAATAGCTGGATGTGCCACCCTTAGTGGAATGCTGTGTTACTTTTACACCAGATATAAACAGGTGCCAAGCCTTCCAAAAACTTCCACTTTTGACTCATCAGTCCACAAAAATATTATCCCAAAAAGATGTTTTTGGCATGTTTTGTGTTCTTTTGGGTCGGCAGTAATTTTTGCCTTGTAAATCTCTAATTGATGCTATCTTTGCACAGTCTCTTTCTTATTGTGAAATTCTGAACAATGATCTTAACTGAGGCAAGTGAGGCCTGCAGTTCTTTACAAGTTAGCCTGGGTTCTTTTGTGACCTCCTAAATGAGAAGTTGATTCGCTCTTGGGGGAATTTTGGTATGCCTGACACTCCTGGAAAGGTTCAGCACTGTTCAAATTTTTTTCCATTCTGGAGATAATCGCTCTCACTTTGGTTCACTGGAGTTTCAAAAGTGGCTCTGTAACACGGGGGGGGGCTGGCAGCCTAAGGACAGGGGGGCTAGTCTAGTCAAGTGGCCTGTTGCGCCACCGAATCAGCCCACCATCCATGCCCATTGTTTCCTGATTGAATATGCATATTGAAATAGAGTAAATAACAGAAAACCTTAACTTTTCCTCTCATTGATTTCTGGGCCTAGATAGTTTTGTCCTCTAAAGTGACTACAAATTCAGGAGGGTGTTTTATCTCTGGACAGCTAAAAATTAAATAGTTCAATTTATTCCTACAGAAGGTAAAGTGCCAGGAAACAGATGGACAAATACACACCAGGACAGGCTCTGCTACACCGACACCCAAACACACACACACCAAGACAGGCTCTGCCACACCGGCACACCAAACACACACACTAGGACAGGCTCTGCCACACCGACACACCAAACACACCAGTACAAGCTCTGTAACACCGACACACCAAACACACTAGGGCAGGCTCTGCCACACTGACAGCCAAACACACACACAAGAGGACAGGCTCTGCCACACCGACACACCAAACACACACCAGGACTGTGTCACTAATACTTTTTAATACAATATGCAGATTGAAACAAAGAAAATAACACAAAATCTTTACATTTCCTCTCACTGATTTCTGGGCCAAGAAAGTTTTGTCCTCTGAAGTGACTACAAATGATGGAGGGCGTTTTATCTCTTTATAACTAAAAAGTAAATAGTTCAATTTTTTCCTACAGAAAGTAAAGTGCCAGGAAACAGATGGACAAATACACACCAGGACAGGCTCTGCCACACCGACACCCAAACACACACACCAGGAAGCAGCCTCTGCCGACACCGACACCCAAACAACACACCCAGGAAGGTCTCTGCCACCACGTACACCAAAAAACACACACACAGGACAGGCTCTGTCCACCACCGACACACAAAACACACGCAGTACAGGCTCTGCAACACCGACACACCAAACACACCAGTACAGGTTCTGCAACACTGACACACCTAACACACACCAGGACAGGCTCTGCCACACCAACACCCCAACACACACACTAGGACAGGCTCTGCCACACCGACAGCTAAACACACACACCAGGACAGGCTCTGCCACACGACAGCCAAACACACACACCAAGACAGACTCTACCACACTGACACCCAAACACACACACACCAGGAAGGGCTCTGCCACACAGACACCCATATCAATACAGGTTAATCTACACAAAGCATAAAAAAATGCTTTCTGCACTGGTTTGTTTTTGTGTCCTGGTGTGCATTTGTGCCCCCAGCCAGCCCCCATTTGTGCATTTATGCCCCAACACCCTTGTGTATTGATTTATGTGATGTCCCCAGACAGCCCCCCTCTGTTGTGCATTGATGCCCCTTTTGTACTGGTTAATGTACCCTTGTGTATTGCCTCCAGCCACCCACCACCCTGTTGTGTACTTATACCACCCAGCCACCCCCTTTTTGTATTTTATTGTTGTCACAAGGCAGCCCCCTTGAATATGGGTCCCCTTCCACCTATCACCCCAACTACTTACTTTTTTGCTGCCTTCCTTCCCTGCAGACTGCTCTCCTCTGACATGTTCTTCTCCCTGTCACGAGGAGCTGTTCTGTGTGACTCCGCCCCCTTGAGCGGCATGTCGCGTCTACTAAGGGGTGGGACAAAGAGCCTCACTGAGGCACCGGGCGGCACGGTGCAGCATTTCACACTTCGCCCCAGGCAGCACAATATCTTGGGCCGGCCCTGTATGTGACACATCTGAGGAGCACCACAGTGGCTTCCTTTTTCTTACTAGGAAGTTTAATATCCTCTGCCTTTAACAGAACGTCTCTTAAACATTTCCTTTTTTTCTGGACTCCACCTAAAAAAGCCAAGACCATCAAAGATTCCCCTAGTTATCTTTCCATTGTAGAACTCATCCTTTGTAAAATCTTAAAATCTTAGTTTTAGAGCGGTGCAGCGCAACCTCTCTTCTTATATTGAACCACACTGATTGATGATTACTGGATCCCAAACACTCTCCTTCAAGTAACATCACAAATCAGGTCTCTATTTGTAAATATTAAAACTAGCACGGTAACTTTCCTTGTCGGCTCTGCTACCAATTGTCCAAGATTACACCTCCATAACAATAACCTCACCTTTCGTTGACTAGGAGATGATCAAGGTACTCTGCTTGTCCAAGGGGTCTATATATCACAGCTACTTTGTTTTTAAGTGCTAAAGTTAGCCATACCATTTCTAGGCTCTCCTCCTTACCTTTTTGTCAGATTAACCTTTAAACTATTTCTTACATAAAGGGCAACCCCCCTAAACACACTGTTTCTGCCTTTTTTAACCAGGTCTCAAAAACTGTCACCAAATCCACATTCTTTCTATGAACCAATGCAATAAGATAGGGGATCTTATTCCCTAGACTGCGGGCATTTGTGCACATCACTCTCAATGTCCTGTTTTTCAACCTATATTTCACAGGTATATGTTCCATCCAACAGTGTGAGGGGCAAGTAGTGTAACCCTGAAGTGTCACAGTTGCCTTGCAGCTGAACTCAGATAAAGCTAAAAAAACCTCTCCAAAACAAGCATTAGCGAACGCATGCATTATTTGGAAATATTTGAATATGAAAATCCTTCTGCCTCCAAGACTCCTTCTGAGAGTTTATTTTGGATCAGAGTTACTTTGGCAATCGCGTCTACTCATTCTGCTTGTGCATGGCTAAACAGACGCTCTTTGGAATGCTGTGAAACGTTAAAGGAGACATATCTGCTTATTTTCCTAGAATAATAATCCCCACAGGACACAATTTTGGAAAATATGACATAATAATACTTATCTGTTATTTGTAACAGGCAGTACAACCAAGATCCTGTACATTAATAATTTCAAGTCATGATGTTATACCAACTTTAAACCACGTGTGTAATTTTCTTAAAAGTCTGGTGCTATAATGTACAAACCTTGCTATACATACAACTCCACTTGTAACAAGACTTGCGCATGCGTTTTCGTGACGAATGTTACCGTTTCATCCATTCGTTCGAAGAACAAACAAACTAATGCAACATTGGACAAAAGAAACTAAAAACGAAGGCGCGTGCACCAAGAGGAGGGACATTGAGTCAGCAGATCTTCATTTGTCCAATTTGTTCAATTAATTTAATTAGGTTAATTAAGATAATTTAACCAGTCCACTACTATTAACTATTAATTTTGACCTTCCGTCTTATATCCATTGGTCTCAAATTCCATATTCAACTTCTTCTACGCGTTTATTTCTTGTTTCCAACTTCTTCCACGCTTCCAGTTTCCATGGCATCCAGACGAGCAAATGGGATTTCCGAAAACAAAAATGTTGGTCCAATATCGTTGAATACGAAGACGGCCAAATACAAAGAAAAATTGCCCCCCCGAAAACAAACATGAATTTTTCACCCGGCACCCAAGTCTACTTGTAACTACTACTTTTTAGCCATTATTGACAAAATGTACTATTCCTTTTAACCCCATGTAATAAGTGCACACATGAGCTTTGATTTACATTGATATACAACATGAACATTGATATACAACATGCTTAATTTATATTTTCTCAGTCAGAGATAGTTATGAAAACAAGCCGTGAAAACACATTACATAAGAGCAGCGTCCTTTCAAATGCCCTAGGCAAGACCTAGGGCAGTACCCTCAACCACCCCCTCCTCGGTCCGACCACATTAAAAGGCATGCCGTACACAATGCCATCTAAATCAGGCTGTGTTGAGTTGACGCAGCCTCTATAGTGTAAATGGGCCAGTTGGAGAGATCAGAGATCTCCCCTGTAACCGGCCCACCAAGCATCAGGACATTGTTAAATGTTTTGTGCATTTGCATGTATAGTAGTTACGGGACCACATAACGCTGCTTTATTCTGCATATAAACACATTGGGTTCTCCTCCCACCTGTTACAAACCTGTTCTCCAGAAAAGTAAGTGTGTTGCCCTTAAAGGAGTTTAACCTAGGAGAATATATTCCTTTACTGCTTTCATTATTGATGCAATATCTTTTTCAGCTCTGCATCTCTTATTTCACAACATTGATACCACCAGGTGGCGCACTTGTTTAAGAGAACACCAGTGATTTATAAACTACAGAGAGGACTTCTAAACACCCACCACATTAATAAAAATGTTCATGAGTTTAGCTTCTCCCACTGTTAGGGCTCTGCTAAATGTGGCAGTAATGCTAAGGGGAATAATTTAAACTATATTGTAAAGTATTGTAGTTTCCTAGTATGTGATGATAACTGCTAGAAAACATGGTCCTCCACACTTTCTTTAGCTCTGTCTTTAAATGTCTTTGAACACCTTTGCAGCATCTTTTGGTTCTAAAATAAGAGGTAATTAATAAATAATAATAATAATACTAATAATATGTGAACAGTGTTATTGCACAGAAATAATATTTCTGCTCAAATGTTGAAAAACCTTGACAAATCCTGACAAGGAATCTGAGATCCACTTTTAAAATGTAATTAGGCTGCCATAAGTTGTACTCTGTTAAGAGATCTGTGGCAGGTCACAGGCAGCCTGTGGAGTGTTTTTTTGGTATTAGGGTTGAGCACCGGCTCACAGCCAGTCTATTAATATGGTGTCTGATTGTATCAAAACAAAATTTGAAAATCACATTTATGATCAGGGTATAAACCTCAGACGTGTGCTTGTCAGCTACAAGGGACTTCTTAGATACAAATTTGGGTGAGTTTGACAAAACTGAAAGGCAAACCTTATTCTGCAGCTTGCATTAGGTGATTGTACATAACTGTGGAATAAGCACTTCCCCGTGTTTTATTGGTTTCATTTCAAATTAATGAATAGTTTTGGACATTTACACTTGTCAGCAAATCCTCACCCTCAGTATTATGTGTCCAGATGAGATTGAGCCCAAGGAAATAGGTCAAATGTCTCCAGAGCTACACAGACGGTCACACACAGCCCTGAAGCAACAGTGACCATACTGTGATAATTGTGCTATTGATTTTCTCAGCTCATTCTGGCCAAACTGGGACAATTTGATGGCCAACCACTTCATGTGACAATGCAATTGTCAGGTTGACACCATTTCCAAAAGTCACAGATCTTGTTAAGAAAAAAATGTTTGTCTGTGGTCAATTCTATTACATAATATATCTTAGTTTATAACTACTAGCCATATAGATGTCCAGAAAACCAGTAAAGCTGTCACTTTTTCCTAAAATCTGTAACTGTGTGAATGAGATCTGGTTCTGTTATATGTTGAATATATGCATGGCCACTATCAAGGGAGTATGCCCAGTACTGGTGTACTGGACCCCCAGTTTGGTCGCAGGATCACACTGAGGCGGGCACCATAGGTGCACAGCACACAGGCGCTTGGTAACTAAAGCATCCAGCAGGGTCATGTAAGGTCCATTAGTGTGCAGTAGTAGGCACAAGGAGTAAAGTGGCCCCTAACACAAGCTCCACTTACCCTCTCCTGAGTCTGAGCGCCGGGATAATCACATAATTTCCCAGCACTGTGAGGATTTTGAGGGAGTTGATGAGCTGGCCCTGGCTTATATTCTCCTGAACCAACAAAGGTAGGTTATGTGTGTGTGTAAGTGTAAATAAGTATGTAAGAGTGTATAAATATGTTGCTGTATGTTATTATATGTGTAACGATGTTAGTCTGTCTAAATATATTACTATATGTATGTGTATTTTATTATATGTGTGGAATACTGTGCAAGTATGTTACTGAATATATGTGTAAGTATATGTTAGTGTGTGTGTATGTATGTTATGTGTGTGTTAGTATGTTAGTGTGTGTTAGTATGTTAGTGTGTGTGAAATGTTACTGAATGTGTATGTAAGTATGTTAGGATGTTACTGTGTGTGTAATTACATATGTTGGTGTGTGTAATTATTTTACTGGGTGTGTAACTATGTTAGTATGATATTATGTGTATAAGTATGTTTCACAGGTGGGCCTGGCATTTTTTGTAAAGTCACTGAGCAGAGAGGCAGATGTGCAACAGCTAACACAGAGGGCCAACTACATGTGAGACAAGACAAGGGTTTAGGATAGTGTGTGCATGTATATAAGAGTGTGTTGTTGACTTGTGTGAGCATATGGTGTTGCATGGTACAGTATGGCATTAACGTGTGTGTGTATATCCACATATGGTATTAGTGTGTTTGTGTGTTACCGTAAGGTGTTATGATGATAACGTGTGTGTCTGTTACGGTATGGTGTTAGAGTGTGTAAGAGTATGTTAGAATATGGTGTTATCATGCGTTTGTGTTTCAGTGTTAGTATCTATGCATGTTAGTCATACGGGGCCATAAAGAAATACTGCACCCAGGCGCCACAAAGCCTATGCTCACCCTAGTTCTTTTAATTTTACTATAATTTTAGTAACACAAGTGAGATAACATCAGGACAAGAATTTAATCGGATAATGTTTACCATCTTATGCCCCAGGTCTCTGTTTCTAATTTAACACTGAAACTAAATATCTCCAGAACAATTACACTGAATGATAATCAAAATTTACAAGCTTATATAATTTTTCCAAATCAATTTAGTAATGCAAAAATTGCCTATTAACAGCTAGTTTTGGTCACAGAATGCATTGGGTGCTGGACCACTTTGCCTAGTGAGGCTTTACTAAAGGATTTAAGATGTTAAAATGTTTGGCATCCAAACCACAAGCTCATTATACTAGTGAGTAGGACATAAAATATAAAGTAACCGAAAGAATGATCACAGCACAGAGAGATCCTTGAGGTTGAAGTCTCTTGAGTGCGCTAAGTTAAAAATTAAAATATGCACCATTGTTGAAACATAGATTGTATCCAGATTCACAAGTGGGAAGCCACACTAAAAGGCAGCCCTCAATTTGAACATACGGTACCACCTACTCGGTTTGAAACCATTGTAGTCAGGTGTGAAAAAATGCTGTAAAGTATGAATGCTTTTAAAAATAGAATGTTAATAGTTTATTTTTATAATTCAAGAACATGCAAAGTGAGTGAACAGAAGAAAAATCTGGAAGAAACCAATAGCTTGTGTGACCTCCTTTTGCCTGAAAAGCAGCATCAATTCTGTTAGGTACACTTGCACACAGTCAGGAGTTTTGTAGGCATATAGTTAGGTGTATGATTAAATAATTATACCAAACAGAGGAATAGAACAGCCAAACTCACTAACAAGGTGATGTTTCTGAAGACAGTTTAATCTCAAAAGTCATACACCATGGAGAGACTGAGCACAGCAGCAACACACAAGGTAGTTATATTGCATAAGCAAGTTCTCTCCAGGCAGAAATTTGAAGGCAGAGTGGGCATTCCAGATGTTTTTTCCAAGCTCTTTTAATGAAGCACAAAGAAATGGGCAATGTTGAGGACTATAGATGCAGCAAATGAAAGACAAATGTATCCTTCCCTTCACAATTGGAAGATGTCCAGCAATGCCATCAGAAAACAGTGGGACCCTGGTATACCCTTCTACTGTCCTGAGATGTCTGATCAGAAGTGGTCTTCATGGAAAACTTGCGGTCAAAAAATGATACTATACCTAAACCAGGCCAAGCGACTAAACTATCTATGAAAACACAGAAACTAGGGTGCAGAAAAATGTCAGCAAGTGATCTGGCCTAATGAGTCAGAATTGTAAATATTTTGTGCAGTAGAAGGCAGTTTGTTCTTTGAAGGGCTGGAGAGCGGTACAGGAATGAGTGTCTGCCGCCAACAGTTAAGCATGGAGAAGGTTTCTTGGAAGTTTGGGGATGCATTTTTGCAAATGGTATTGGGGATTTGGTCAGAATTTGGTACAGACAGATGCCAATCATTGTCAATGGGAGTTGTCCCAGAAGATTGGAAATTAGCAAATGTTCTGCCCATTCACAAGGAAGGCAGTATGGAGGAGTCTGGCAACAACATGCCCGTGAGTCTTACATAAGTAGTTGGAAAATTAATGGAAACTGTGTTAAATGGTAGGTGATATAGAAATCCAATTGGGTAAATACCCCTGCTTATTTTTAAAGCACCTATCCCCCATGGCCCTTTGTATGTACCTGTAATCAGTGTCAAAGTGTTGAATGTTACTTCACTGAAAATTGTAGACATGCCCAATAGTGGCTTTCAATGGGCTTCACCTTTTATTTGACAGTTTTAATTCCCTGTAACAGAATTATGTGAAGTAATTGTTGCTATCCTTGATATGTAACCCTATTTATTTTAGGAAGAAACATTTCTACATTTGTTTCAGAAAGCATTTGTTAATCACTGACCAGCTGCCATGGCATATTTATGTCATGCTCCTTCAGCAACTGTGTCTGTCTGCGGGGTTCGTATCTTGATGTCAGTGTTTGACATATGGAGGTATGAGCCTTATGGAGAACTACTAGGACACTTGCCCTATAGGCCACTTTTAAACTGGTGGTATGATTTTCCCCAATTGACATGGAATGTTGGTAATCTTTATGGGGTCTGTGCATACCATTCATAGTAAGTTACTGCTGGGTAAACATTTCCATACATTACACATACAGAGGAAGTAGTGTATGCTAAATACCTACCAGCCAAGCAATGCAACAAAGCACATACTTTTCTATATTATGCAAAGGCTTCCTCGTATTGTGGGTATAACATACAACTTTTTAACACACACTGTGTAACTAATTGGATAGTTCATCATGAATATTTGAAATTCCATGATCTCTGAGTTGGCTTGACTATTGACTTTTCCATCATATGCAGGAGATTCACAGATATCATAGATACATACCTTTAGTCAGCTATATACAGTCTTGTGAAAAAGAAAGTACACCCTCTTTGGATTTTATAGTTTTACATATCGGGACATAATAGCATCTGTTCCTTGGAAGGTCTAAAAATGAGGTAACTTCAACCTCAGATGAACAACAACACATGATATATTACACTGTGGCATGATTTATTTAACAACAATAAAGCCAAAACTGAGATACAAAGTTACATTCTTAGTGTTACATACTAAGAACAACTTATGAGTCAATAGCTTGCATAACCATATTTAGCAGCAAGTTTTATGTATGACTTTATCAGTCTTTCACATCGTTGTGAGTCCTCAATGTTACTCAATAGGCAGAGACCTGTGAGATGAGTGACATGGCTTAAGTCAGGGTAATATCACCAGTGTAACTCACATTCTCATTATGGTCAGCCTGTCACGATCTGTCAGGTGTTGGACTTGGAGGTTGGGAGTCTGTACATCTACTCATGTAGTTACTAGAAGGCTGAACGGTCTGTTTCGGACAACCCTTGAAGTTACATGTGGTGGATTCGTTCCAGGCTGACACACCTGTAGATCATCAGTTATCGCTGGCCTATATATACCCGGTTTTTCAAATTTTCTATTGCCGGAGCAATGGTTCTTGGCCTCTTGCTTCTGAGCCTGGCTTGTCCGTATTTCAGTACCTGTGCAGTGTACTTGCCTTCTGACCCCCTGGTTTTGTGTGCTTGTCTTGACCTTCAGTACCATTATCATCTTCCATATTCTGTGAAATAACCCAATGTATATTCTGAGTACAATCTCGTCTGCTGTTTGGAACTTCCCCTATGTTATCTGCCAGAGACTCCTGTCTACCATCCTATAGATGGTACCAAGGACACAACATACAACACCTGGAGGCAACTGCCAGCATTAAGAGTGGCCTACAGAGGGCCTTGTGAGTCTAACAATTGCTGAACTCTGACTGAAACGGCATCCTTGTCCCTGACACAACAGGGCTGCAGGACCATGGTTTACTGGGAGAGCCAGGATTACCATGACAACGAGTTGCCATGACAATATGTTTCAATGCAGTCATGGTTCTACTGATTCAGGTAGTAATGACAGATTCTCCATTTAATTACAACTATATCCAGAAAGATGGACACAGGATATATATGTAACACATTACTTACAATAAAATGGTTTAATAGCCCTTTGTGTCTTTTTAATTGTTGAAGTCAGAAATACAGTTAGGTGTTCATTTTGATTCAAGCTTATTTAGCTGATGCAATGATTTATATAATGAAGTTTTATATGTTCTACCACTTACTTAAGGAAAAGTAATTTACAATTAATCTAAACATAAAAAGCTTGATCTAGTTTCAGTAAATCCTAAAGCAATTCAAAGAATGTTATACACATAGTCACAGGGTAATACATACATCTATTAAATAATTTGGAATTGTACGATGTGTATTGGTGGGCTAGCTTGGACCTTCTGTTGTGGGATTACAACTCACACTACGCACCTTCTTCTTACGTGTCTGGTTTATAACCTTTCACAGATGGTTGATGGCCAATACTGATAAAATGTGGACGTTGCCATACAGCTTTAAGCTTTGACCTTGATCATAACAAAGGAACAAAAACAGACAGGAACTAGCCATCTTGCAAATTGGACAAATGCTTAGTGGGTTAGTGTGGATCACTTATCTTTTCTACTGGTGTTTACTAAAGATCTGGTGCTTTAATATATAAGCCGCTGGCCTTAAGAAAATGCCAAGGCGACTTTTCTTCCCCAGTCTAGCAATCCTATAAGGATGATTTATAATGGCTTCATAAGCCTCCAGTTCTGTCACAATGATGAAAATGTGACAAGTCCAACACTAAATCCACCATAATTAGCAGCTTAGTGACATGTATGCCACCTAGGGAGACCACATTTTATTCAAGGACACACTATGAAGCAGATGAGATTACACACACAGATTATATATATATATATAGTTACATAGTTACATAGTTACATAGTTACATAGGCTGAAAAAAGACATGCGTCCATCAAGTTCAGCCTTTCCTATATCTGATAATTTGTTGCTGTTGATCCAAAAGAAGGCAAAAAACCCCGGCTTCGCTCTTTCCAATTTTGCACTAACCAGGGAAAAAAATTCCTTCTTGACCCCAAAATGGCAGTCAGATTTCTCCTTGGATCAATAAGCTGTATCCCCATAATTAAAGATTATATCCCCGAATATCATGTTTTTCCAGGTATCCATCCAGTCGCAGTTTAAACGTCTGTACAGACTCTGATAAAACTACCTCTGCAGGCAGAGAATTCCACATCCTTATTGTCCTTACTGTAAAAAACCCTTTCCTCTGCCTTAGACTAAATCTCCTTTCTTCCGGTCTAAACGCATGACCGCGTGTCCTATGCATAGTCCTGTTTATGAACAGATTTCCACACAATGGTTTGTATTGGCCCCGAATATATCTATATAACGTTATCATATCCCCTCTGAGGCGACGTTTTTCTAAACTAAACAGATTTAAATTAGTTAACCTTTCTTCATAACTATAGTGCTCCATTCCTTTTATTAATTTTGTAGCCGCCTCTGCACCCTTTCTAGTGCTATGATATCCTTCTTTAGAAAAGGTGCCCAAAATTGCACAGCATACTCAAGGTGCTGCCTTACCATTGATTTATACAGAGGCAAAATTATATCTTCATCCCGCGACTTGATGCCCCTTTTTATACACGACAATGCATTTTATAATGCATTTTATTTATTAGGAAGCCTTGAGAACCATGTTGATTTCAGATGTAATAATATATTTATATTATAATACACATACAATCATTACCAGCAGTTTCCAATAAATCTCTATTACCAGACATGAGCAGATTCAGAGAATTAACCCCTCTAGAACATTACACACACAGTCTGACAAACACAGTCACATATGCACACAGTCACACTCACACACACACATAGCTGGTGCTGGCTGCAGCTTACCCTGAGCTCGGTGTGAAGGAGGGACTCTTAGCCAATCAGGCTCCTTCACTCACAATTCTCATTGTCCTGGATTGGGGCTGACCAGGTTTTGGGACTTAAAGTCCCATTGCGCGACTGTCCCGACAATACCTGTTCGGTTTAGCGGCAGTGAGAATACACCACCAGGTCTCATGTGGCATTATCCAAGTGTACAAAGGCAGCACAGTTGCCTTTATGTATTTTAATCTGACTGTTGTGCTTAAGGGTAGCATACATTGCAGGGATGAGATATGATGGGTTTTTAATCAACATATCAACCAGTGGTCAACCATTCAAACTATTAAAAGAATAGGTTTTATTTATCTTATTAGTTATATATAGAGTAGCTGCTGCTAAGTGAAAGTTTAGGTACAGCTGAAATGTTCTGGTTCTAATGCCTACTGTTTAAGTGTTATCCAAGCTGAACTTCTGATCAGGGGGATGAGATTTGTTCATATCAAGTTTTAGCACTTTTTTCAAAGTTGCTTCTGGGTTTTTGCTACTAGTGACTTGGTGCTATACATGTGTAAATAGTAAGCCTAAACTTTATTGTGTTCCAATATTATGCTTTAATCATCTGTCCTTGGTATATGTGTACCGAGTGTAAAAACCCCAAACTCCTAGCTATGGATGACTAGAGAAACTGATGTCCAATTAGATTGTTCTGTGAACATTTTTGAATTGAAATGCAGCAGTCTGGCAGTATACCGCGTATGTACGATTTATCTTACAAATATGGAAATAAATGAAGACTCTATACTACTTAAATTGCTTTTATTTTTTTACGAGATTACACACAATTTGCAAATGTCTATGGCATGAGAAAATGGCAAATATCAATAGAAAAAACTATAAAAGGAGAAAATTCTCTGTAGAACAGTTCTGATCTATATGAAATTGTTAATCAGGCAGTGAGGGCTGAAAGAATATTACATGGGTGCATAGGTCAAAGACAGGAGTTGAGGATGATGTGACATAAATGTACAAAGATCTTAGGGGCAGTCAGGTGTTAATACTGTTGTAGTATCAGGAAAGTTAGCACTGGAGTCACCAAAGCAAAATAACCTCTCAAATACAGTTTTATTGTTACTTGGTAATTCCTTTTCATCAGAGGTAACAACCAACCCAACACTTGATGCATCCATTCCCAAACCAACATTACATTAAGGCATAACCCATTTTGGCTGGGTGAAAACCTTCATCCCATATGCAAAAAATGTGGTAAAAGCATATTTCTATGACATATGTCATGATGCATACATCATGTAGCTTGGTATGATGCATATCAGAACATGTTGGATGCTTCATGATGTCAGTGGGCAGCAACTGGTGCCGTTGTTCTCACACAGGAACACATTTTTATCTTTCCGCCAGCACCGGACGGTTACTTTGATCAAGCCATAATTAAACAAATGATATTTATAACAATCAATTAAAATGGCTTAAAAAAAAACGAGTTTATCCTTTCGCCCTTGTTTTTTTAATATATTCTTCTTCAAGAATGATATATAAAATCCAAAACCATTATAGGCAGACTATCTGTAATGTCCTATAATTGGGGGTCATAACTATGTTCTTTTACATTGAGACAGACCTTGTGCTTATTACAGTCCGCAAGATTGTATGTTTCATAATGAGTCCTCAGTGTTTAACTTTTTTTTCCATTGGCCAAAGGGCCAGTGTGGCTTCCAGTGAAACCATTACCAAATTTATTTTTTATTGTTTGCATTGTGGGCCCACAGAAATATCGATGATCATAGCAAAAAAGCCAAATAATACATTATGTTTAGCTGAAAAATAAACCTGGTATGTGTTTCCCCAAGTATCTGATGGGCATTCTGTGACATGATTTTTTCAAACAGCTCTGCCTTTAATGTTTTTTTTTTTCCTAATACAGATATTTTATTTAATTGCGATTTACAATGACAATGTTACACTTGGTAAATACACAATTATTTAAAGAATAACATCTGATATATTTTTTTACAAGAAACTTGTTCTGTAAAAAGTGATAGGGGTAATTTTTATGCTGAGTGAGGACTAATGAGAAAGTTGAGTGGTATATGCCAAAAATCTTATTGGTTTAAAACATAGGGGTGCAGCTATAAAAATGTTTGTGGTCTTATCACCATAGCAACCAATGGAATAGTCCAGTAGTTGGACAGATTCCATCTGATAGCATAGCAATGGCATTTTTTTGCCATTGATTATTTGTGTATTTATCAGTGTTTTATTGGTGCACTATAGGCAATTCCTGGCACTCACATAACCCTCAAAGTGGTCTACATCACTCTATTTCTAAAGAAGTGTTCAAAGGTCCTAGTTCAACAGTGAAGATTTACTTTTTGACATAGGACCGCCAATCCACTTGATGTAATAGGATAAGTGGGAAACCACTTACCCGATGCCATGCATCCCAACCTTCCCTTAACCCAAATTATTTCAAGGGTGTTAAGAAGTAGACAAGTTAAACCCTACCAATATCAAAATATGAAGGAATGCACTGCACATTTTCATGCATGCACCCCATAAGCCTTGCTAACAAACACGCTATGTTCTCTAATGTTACATTTACTATTCCACAAAGCACATGAATCTTAACTACAACTACGCCTAAATTCTGTCTTTTTAACAGCAATAAAACGCTTCGCTGTACAGGTCAGATGGCACAATATGTAAATTCTAACCTCTCAGATGAAATGCACATCCCATTGCTATGCCTTGGGATGGGGGTTCCAACTTGCAGTTTAGTTTATAGTTACAAAATGCTAAGAAACCACAAATGAGGCATAATAATACCAAGATCATGCACGCACTGTATACATTAAGCAAGAAATCATTGGTTTCAAGCTGAGCTATATTACAACATGATACATTGAAGATAATTCGGCTCAACCCTTCTTTAAATTGCCGAGCGCCTTTCATGGGTTACGAGATACTAAAATACCAAGGATTATATAAATAAATAGAAGACAGATACTTATTTAGTAAAATGGTTGGGTTCAGGGATTTACAAACAGTATGTACACAAAGTGTCTTCATTTACACTGTGGCCAAATTGTTTCAGCTACCAAAAGACTCAACTTAACCAGATTGTCAGGAAAATTAATTAGTTAACGCTATGCATTTTATTATATACAACCCAAATTAATTTGTTGGCACTTCAATAGGGGTACAATACACTGTAAGCTCAGAAGTGCATGGCCCTCTTCACCCACTGTACCAGTCTTTCTTATGTTCGTGTCATTGAAAATGTTGTATGCTGTCAATATTATTGTAAGTATGCATTGTAACAGCGCTACAAAATCTACTGGCGCTATATAATTACAATTAAAAAATAACATCTACCAATGATATAATTTCAATTTTCTGAATGTTTTTAATAGTTTCTGGAAATTTCAATTTTGTTCTACATTATTTTCTAATTAAATTTAGTGTGTGTGTGTGTATATATATATATATATATATATATATATATATATATAATACAAACACAAAAATAGTGCATAGGATATCTGCTTAGGATTGAACAATTTAAGAAAGAATAATAAGGGGGAGGTTCGTTAGCACATACAATATTTCCAATCAGTATTTAATAAACTCTAGCTACTTGCAAGAGTCAAAATACTACCACTGAACAATCACTGTTATCAAGAGCAAACAAATGCAGTGCAATTCTTTTTCTTTTTTTATTCCTTTTTTCAGTGCAAAGAATATGGTGTCATTTTATTCTTTAACATTCCTCATTGGTTCCCATGTTACATTGCTATGTAATTAACACACCGCTGCGTTTGAAGCAGCACTTATATGTCAGCTAAAGTGCTTTGCACCAATGTTTAATTATCTAGAATGTCAATGACACTCTGCAAGAAAACTTTGATTTCTACTGCTTAGTCAAAGTTTAGGTTCTATGTCAAGTCTCTCCATTGAACACCGCAGTCTCTACGTCTAAACTTGAGGTGCCTGTCTGAGCCTGTATGGACTGCTGTGTATAAATCAGAAGAGGGCTGGCACCATTCAGCCTAGGGGGCAAGTCCAAACTAAAAGCCCAATATAGAGCGACACAAAGTCAGATGAAAGAAGACAGAAGAACATAAAGATGCAAGTGAAGAAGCAAAGCTGCACAAAATAAAACAGGGAGATGGAAGCAGGCTGCGGAGAAAGTAAGAGACATTGAGAGAGAACTTGTGAGAGAGTATGAGAAGGTGAGTAAGAGCGAGAAGGTATGTAGGGGGTGCCAAACATAGGATCAGCCCTTGGGGATAAGCACTGCAAGTGCACCCCTGCTGGGAGCAAGAAAGAATGAGTGGGAACCTCATTTATTTAGGGGTATGACTTCCCTTTGTTCTTGTACAAAAAGTGCCACATTGCCTAATAAAATGATTAAGTGCAAAATTTAACTGAGGCTTTTTATCACAGTTTATGCAGGTTAACAATCTGTGCATAAGGTCCATATATACCCCAACTTTCTTCTTGGGCTTCTAAGTTAGACGCTTTTCAATTTGAACAAAGCAATGCCGTCAAGTTTAACAGGTGCCTCATGAGTATCATTAGTCATTTCTGATTTTGTCAGCCGGCCTATAACCTCTATTCCTGTCATATTGTTTCCATTAACATGTTCGGCATACTAACCAAACACCAGGTTTGTTGCAGTATTATTCAAGCAACAAGTTTGGGCCTACTCTAGTTATAACCAAACAACAGGAGGCTTAAACACAAATAAAACCATATCCCACTTGATAATTCTAGTGTTGTTAAGTGGCTACATAAATGTAGTCTCCACATACACGGGACTATAGAGTTATGTGAGGGAAAAAAGCACCATCACTATTCTGGCTCAAATTCAATTTGAACAGACTGCTTGGAATAATTAGATCACCAGATCAGACATAATCCAGTCACACTATCAACCGGAACCAACTAACAATTGAATTTCCTGTATTACCCTTAGCTAGGCTCCCTGGAATGACGATGTATCAAACAAGTTAATATATTCTTACCTATTGGGAATTCTTTATTTTACAGAGAAATGTCCCTTTCTAATGGGGGTATCTATGTGTTAGTTGCAACACATAATATATTTTCCAGTACATTATATATTCCTTTTGAAAGATGAGTTGCCTTTGACTTTTAATGAGGAACTGTCACATCTGTAATAAATCACCGTTGAAATCCAGTGCCGAAATCCGTAGGTTTTGCTATAATTATTTTTACTTAAAAGTCTGGTACACAGATACCCTGAAAATATCGTCCAGCTATGATACACATCAAAGGCATGACTACAGCACTGCATGACAATCCCCCTTCGTTCCTGTGACCCTTAAGTGAAAATGTAATCAAAATGCCATACAACCTCTGTAAAAAAGAAAGGTTTTCATTCACTGTTTTAGAAATGTTCTCATTAGACAGATTTGGTAAATTAACCAGAATGCCAATAAAATGTTGAACATGCCAAATTTAAAACATAGCTACAAAGATAATGTAATCTCACTGCAGACATTAAGTGCAGAGCAGTGATGTTTTTGGTTGTAGGGTTTGACAGGTTCTATTGTCTATTCAACTTTTTTCTGTGCCCTAAAAGATACAGTAACAATGTGGCCACTGGGTACACTATTGCCAAAACCATGATATTTCACAAAGTCAAAAAGCTTATACCAGAACAGACGCACAGTGGGTTGGATACACACATCGACTACATATTTTGAGAGATTTCCATATTTTTACCCCAACCCAGTCACACAGGCACATTCACTTTTTCAGATACGTGACAAATCTTTCCCTTGACTTTCTGCTTTGGTCCCAAAATGTGTCCCTCAACTCTTCTTTCCTGCTGCCTGCATTGAGCTATGTAGCAGGATAATTCACGCTGTCTTTCTCTAACCTTTGATTGGTTCATGAAAGCTCATTTGCCAACTTTGTTACTCAATATGTGATCTCCAACATGAACAAACATAATGAACAATACTGCTTGCTCTGCACGTTTTGCTACTGAGCTGCACTCCTATGATGTAGGTTCAAGTTAGATATTTTCTGCTGATTGCCTGATTCAATGCCATTACAGAACTACTCCATATATGTTTTTATTTTATTCTTTGTAGGTAAATATTTTTATTCAATTGACTGATTATGCAACGTGTATTCAGGTATAATAAGATAATGGTAATTGAAGGGTGATTATCTGACATGATGAAGGCACTTATTATGGGTATGTTACCTCTGCAACATCATTAACACAGGAAACGTTGACTGCTCCTTTATTACTACACATGATAGTATAAATTTGGCATACATTTGGTAAATAAAGTAATTCACTTAAAGGAGACCAAAATCACACATACAGAGTCTAAAACCATGTATTTTTTTTATTTTGGACAGTGCCAGTATAATATGATGTAACAGTACTTCTATAATGGATAGAATCAATCACATGAAAGCAGATCTGTCACAGTCCTACTTCAGTCTAATGGCGGCATGCCAATTACTGTCCAGATAACCTAAGTAATAATTGCAAATGTGTTGTATAAAACCGACGTTGAAATTACAAAAAAAGCGCATGCTGCTTCTTCCTAAACATCATATTTTTTTTACAGATAAAGAAAACCAAATTTTTGTACTGCTTGAAATATCGCTTTTAACAAATACACAAATGTAAAAGTTCCAATCTTTCTGTTCGGTAGCTGGTAGCATTACAATTGCATGTTCTGTTTTTCAGAGGGCTGGAGGAGGCAATTTTACTTTTCACTTACTCTTCGGAGCAACTGCCTGAGCAGAAAGTTGCTGTACAGATCATCGGGAAGTGCAAAAGTTCTAAAGAAAAACATTGCTTCCTCCATTTAGCTAGTAAAACAGTGCCTGCCATTTCAAATAGATTGCTTTTTTTATAAGCATGCCAACTTTTACATATATATATATCTGTAAAGCTTACAAAATGATTTTATTGTAGGAACTTGCATTTTTTTCCATAGTATAAAAGATACACCATGTCATGTCTGTTACTGCTAAGAAACCATGTCTAAAATGATATCAAAGAGATTTGTGGCATTTCCAGTATATTAAATGGCTTAAAAGTACAATACAGTGAGTACAAATAAATTATTATAACAAATAGAAAGATCATAAACATGTCATTTTTTTTTTTTTACAAAAAAACACATATAAAATGTTTTTAAAAAAATCTCATTTGATATTGTTTTATTATTTCCCTAAGCAAATGTTGTTTGTTCCAGAAATGCTACATATTTCCTGAACTTATTAAAGAATTAAAAACAACCGGATTTGTACAAAAAGTCGGATCCTGAATGCTTACTGGAATAAAACGGATACATTATAATAAAAAGTGTCCCACATTATTTATATAAAACAGTGAAAACAGAGTATCACAGTGATTGTGGGGCTGTCCACTCCCAAGCAAATAGTACTTCGTATAGGAGGATATATATTACTGATAGATAGTAAAGACTGAATCCTAATGCCCTACATAGCTTAAACATGCATTTGACTTTCCATCTAAAGTTACAGGCTATGGAAAAATAATTATTCTCTTATGGAACAGTTAGCTGTAGGTACTGTTTAACCATGCATTATGAAGCGCTTAACCCAGATGTTTCTCCAGCGCAAATGACTCAGTTGGCCCTTCATAATGTCATGTTAACTCTATGCAATCTAATATGTCAGTGTGTCTCACCTACAACTCATTATTTAGTGAATAACCCCCAAGATGCTGTTTATACATAGTAGAATGCAATTAGGATCTGTATGATGCAGATCTTGTATAGGTCAAAAGAAAAAAAGTATGAACTTTGAACTAGCTGGAGGAACTTCACAAACCAAGCTCAGTCCACGTGATGCTTTCTTGTCAGCATGCACATTAGCTGGACTAGCCGGCAATATAATGTAAATCTAAAGTACATTGTTAATCAAACAATTAAAAGGAGCAAAATAAGATATAAGAGTTGGGGTAGGTTATCACCTGCTTGCACTGTTCCACACTTGATGAGCCAGGCTGGGATAGGCGTTGGGCTCAAGGTTGGCTCAAGCCAATGCAGGCTTGTCTAACAACAATATAATGAATCTATAAATGTGTTGGCTGTGGATGTTTCATGACATCGGCCTATAGCTCTATATGCAAATTAACAAAAAATGAATTAGCATGATAGACATTATGGTAATCTGCAAAAATTGCATGTTTTCTATACCCTACATACTTGAATTTGGTTCAAAAGGTTAAACATATCTAACATTCTTTTTAAACTCAGGGTCCTCATTGAATACTGTTTGATTTCCACATGCCCATATCATAAGCTCTTCATACTGATCAGGACAGAGCAGCTACAGCTCCAGAAGATGCCTGTCTCCTATTTAGCAATTTGCTGCTGCAGTTGCATGACAAAAGTTAGTTACATCTACATGGCAACCATTTGAAACCAGCTTGCTGTTTTACTGGGAAGAATTATCAGTATTAAAAAACATCAGCACAATTTAATTTTCTGCAGTGGTTAAAATGACATTAGCTAACCAGCCACAACCTCACTTTTTTCCATTTCGTATTTAATATCAATGGCAGAGGAAAGCAGAAAGGATGTATTGCTGTGATTTAACCCTGTGAATGTCACAAGAGCTGTTCATCCCCTTGACATTTAAATTAACAGTTTGTAATGCCACTATTCTCATTTGTTGTTTGATTTTTCACTTTGAAAATGTTGGATAGCCTGGTAGTACATTTAATATCCAATATAATTGGCATCATTTTAATCTTTTACATACTATAGCACCTTTATAGAGGCCATTTGGCAACCATATCTTACCGAAAATAAACAATGAAAGTTTACTATGGCATTGTAATTCCATGCTCCAGTTATTTTCCAAATCACATCACTGCATCAGATTAATTTGGTGATTAATAGATATTCTGTCTGCAAATGCTAGAAACACATTAATCACCATCAGAGTCTACTATATCTGCTGAACAACAGGGAGTATTTTTCCATTGGAAATTGTGTTGGTTGAAAAATATTGGAGTAAAATTGAAATGTCTGGGTGAATAAAAGCATGAAGGAGTGGGAATTTTAAATTGGCTTGTAAAAAAAATAACACAGCCATCTGGCTCCAGATCATCTGAAAGATGTTAGACTGTCCCAGAGCCATAGTTATTCCATTTATTGATTCCCAGATCTGTCATTGTCATGTGGACACAATGTTAGTTGTTCCAGGCAAATGTTAATGTGTTTTGGTGCCAGATAGCAAAGCTATGTGACGCTACCCTCTGGCTCCAAAAGGGTTAGACCTGGATCTAAATTTGCCATTAATACTTTACTTGCGCAGAAATAGTATACTGCATTTTTTTTCACCCAGTACGACATATTCAAACTGAGCCTGTCCTGGAAATGCCATCTTTAAATTACCAATAATACGCGATATTACAAGGCAGCACACGGGTTATGATTCAATAAAAGTCAAATACAGTACACAATTTTGACATTTGAAAGTCATATTGTTTGGTAGCTGGACATTTAGATTGTTGCTTCAAATTCTGCTTAAATTTGAATGGCACAATTTGAAACTTAATGGCATTATGACAAAATCTTTCTGTAACGTTGTTAGCAAAACTGGACTAAATAAACCGAGTGAAATAACCAGCATGTTCACCATTTTCACATTTAATGAATAGTGCCCATAGCATGTGTATCCTCCCTACGTACAGTAGAAATGCAGATTCCTTTGTACTTATTTAACAATGACTGTCACCACTAGGACTTAAATTAGCAAAGGCATAATAGGCTTGACTGCCTTCAATATAATACAAACATACAAACATGATCAGCTAAATCAAACCAAATTCCAAACATTCCTCATTGCAACTCCATGTGTGCTTGAGTATTATGTTACTAATGAAATAACAACTTCGCTGGCTGTTGATAGTTATCTGGTATTAGTGGTGGCACCATCTCCAGCCGTTAGAAGAACCATGTTCAGAAATGGTGTACATAACATAAACTTTGAAGCCTGCTTCATATAAAACAGTTATTACCCCCACCATCCCATGCCAGATTGGGTCACACTGATTTATGGCACAAACAATACATGACAAAAATAATAATCAAAAACAGTAACAGTGAAAGCTGAAAATGTATCCTTAGTTAAGAAAGCACCAGTGTGCCCGGTCTTCTTTTGTTCTGTTATGTGAACCTACAAACTGGGGACACATCAGATTGTTGAGCTTTACATGGAATCTCCAAGGGAGTCAGAGTCATCCAGAGACAGGGGAAGGTACAAATCCTGTAAAAGGTAAGAAAAGATGACAAGTTAATTCCAAGGAATATCAACACCTGGCTGTGTGGTAAAAGTCTGCAAGGGATTGGCAGGCTCTGGTGTTTCAACATCGAGAAATATGTTCTAAATGCACAACTGGCTGGTGGAAAACCACCGATACCATCATGTCTATTGGATACAGAAAGTATGATCTGGGAAGCTTTTCAATGCTAGCTTTCAGGTGGTGTGATTTCAAATTCTGAAAATGTTGAGCTATTAAAAAAGATAACTGCTTTGTTTCTTACCTGACACAATGATAAATTAGAATATGGACCACTGACCTTTGCTGAAATATATGAAATCTGAAGTTATATATTGTCACTTAGGCACAAAGGGTCATATCTAGGGGCACCTGAGCTCTGGGGGCCACTGGTGCTTACTAGAGAATCCAGGTGGCTATTTATAGACCACTAATGCAGGTGGCCTTCTGACTGTAGTAGCCTTGATAAAATAGCAGCCAACACTATGCAACCTCAGAATCTTAGCAGGAATATTTATTTTTTTAATAGCTGTATTTAAACTCCTGGAAAGCTGTAAAACAAAAATCATTTGGCTATACGGTATTGAGGCTTCAAGTCAATTGACCCACTTGTCAGATCCCCATGATTTATCATGTCTGCAACAAATGTATATACCGTCAAGTCATATGATTCAGCTCATGTTTGCTATTAAACTGCTATTATTTTTTTCCTATAGAATCATGTAATTTAATGGTCAGCATTTATTGTGTATCATGCTTTCTTTGTAGTTTGCAGTGTAGAGATCTTAAGTGTTTGGACGTGCAAACCCTTTGCTAAAACTAAGAGTAAGCATTCTCTGTCTCTTCCTGTTATTGGGCTAGACTTGCGTTATTCACAGCCAGCTATAAAATGTATAAAATGTAAAATGAGCCGAGGGTGTGTTTTGACTAGTGGTAATATGTTATCTTCCCATAATACTTTTAAATCATGGAGGCAAAACTCCAGTGTTTTTGTTTAATTCACTGCAACTTTTTGCAATTAGCTTTTAATGAATAAGCTGGTGTTTTTTTTATTATTATCATTATTTATTGACTTATATAGTGCCATTGGCACTCCCAGAGTGGGAGCATTGGCATGCTGTTGCTCTCCAAGGGTATTGTATTAAATTTGAACCCCCTCCATAATAAAGTGTTTTGGTGAGAAGAATAGGAAGACATAAGATAAGATGTGTGCCTCCCATAACATATTTCTCATATTTTACCCGTTCTCTATTCCACTAATAATAGGATGATGACCCTGATTGTTAATTCTTCTATCCCCACATCTCACTGCACATGGGGATTCCAGGGGAGCACCATTTTAAAAAATATATTTACTTAGAACTAGACATTAACTAGAGCAACTGCATGTTAGCCATTTTATATGGAAGGAATTGTTGTTCCTAGTTTGTGCAAAATTGGAAAGAGCCACAACTGGGTTGTTTTTTGCCTTCTTGTGGATCAACAGCAAGCAATTAACAGATATGTGAAAGGTTCAACTTGACAGAAGCATGTCTTTTTCAGCCTATCTACTAGACAAACATCCCATCTCGTTATCCTACCGTCCGTGGTAAACAATATAATAGCAAATTGTTAATCACCTAACTGGACACTCTGACTAGTGAAGGTCTATATAGGAAGGGACTTCATGGCATTGCCATAAAGAATCAGCTCATTCAATGAAAGTCACCCACAATATCACATGGCTGAGAATGGCTGCCTCCAACAAAAGTAGATAAAACCAGGGTTTTGTTGATCTAGCCTATATTACTGTGTTTATTCTCAAATCGGAAAACAAGAGACTTCCCGTTTAATCCCAATAATAATAATAATAATATTAAGCTGGAGATGAAACGTAATACCTTGTGCTTGCGAAGGCTTCCTGGGCTGGTTGGTGTAGAGATGGGAGACTGCTTGGATTTGGGTGTGGACAGCTGACTGCTGGATGTACCATTTGCTGTAATGTAGATAAAAACACAATATGTTAATAGAGGGCAAATACTAACACATACCTACCCTTACAGGCTTAAACTTTTCAAGCTAGCACAGAAAATTATATCAGTTTAGCTTGTATTCTTCACGATGTAATACATCATATTTTGACATGACAGATATACAGTAAGCATTACTAAGCATGACTTTCATGGTGATTACTGTTTAATCCCCAAACACTTAAGTTAGATTTTCTTCTGATTTATTATACTTGCTGGGAAAACGTAACTGTTATGTGCCACAAAAGCAGGCAGTGATAAGCTGTTGCTGTTGAAAGTAAAAACACTTTCTGCTTGAGTTTTATGTGATTAAACATTGAGGAAAAAAACATCTTTTTTGTTTCTCTTGTGCAATGTGTTTTGATGGGGAACCTGTATCTTGCAGAAGATAAAGTATGTATCGCAATTATGCGACAAGTGGCATAGGTGTCATTGGACTCGTCATTGTACATAATTGAAGTCCTGGACTTCCCAGTTAACTTTAGCCTTAATATAATGCAGATGGTCAGCTAGAGAAATTTAGGAGCAGAGTGTATGAGTAAAATTCAGTATTAATGGGTAGACATAACTATCTCAGGGGTTAAAGTGATCTTAATCCCTCTGGCATTTGTCATAACAAATATTTCAACTGCTGAAGTTCTGTGCTTACAGATTCTGCAGTGGTTTACATTCACAGTACGTCAATTCCAAGGAAAACATAAAACATATTACATTTCTTGGTATTTACAGTTGGGGCAATCTGCGAGTTAGCCTGCTAGAGGCCAGACAACGACAGTCTCTTCAACATGACTCTGCACTTGACATGTACGGAAAGAGACAGGCTGAAAAATATATTGACGAAAACCAAAAGATGGTATTTGTACCTTTCTGTTAAATGCACCGTGCCTGACTTTCTATGTGGGCAGATCTTGACATTTAAGTTGGAGCGAGAGATTGCCGGCATAAAAAAATCTAAAGTTTAAAGAAGGTGACACTGTAGCTAGCTCAAAATGCCAACATATCTGATTTAAATTATTCAAAATATTCAGCATTTTCTTTCAGTACAGACTTCTTTTCTGTAGGCCACTAAGCAACTGCCAACAGACTGTCAGGTCTGCAATTGGGACCTTTACTTATCTCATCAGCTCCTCACAAGCTTCCTCGTGACTAGCGTCAGGACCCCCAATCGAGCTCCTTATCTACCTCCCCAGTAGCCACAGGTTTCCTCTGTGAGGACCCCCACTGTGTCTTTGTGGTGGCGAGGTCTCTGGGCAGCATTGTCTTAGTGGCCATGAACCAGCACACACCATAACAGCAGCAATCATCTCCAAAGTCGACAAGACCAAGAGGCGGGTGGTGGTGGAGCCCGCAACCCTGCACAGCACAACAGAGAGGACAGTCATAGGCGAGTACCTAGTCCGATCTCCACCCCTTCAGCGGCGGAGCTTCTCCAGGTCAGCGATGAGGCCTCCTCATTTTGACCCCAGCAGTTCAATAAAAAACCTTGGCGCATACATGCCGGTGCCCAGTAGTTCTGCCTCTTTTACGGTGAGCTTTAGTTGTAATTTTTGCCTCGCTTTGACCTTGGCTCATGTTTTGACCCGTGTACCTTGCAGCCTGCCTAACAACCTCTGTCTGTTTACCGTTCATGAACCTTGCTGCCTGCCTACCTACCTTATCCTGGTTACCATATATGAACCTTGCTGCCTGTCTAGTGACCTGTGTCTGGTAACTGTATATAAATCTTGCTACCTGCCCATTGGACATAGGGCTATTCCTTTTACAGCCCTTGTGCTCCAGCTGCACTTCAAAAGTTTGTTTGTCTTATCAGTCTCTGGGGTCTGTGGTGTTCTTCAAGTGAACCTTGACATAACTACTGAGCCACATGGAGCTTTCAGGGATGGCTGTTGCCATATCAGCACTTACCCCCCAAATTTGGACCAGTTTTGTCAATGCATTAGCACCCACTTCACAAGATGTGGCTACATAACCCTAGATAAAACTACCAGAACAATTCTCTGGAGACCGTAAGCAGTACAAGCTCTTCCTCACATCATGTCAGATGCTATTCACTTTAAAGCCTTACACCTATGCCTCTGACTATGTAAGAGTCCACACTGTTATCTCCGTCCTCTCTGGAGGTCATAGGACCTGAGCTCATCACCTTGTCAGGCACAAATAGTCCTTTGCTGAAGCCCTGGGTTTCCTTCAGCCAAACCATGAGTGAACTCTATGAGGACCACAACAGGAGAGTCAGTGTTGAAACCATGTGTAAGCTACGTTTGTAAGCTACGTTTGCTGCATTGTGACAGAATGTATTCTCTCTTTTGAATGGCCATGAAAAATAAATATTACTAGTTTACCACAGCACTGTCCAGTCTGCACTTACTGGATGCCATCTGCTGTTTTCTTTACAGGCTCTAGGGAATGGCATCTGATACCAGGACCTGATTGACATGCTGTATCTGTGCTGGATAATTGCTGAAGCCACAAAGAAATAGATTTGTCTCCCTACCCCAAGCCGACCATTAAGGAACCATGAAATTAAAACCCAGAAAACATAATTCGCTCATTAGGTTTTCTTGTATCTGTGATAAATCTCTTACTCTGCTATTGCTGGGTGTCCTACATTGCTTGGAAGGATAATACAATGCAGCATTAATAAATGAAAGAGTTAACATATATATAACGGATGACTGTCTCATGTACTGGAAAAAATAATGTTGCCTTAAAAAGACGCGGCAGTTCCAGAGATGGAATCAAAAGCCCCCTCCATGTTTTGGTTTTAGGTGCCACTTGTGGCTGCTTAAAGCAATCAATCAGTGGCAGGGGCAAATGGGGCAGTTGCCTTGGGTCCAGTCATTCCTGGGAGAGTTCCTTTATTTTTGGTGTTGGGGTGGAGGGCGTCATTGCATGCTAGGAACAGTGGGGTGGAAAGGCAAGCAAATGGTTGCCCAGGTTCCAATCAATATTAAAGACTGCCCTGAATATACTGTTGGTGTTCAGCCAAACAAATCCTCTGCAAGCCTAGGAGCTGTAAGATGAGGAAAAATGCAAATACAGAACCCCCCAATACAATGAGACACAAACAAAAATTAAAAGGGGACATGGCTCTCATATGCATTAAAGTACATATCATAGCTGGAGTGTCCCTTTAAAGTAGTGGGACTAGGCAACACTAAACTAGGTTAACTCAAACAGCAACTTAACTCTTCATAACAAATTCAAGCTGCCGTGCTTTTGAGCTGCATATTGTGTGTCTCCTATTGTGCCACAGTTGGAATTAACATTAAGTTGAGTTGGTGGTTAAATTGAAGGCCAAACTTGTGCCGCCCTATTTAGTGTAATGGGGATTTTGGTCAAAGCACCTTATCCTGGGGAGTTGGTTTTGACCAGTTAAAGCCCTTTATCAACTAACTGAACACTCAAACCAATTTGAATTCTGTTGCGGTCGGAATAGTTGAGTTGCTATTCTTTTCATTGCAAATCACTGTGACATGGCAGTCAGGCTGACTTTATTAAATAGTCAACTTGTTGGTTTTCAACAAGTTCCGTCAACTTAGCTTGGGCAACGCGACTATCAACTATATGCAATTCAAGCCTTTGTGGACCCATGTATATGAATAAACACTTTACAGCTTAATCCACTAAAGCAAGAGTTGGCAGTAGAGTTTGCAGGAGAGTTCTCTTTTCAACTCCCTTTATAAAGGTTATTTCTAATAGAAGGGTTGGGCTGACCTGGGATAATGTATCAGGAATTCTGATTAAAATACGCTTTGTACAGAGGAGCCAACCAAACAATTTTTTGAGCTGATGTTCACTGGTGTTGGGGCTTTATGATGTAAACTGAAGTCAACAAGGTCTATTCTCTAGGTGCAAGTGCTCCAACTTGCAAATTTCCCACCAATTTTAACACAAATATATAACTTGTGGTTATAGAACAAACCTACAGCCACTATATGGATTGGAAGATCCGATCATAAAAGGACAGTCAGAAAAGGTTTGTTATGATGCCTCACCTCATATAGTACATTGGTGTTGGCATATTGGTCACATGTTGGAAGCCCTTGAGCTGTAATATTAGTGATCCCATCTCCAGAAATGTGTGACCTTACCTTCTTAGCTGAGGTAGCGTGTTTTTAGTTTCTTGTGTGCTTACCTGAATCAGCAGGAGACTTGCTACGGCGTGTTGGCGCAGGGCTTTTAGCTGAACTTTTCTGGGAACCAGAGGAGGGCTTGCCTGGTGTGGCTGGGTTCCCTTTCATTACACGGCATTCTGTAGAAACAGCACGAGGTCCAGATTGTCAGAGGACTAACAGTTGGTAGAATGTACTAACCCTTGCTAATCGTAATCAGCTGTGGTAATTGTAAATAACTCAGAAACATACAAATGTACTGATCTTGAAAACACAATTAACATAATTGGTTACTCAAAAATAATATCCCATACTTGTTATTACCTAAAAAAAAAACCAGAGGAGGAAACAGAACAAAACAATTGACACAAAAATGACAAACAACCATCACAAACCCATATGTAAAAGTAGTATCCGGTATGTGAACATGTGTCACATCTCTGGTCATTTATTTACTTAGATGAAGATCTGCATCTAACATTAGGCCAAGTGGAACCTAAGTTGTACTGATTGTTCAAATTGTATGCAAGTTTCAAAGGGTGCATGGATTGCTTTAGTTTCCATGTGTGTTGCAACATGTAGAAACGTACAGTGCTTTCCTGATGGACTCGCCAGGTTCCAACATAACGATGGACTCTAGCAAGTTTACCCCAAGAAAATGGCCAACCAGGCCCTTCCAACATATTAGTGAATAGCCGATTATAAAAATAATCACCTTGGATTTGTTCCATCGTCATCCAGCCCTTATTGCAATCAGGTTTGGAGTATATGCCTAGGTACCTTGAGCATTTTATTGGGGTAGTGGTCATAATTTCAGCCATGGAAAGCACATTTTCATGAACAAGGTAGCCTGCATTTTGGAACACGCTGCACTTCATTTTATGTCTCTACTGTTTCCAGTAGCAACAGGTAATATTTTAGGCTGATAACAGTTCATTAAATCCGTTTTGTTCTTTTTTTCCCACATCTCGAATTGTCATGGTTTCTTATTTCTTTAGAATTAAATGTCTCTGTATTCTTTATGTTTTGTAACGTTAGGTATACTGCTTAGCTTGATCTCCATGTCATGGGCTGGGCTTTTAAATATTTCAGCATCCTAAATTGTACAAACATTAGTCAAACCAGATGTCTTACCGTTTTCATCAAGAGAAAAATCATCCTGGGCATATCGGAATTTTTCTGGTCCACAAGCAATAAACACATCATCCTCGCCAAAGAAATCATGCAGACAGGTCACCTGTAATGTAAGAAGAACAAACATTAGTGATACAACTATGGAAAGCCACTGTATAATACGGTTTAGATCCTGCATACATTTAGCAGGGAAATAATGCCATGTTACAAAGAGTTTAATTTTAAAATACAATGGAGACAAGTATTTGGCTTCTACCAGTCATCTAAACCACAATCTGAGCTCCACATAGAGGATGAAACATATGTATATATTTTAATACATATATATAAATACAATGACTTATTGGTTGTTAGTCACAAGTAACCTGTGATGACTAAAGAGTCTATTCTCACCTATAAGCCTCCCTTCTTTCACTAAAACCAGAGGTAGCCCATGTATCAATGATGATATAGGGCATCCACGCATTTCTACATGGACCAACAAGCCCACAAAGGGTGTTATTACAAGGTACAAGGTGGGACTAAAATGAAAATAAAATCAAGGTTTAGAAAGCAGACCTTTCAAAACATTATAGGTCTGATACATGCATTCACCTATACACTATATGGACAAAAGTATTGGGACACCTGGCTATTACACCAACAAGGACTTTAATGACATTGCATTCTTAATACACAGACATCTCTCTCTCTCTCTCTCTCTCATTATTTCTACAATATCCGATTTTTTCTATTTTTGTATCCTTTTTAAATGCCTTTTTATGCCTCTATGCCATGTTATTACACAAAAAACCCTAAATATACTTAAAAAAAATATTTTAAATGCCCTCCTGTTTGGCATTTGAGAAGTTAATCATTTAAATACCTTCCTGAGCTGCCAGCTAAAAATGTCTTTGGGCGCTGGGAAGTGATCTGATAACGGATTATTGCTGGGAGATGCAAGCTACTAATTTGATTCAAATTTCACCAGCTCATTACACTGTGTATTTATAGTAACATTTGCAGCGGCCCGGAGGCAAAGAAGATCTGAAACTGCACATTTTGTCTGAGTTAGGAAAACAAAGACAGCCTGGATAAGGGACCTCCCATCACAGCAGGGCTGTCACAGACAATGGCAGAGCCATCATTAGGAGCTGTACCACGCCTCTGCTATTGTATCTCTCCCCTCCCTCTCTTGGCTTCTAGCAGGAGATCTCGGTAGCCAGAAATACGGAGCAGCTGGGCAGCTCTGGCGAGGAAACACTGTTTAGAAAATGGGTACCTACAGCTTACCAAATGGGATGTTAAAATCTTCAACTTGTCAGGAACCAGATGGCTTGTAAAAGGGGGGGGGTATAGTTTGTATGTCTAGAACCGCATAATTGATATAGTAATACTAATGATAATATAATAATTAATAAAGCTATATGTGTTGGTATCTATTAGTACTTTTTATTTATTAAAGGGGAACTCCAGCCATCATAGGGACTTTACTGTACATGATAGTTGCAAGGTCCCTTTACATTTTCATGCTGTTGCTTTTGCAATTGCAAGTGGGATGCAGAATTCCCCGCTATGGATTTGTCCCCTCCCCCGCCCAGCTATTTTGCATGCAGGAGATGTTCTGGCGAAACACATCTCCATGCACTTGATATACGTAGTTTCAATGGGAGCACTTTTGTGCTCTTTTGCAACCACAGGGCTGCAGCTTCTAGGTCAGGTTAGAGTACTTTGTACTCTTGTTAAAAAGGGGCAAATGCTCTGTGGGGTGCTAGCCGACAAAGCCACACACTCACAAAGCCACACACTCACCTGATCTGCTGCTCTAGCATTTTAAGTTTTATGCTATTGGCCACACTTACGTCATTAGGCAGCCTCTGACCTCAAAGTGCAGAGGTTTCCAGTCCGGGTCTGTATGTATATATATATGATTAGGTGGATATCTGCCAATCTATCATTGATCTCTATATTAGAGCAGAAAAGTTCTAACAGTTTTAATTAATTAGTAGTATTGATAATTAAGGTTACTATAAAGCTGTAGGCTCATGCACATCTGATGTATAGTGATGTAATGGACAATGTGTTCTTGTTTTGGCATCCACAATCCATAATGCAGGCAGATTAAATGTACAGTTGCTGCCCTTTGTCTGTGGACGTATGACCAACATAAAAGGCCAGAGCTTCTGGTTCAGGAGCAATCACCAGCTCGAGCCTTATCTGCTGTGGAATTATTAATTATACCCAATGCTGTCTTCCCTGCTGTCACTAAGTAATTACCCAATGCCAGCCCAATTTGGGATGATGTCATGGTTTGTGCAGTCGAGAGCGCCGTGAATGCTTTCTTTCCTGCAGCATTTCGTGTGTGCGTGTATATTATATATATATTGCTTTGAACTTCACAAATGGAGGTTTACACTCTTGAAAGCTCTTTATACGGCAATACTCTTTTCTTAATAAATTATATATATATGTTATGCTGAATGTATTTCCCATACATCTATAGGAAATCAGCCAAGTGTCCTTTGAAGGTATGTGGATGTGAATGCTTGAAACTTCAAATTCTTTAATCATAGTGGCACACAGTATAATCCACCCAAAATTTTGTGAAGATTATCAAAGTGTACATGTATTCCCACTTCTGTTTTTTCTCCACAGTAAAAACCAAGACTGGTCGGCCATTCTAAATGCGTTGTGAAGATGGTGAGGTACCTTGCAACTCAACTCCAAAAACAGCCACCATATAACACGGACAGCAATATACTTAAATGTGGCTTGTCTATGAGATAACTGCCCCATAAAGAAAAACTGTATCGGCACACTTTCATTTTAATTGAATTTAAGGTTTTATTGACTGATCATGTCTAGAATCTAAATTATGTAGACAGAATGGTTGGATAATTCAGCAACGGTCAACGGTCAAAAAGGAGGTGAATATGATCCATTAATAATACCTATAGGTCAGTTTTACGCCTAGCTGCTTTTACGCGGCACATCTCTCGGTGGGAAATGGAAAGTTAATAAAATCATAAATTGTAGGCAGAAAGGTTAAGGAGCTTAACGTGTGAATATGTAGCAGAACGAGCTACTTTATGTGATACCAAGGCCTTCTGCTCTGTCAGAATGAATTACACATACATGGGGAACGGGACAGAATAGAGCAAACATGACCATGCATTATCCAGGAGTCCAAATTTTTATTCACTCAATGAATAAAACAGTAACCGTATTCATAGCAAGGTGCTCTGTTCTGCCAGTCCTCTCAGAGATGCAAATCTGTCGTCTGTGCTGTGCGTGAAATGTCACCTCTTTCATTTTGTGGTTTTACACCGACCAAGCACAATGGAAGGCTAGTCGGTTCCATTCTCATTGGGTATCAGTATGCGGTGCTGAGCGTAGAACGGGTGCGACGTTTAATGTGTAAAATGCAAACTGCATAATTGACTGCGGTGAATTAAAACACTTAGGCTATGAGCAGCACCAACACTTGGCAGTCCCGTCACGTTTGCTGCCGGTTGTGAAGCAGGCACATTTCATTTGGACAGCATTCCATTCAGCTCTAGGGATTTCTGAAGGCAGGAAAGGTTTGTCGACGTTGCGATACAGAAATATTGCAAATATGAGGGGGCGGAGGGGGATACATTCGAGGGCTATGCCAGACTTGGCGTTTGAATAATGTGTAGATAATTCTTCTAGGAATTGCATCACTACTGGCAAATAATGGGTTATCTCCTGCAGTGCTGAAAAATGAAAGTATAAGCGCTATGCAAGTTGTATACTAAGATAATTACACCAAGATCATATACAGAATTATTTTCAATATATTTGGGATGCAGAAGGAGAGCTTCCTGGGTGGGTTAATCTTCTGTCTCTCGGTTTTATCCCTAAAACTGTTTTTTCTTATTTGTTTTTCGCGCATCAATTTGTGTTGTTCTATAGCTTATCAATATTACATTTGGAAGATTGTAAAATAAGTAAGTAATGTAGCAAACCAAGGTCAGTATCATGACAACGGAGTTATAACTGCTCCCTTGTCAAATGTAGGGGCCTTCTTGCCCTGTATGAAGTGCTTTCTATAGATAGATGGTAAAGGAATATAAAAGGACTGGACTGAACATTACAAAAACAACCAGATCAAAACCAGACGGCAGCTGATGAGACAAGAAGCCAGACAACCTAACAACTTATTCTTTTGCTCATCAATGTTATGCCCCCCCCTCTATTGCTTGTCTTGCTTGGCAGATGTTTTGACAAGTAAAGTACCCACTGCAGAATTTAACATTTCAACGAGCTATTTAAAGGAAAGATGAATATTTTACCTCCTTGGAAACAAGTGCTGGTAACTTGCACATTTCAGTACGGGCAACTCTAACAGAGTAATCATCTCAGAGGTTTGCGCAACTGTGAGCTGTGTCTGGGTGTCCATATACCCAGGTCCAGCAAAATTATTAGATAGGGTGCACAAGTGTACTTTTTAGGGCTGAGTATATAGATAGATAGATAGAGAGAGAGAGAGAGAGAGAGAGTAAAAATAGTGAAATTAGAATACGAGTGAAATGTTTGTTTCTTGTGCTCCTGTCTTTTCCATGTTACCTGCCCTAGTATGATAAGTAAGCACCATGCAAGAGTAATGTGTGATGGAATTTCAGATGGAAGTTCAGGTCACAGATTTAGGGATACAGGGAAAGAATAATTGATAAGGAGATACATCTAAGGTCAAAGTGAAGGGTAATGTGTCAGACTCCAACAAAGAAGAGCTTTGAAGAGCTTAAAAAGTGCAATTACAATCTGAGAAAATAAGTCAGATTCAACCATGGAATTCTGCAGGGCACCACCGGGCATCAAAATCCCTTAGAAGTTGATTACACAAATTCAAGATGAAGATAGGTGTTCGCAACCAATGATTGTTCTTGGAACAAAAACAAAAGCACCCACTTCTGGATACTTGTTATAAACTAATGTCACAATAAAGCAGAGGCATTTTGGGAGAAAGTTCTGATTTTCAGACACTATCCTGCATAGTGGGGAGAGACTCTGATCCCAGGGAACTATCAAGGAAGGCTTTCTGCCGGGAGGTGGCTCTTCAGGGAAAGTGAGTGGGTGGCCATGCCTTTGGTCCCTGTCCACATCCATCACTGGTCCCACCCACTTCTGGCCCTTATACCTGCCACTCTCTACCTCTTGCAACACCACCACACCTCATAACGAGCACAATGTGAAAATAGGCCACTCTATATTATTCCCATTTTTTCTCCAGAGGTTTCTCCAGCAATATTGATTTTAGAGAATTAATTTGATGGAAGGAACATGTCATGACATGAAGCTTTGTTTAAGATGTAAACGTGTGCCAAGAGTTATGGTTAACAAATGGCTTTACAGATGTTTTTACTTGAAAAAATCTTTGGGTTGTTTTACTTTAAATTTGCACACTCCACATAAATCTATAGTACTCACAATAGCTAGCAGTCTCAGTCTGTTAATACTCCCTTTGTGGACTGTCTCAATCTACACTACTCCCATGAATGTTCCAGTTACTGTATCAGCTTCCTGATTGGCTAAACATCGTGAAGGTTATAGGCCACAGCAGCTAGAATGCACAAGGTCACGTAGCAGTACTTTCTGAAGATCTACATGTCATGCAATAAGTATGGCAGGTTTGTTTTCTAGTCCCGTCTATAAATGCCCAACAACACTCAATGTAACACATGGGCCTCCCCATTACATGGGATCCCACATGGAACAATTGTCTTAAACATGTAATGTGCCTGAGAATTCTAACACTGTCTTTGATTAGCTGGTAAAGAAATGCTATTCCAGTTGTTAATGGCAAATTTGGGGCTCACAGCAGCTATGTCATTCCTATATCACAGTGGTACCCATACGCATCACATTTTTATCTTTTACATTTTACTTCGTTTTGAACATTCCAATAAACGGATTGGACAGAGAAAAAACATGATTCTAACAGCAAGTTAAGAAACGGAGATGTTGCATAGAGATATCTGTGCAGAGTGATTATGGATTTTGACGTGTGGTGACAAAGGATTACTTTTAAATTTTGGTTCTTGGTTTTAATAATCGGGGAGTTAAATCTTGGGATTTGCAGTACTGTCAGTGCCGAGTCAAGCTTCTCACAGTAACCTTATGGGTATTTTGCTCTGAGTCCTGGGATTATTTTTTTCAGCAACTGCAGAACAAAGAGATCTGAGCGGATTCGCATTCCCCACACGTTCACTGCGCATTAACCTTGTTATTGCCAGGGTTGTCTGTGCTCTGGTTCTTCATCATAGTTTGCACACCGCTTAAGCTGGTAGTACTACACCGTATACCTACTAGTGTCCAGCCCTTATGTTCTTCACAATAGACATGTTTTATGTCTGATGAGCATCTACTGGAGTTAAAATTTAACCCTACTAATCTGCACTAATCTGTTTAACCATCTTAAAAATGCCTGCACATTTGGATTACTAGCGACGTACTTTATCCCTAAATCCTATCTTTTTTTTTTGTGGGACGTTAATGCATGTGACAACTGGGTGCCACCTTATATGTAACCTTTTTTATTAAAAAGGTAAAAATGCTTTCATAATTTCATATTTGAGGCTGTTTTGGGCAGTAGACTGTCCCTTTAAGGATTTGGCACCATAATATATACTTTGTATAAAAGATAATTAACTGATTATATAGCTAACTGCCAAGATCATTACAAAGAAAGAGCTCATCATTCCCATGTCCTAGTACAAAATATGAGGCTGAATAGCAACTGTGAAAATCGCATAGAATCATCAATCCGAAAATGCAACGCTTAACGAAGATTAACTGGAATTAAACACTTTTAATTACAATTGATACAGCCTTTGGCTACCGTCCAGACAGTATTGTCTTTTTTATGGCCTGTTATGCTCAATTGCAAATCTGATTTAGACGCAACTGTAGAAAATCTGTAATTAAGTGGAATTGTACCTTGGAACCAAAGAGGCAACACACTTTCTCTCAGGTTGATATCCCTGAGGAATATAAGGATGAATTAAATTTATGGTGGAATCAGGAACCCAACTATGCTGAGACCTACCCATCTATGCAAATAGACCCCTAACCACCCTCTTTGCTCCTTTCATGAGCTGCATCTCTCTTCCCCATCAGGACTTCACCCATGCAGGACCACAGTTCCTTTCCTTGTTCCATCAGAATTTGTACACGACTTTCAAAACCCACTTTTTTCTTCCTAACGCTCTCAGCCAGCATCTTAATCAAGCCATCTGAATGACCAATTCTACAAATCAACCAGACCCTATGAACTCATCCTCATCCAAGCAGTCCTCTCCTACTGTTTCACTTCCCCTTCAAACACCAAGTAGATTGTAAGCTTACAAGAGCCGGGACCTCTTCTTCTTTTTCTACGAGTTTGTTATCCTATCAAACTGCATTTTTTGTACAATTCTTTGTACATTATAAGCATGTTCCTGTTCCTTTAAATTATATTGCTCTTAGGGATTAAAGCAGCAATATTCTACTCTAGACATTCAACTTAATATTTTATTCTTATCCTTGAAAAGATTTGTCTTCAAGTAATACTGGAAGCTGGCACGTGTATTATTTAACATCAGAAATGTTGGCTGCTTTTCCTGTCGCTATCGTTCAGAAACAATTACATGAGCGTAACAAGCTATCTTAACAATTCAGGTTCAAAGAAGTTTAGGAACATTGCTCATTCATGTACTAACTATGCGTCTCTTAAAAAAAAAAAAAGAAGCGTTTGTGAATGAAGCTGGCATACCAGTGTACAATAGATATACCCTACTGCACACGTTCTACATTTCAACATGAAACAACAAAATGACATAAATAGCATCTTTCGACAAATATAATCATGTTTACAATAACAAGCAATACGAGCTAATTGTATTGGTATTCAGGATATACTGAATAAAGCCTAAATAGTGTAATTTTTGTTACTTAATCAGTTAGGCCAGGCTACATCACTGCCAAAATCCACAACAGGGACCTGTTTGTCCTCAAGGGTTGTCTTTTGAGTGAATTCTATTGGATCAGAAATCTATCCTTCAGGCTTTCATATGAAGTAGTAGAGCTCTAGAGGCATTCTCTTTTGACGCTGCACGTTATGTTGTTCATAAATATAATTTCTCTTTTCTTTTTTACCTCTCAAGAGACCTGCATAGGACAGTATGTTCTTGCTTAACTTAACTTTCTCACTCATGTTTTCAAGTTACATATCAGTTTAAATGTGCTACCAAAACCATGAACATTAGAACCATGAACATAGCAGCATGTAATTTGTAATCCCACATAACATTGTTCACACTGCTGTAAACCTTTATCACAGTGTAATTAGAAGTGATAATTGGTACATAATTTACTGTTTTGTTAAATGTAGCATTCATGCAACCTGATCATCAAATTTTCAATGCCATTTTTTGTTTCAAATGTGTGCCATTTCACACTAATATACCGTATATGACGAACCGAAACATTCAACACTTTGATTACAGAGACTGAATTTATTAATTCTCCCTTCTAAAATGCACAAACTTATACCCCCTATGTTGAAACGTGCATGTCGGAAATTGTATTATTGATGTACAAGTTTTTGGTTATATTCTTCATACTTGTAATTAAAGTTTACATGTTTATGTATATTATACATAATTATAATAGTATAATAATTATTATATTAAATTGATCTATTGCATGTATCACTTTAGTAATATAATGTTTGCTTTTCTTCTTTATGTTTGCCATCCCCCACCCACAAGAGCTGGGGAGACGCAAGGGCTGCACAGAGCAAGGTACTGAAAGTTAATTTGGATGTGGGGGCTGGAAGGGTCAGGTTGGAGCTGGGTTGGTCAATGAAGAGACTGAGGGGGATTAGGGGTAGACTAAGGTTAGGGCAGTTAGATATGAGCCCCTTTTGGTCCTTACCCAGCCAGTGATTTGCCCAATCACCCACCCATCCTAGCGCATGTATATTGGTTGATGCGGCTTTGTCCCAGCATTTGGTGGGGGTCTGGAGTAATGCCTGCAGGTTGTTAAGGTGTCTGGTACACCGGTTCTTGTTATGGTGGATGAAGACCCCGCCACCTAACTGGTTAGATTACAACTAGGTGGCTTGGAGTTTACCGGGAGTGCCTAGGATTGGCTGGTGGTGTTTCAGGCCTTGGTGGTTTTATAATGTCTTAGTTCATTTATTCCAATCTGTCACACGCTCACGCTGTGCCTTTATTTCATATATTACTGGGAGAGGTTCTTTCAGAGGGAATGGCATATGCAATTGTCATGGTTTTTATCTGCTGTCAAATTGTATGTTTCTAATTTTTATGATCCAATATTTTTCTCGATTTGCTCATTCCTGACACATCAACATTTAGAAAACACACCAGGTCACCTTAAAAAAATAGAATTTGAGCAGAAGCTGCTTATTTACCAGTGTCCCTGTGAGAATATTCCCCTTAATGGAGAGTTGGCCTGCTAAAATACTGAGAATATAGAGGTCTGTTGACCCTTTGCTGCTTGTACGCATCCAAAAAAATTGCTGTTTTTTTTTTTTTAAAGTACTGTTTTAGAGATGAGTGGGGGATAAAACCATACAAAGCATATGTGTCTCAAGGAATGTTTGCATTACACCAGTTGTCTACCCCGACGTGACATTCACTGCCAACATTCCGAGATTCTAATTTAGTCACTGATTAAAAACACGCACTAGGCAATTTATTTTACAGTTGGAGAAACAGGAGATATGGAAAGAAAATAACACCCAACTGTTTTAGGGCTGAGAGATCTCACCCCTCAAGCTGGGAGCCCTTTGTGCTGCTGAGGCTGTTTCTTAGCAACCAGATTTTGCAGCTGCCAGACTACAAAAAGCGAAAGCATGACTTATGGGAAGAGTGGCACGTGTGAGAAATGAAGAGCTGAACTGCAGAGCTTGAATATACCTCTCGCAAGGAAACATCTAGAAAAGATGTTGAAGACAAATAGCTCAGTCAGTGACTGGTTAATACTGACCTGGGTTTTAAAGAGGCTGTATGTCTCCATTTTTTTTCTGCTTAGCTCCTAACTTGGTGGCCGGCTACCAAAAAAGACAATGCATTCAGACACAGAAACAACTAAGCACTCCCTGAAAAATTGGTCGATTAAAAAATTATTTCTGGGAAAGGTTTGGAATTTGGCAGTACTAGGAATGGTGTTCCTAAAGGTGCATTTAATGAGGTTTCAACAAAATAATTTATTTTTAAATCTGCCCTTCTAGCCTATTGATCATATATTAGCACATAAAGACATCAGGCTGCCACACTCCCAACCCGATTAATGTTATTGACTCTCATTATGCACCCATCCTTCCCACAGACACAGGGCACCTGCTCAGAGCTGAAATGGCACTGCAATAAATCCGTTTCATCCGATAGTCCTCATTACAGTCTTTTTATGGAGGTCATCCCACATTCATATATTAATTCAAACACCCTTTTTCTGTGATGTTAACTCTTGAAAGGGGGTTTTCTTTTTACAAGAGGGGGGCTGGTTAGAGATGGCTGAGATTTTTTTTTTAAATATGGTGTTATGGGAAAGAAGGCGATTTTAGATATATCTGGGGGAGAACAGATTTTCTTTTTAACATGGAGCGTACTTTGGAGATTAACATGATGGGCTGTGAAAGGATGGGGGCCAGGGTCCTAAATTGATACTAGAAATATTGCTGATAGAAGTCCTGTGTATAAATGTTAAAGCAAGATATAGTGAGGCCACCCTAGATTGGTGGCAGGTGTACTAAACCACAGTTTACTTGTCTATTATTTAAACATCCAGATGGTAAAATCTGTGCACCCATTCCAGATACGCCACAGACAAGCAGGCAGTTCCTATATTTTTCATAACCTACCTAAACAACCTACCTAACATCTCCATATTAGACCTATACATAGGGATGTTTTGGTCATTGAAGACGGGTCTAGCCCAGCTTGCTCACAGCACTATGGGCCAATTCTGGTATGTGGCTCAGGCTATCTGCCTGAAGGGAAGATGGTTCAATGGTTTAAATCAGTGAAACTGTAGTCTACATTTTTGATTGATCAAAATCAATCCTTTGCCCATTTCTTTAAGTCTACATTTCTGACTTCCTTGCAACTCTTAGGACTTCAAGAATATAGAGAAGACTGTAATTTTACTGAAATGCTCTTTCAAAATTTAGTGTTGTCTAATGAAAGTATTTTGTGTGGCTAATTTACATGTAATCCCTCCTGCCTGCAGCAGTTGATAAGTTATAATACACATGGAAATTCAAGGCAGTGGACTTAATACAAGGATTATTCTTAGTGTTTCGTTAACTCAGCTTTCGGAGTATATGTTTCTCATTTTAATCTTTTTTTTTTTGTTGGATTTTTTTCATCTTCAAGTCTTAATATATGTCAGCTGTCTCTGTCGATTTTACATGGTTGTCTACAATACCTCGTTTTCCTCTAAGATTTCCAATTATATTAAGTGGATATTTCAGACATTCATCAAAAACATTTTGATGTGTACTGCATATTTTTCTTTTTACCAACCATCCATTATAAATTATTTGCCCTTTATCCACAGGGTTTCCAAATCCCTATGATAATGTATAACAATGTGATTTACAAATAAAGGTTCTAGTTTTGATGACATTAACCCCTTGAAGGCTATTTACCATTCCAGCTGTCAGTTTCACTGGACACCTAGAAAAGAAGCCATTAGCCATTTACTGGTCAATAGTTTATAAGCCAGTAAATGTAGTTCAAGTTACATAGGATTTCTTCTGGTGAGACCTTAGTAACCAGTTTTCATACACCAGTGTAGGTGGCCATTTATTGATGCTCATGCATCACAAAAAGTTAACAGAAGGAGTACTGTTCACCACACAAAATGAAGAAATAACAAGAGAGCATATGTTACTATTTGAAAAACAGGTGTTTGAGCTTAAGCGCAGTTGGGCATTCCATGTAGTGGGCCTGTTCATTGCAGTTAAGGTGGATGCTTCAAGCGTAGGTTTGTTTAACTTTTCACAAAGAAGACAATTGTTTAGTAAACATTTTAAATAAACATTATTGACCATAACTCATCACCCTGTCTTTCGGAGTCATGAATAAGCCTCCTCCTGCCTTATCCTCTACCAACGCAGAGAGATAGGGGATTTTTAAGAATGTTTGTCTTCTCCTGAATCAATCGAAAGTATCTTGAGAAGGTTGACCTGGTTCGATGTATTTCTTGTTTGTCATCTCACTAACCATGTATCAGAACCTAATTACTACAAATGTCTTGGTGTATTCACAAAATTTATGTTTTCAGAATGCCAAACCAGTTTTTTAAATATAGAAATTCTGCCCGCATGTTTGGTTCTATAAACTACTATGTAGTCAAATATTTAAAAGTTCAGACCATGATGTGATGTTCTACATCTTATCAGTGAACTTCCAGAACAATGATTCTCTCCCATAAGAGCCTCACATGGATCACGTAACACTGTGTGCCAGAAAATGATGTCATATCCTGCAACTTTGAGGTATAAGGTCACAAGGGAGCAGAAGAGTCACCAATATGCGCTTCCTCACTGAACTGGTACCTGAAGGGCATTATGTGTGCTGCCTCTCTGTGCCATGGCCTATGAATATTATCATGAAACCCAATAACATGTGCAGTCCTCAACAACCCTGGATATATATGTTTCAGTCTTAAAGCATTTTCACACAGAGGGGTTGAGTGAGACAAAGTGATTTAAGTGAAAGACTTGAATGCATATTGAATAAGGAACAGTAAATTAAACACCCACCCAATTCTAAAAACAGCAACAGTAATAATGTTTTCAGCTTTTTTCAGTCTATGCCAGTTTTGGGAATTCCGATGTCTTAAGATGGGAAAGGTAAGGGATTTTTTTTATATACTTGTTAAACAGTACATGTGATACATTGTTTGTACCCACAATGTTTATTGTTAGCAAAAAGGTTATAAAATAAATCAACGTGTTCAATCCCTCAGTATTAATTTAGTGTTATTTATTTTATTGGGTTTCTTCTCTCGGACTCTGCAGACAGAATCTATTATTTTTTCATTGTAACGGCTGGCTCCATGCTTTATTAGGACTCAATGGTGCATGTGGGGAAAAAAGTGAGATGACTGCAAGTTCACCTTGATTTACGATGTCATCTGAATGACCTCACTAAGAGTATTACACATGGTCTCCTCATTCCCGCATGCATTATGTCTGCCAGTTAACAGAAAGTCTATGTCACCATGATTTTTGACACACTTCCATTGACCATTTTATACCCAGTATGATGAAGGTACAGATAGCCTTACCATATTAGACTTAGATGGCAGCTTAGGGTGCAAAGCCATTGGGGCGCCACTGTCAGGTTCTCACAAAGGAAATGTGTGTAGGAAAGGGCAAATGTGAAATAGTTCACCTATGTAATTAGCATCCTCTGGATGAGTGATGCTACAAATGATGTCTAGTATCTGTCTACACAAGAAACATATACTTTTCACCGTGCAGAATCTTGTTGGACAATCATTGATAAATTGCTTCTCATTCAAAAATCTTAATTGAAACAATGTAGGACATTTATCAATTTATTTTTTCTTGAATCTTTTTTGTCTTCTTTTTATTATTGTTAATAGCTTTAGGATGTTTTGATAATGTAAACTGCTATAAGGCAGTGTGTTTCTCACCAGATCATTAAATAAAATTGTGTTAATATTTCCGTAATAATATTCCCCTATTCTAAATGCATGACAATTTGTTCTTTGTGCAGTCCTGTTAATTAATAGATAACTTGTATTTTGACAGTATGTATTTGTATAATTTTATTATATATTGTGTAAGACATCATTTTTTTCTAGTATAAGCATTTTTTGTTAATAAATATTCAGGTCAGATAATTCTTCACTGTGTGTAGTTATGTATTAAGAACATCTATGGTGGAAAGTACTTGATATCTTGCATTTCCTTTTGCATGATATGTCCCTGCTGATTAAACACCTCTAACACCTCTTTATACATAACATCAAAGTTACATATGTGATCCTACCTGTTTTCCATCCAAGGTGTACAGCTTCTTGACCACTCCTGTTTCCAGTTTGATGGCATCAGTAATGTCTGCCAGGACTTGCTCAAAGGAATGAGCTGTCTTCTTGTTCAGGAGCACACGCACTGCTTTACGTGGTTTCACGCCACTACGGATGATTGTCACCAACTTTGGGCGCACAAAGTCCTTGTTTTCTTTGGACTGGCTGTTAGCACTGCCAAGGGACTGTGGAGACTTTAGAGCAGCTGAAGTCTTCACATTGACTGACCAGTTGGGATTCACATTCTTTGTGTATTCCAGTTTCTTGAAAAAGTTATCAGATGAGCAAACATAGCTTTCACCTAAAATGAGAGACAGTAGAAATTGAATTTTTTTTGACTACCAGAGATTTTTATTATTATTGTACATGTCTGCCCATTGTATTGTTACGGTTATTGGGTCCACAAACAACTTGATAATATTGTAAAAATTTGTTTAACCCTCATTTTCATCAAAAGGTGGAAGAGATACATTCATCCCCTCCATGATCACCAGGCAGTGGCAGAGGGGCTCCATATGTCTACCACTTTACAGAACCAACGTTTCTTATACCTTGTCTAAATGTTTGGGCCAGCCATGGTGCTCATATGACCATGGCAACCAAACAGAATATTCCTGCTAAGTGGATCATTCCATTGGTGTATTTATCTCTTCACATAATGTTTCATCACAAATACGACTTACAGGAAAATAAAACTACATAGATGTTCTTCAAGCACCAAAATTGTGTATTTTCCAAATCCTCTGACAGTGATTAGATTTCGACAACATATTCTATAATGAATGGACTTACAAGAGATGAAGGCAAAATTTGGCACAACATGTTGTTCTAACCAAGGTCAAATTAGTGTCTAAATGAATTTCTGTTAGTAGAACTGTGCCGTAACAAGCAACCATTGTGTTAAACCAATGTAAGGTAGACTTCTATTGGTTACCATAGAAACAATGTGCCTGAAAGCAGGAGCCCACAATAGATTTCCTTCTTAAAAAGCCTGCAGCTGCTAGTCAAGGTTGCAAGATCTGTTATTCTTTCAGTGCTAAATGTTAAATAAATGGAAACCTTGAAAATTTAAAACAATTTGATTTTAAATATTCTCAATGAAGTTTTAGATATATACATGATAATCAAAACAAATGCTACATGGACCTGCAGCAATGCGTTCTGGTCCTCGGAATTATCCCCAGTGTTGCATAACTCGGGAAATGTAGGATTGACATCAGACTTGTAAGATTAGTATTGCTTGACATTCCCTCTAAACACTTCTTACACTCATCCATTTTAATTTATTTCAGCTTCTAGGCCTCACTGGGATTTGCAAATTAATTGGAACGGGTTTCGCCTCGCCAAGAAAAAGCACACTGTTTTATTTAAAAAAAAAATGCATTCATTTCAGTGTGCTGTTCCTGATACTGGATACCTGTCATGCAATCTAAAAGCATCACTAATTACACATCTTTGTGTTAAAAATGTATTTTTTGTATACTTACCCTGTAAAGGTCTGAGAGTATTTTATAATTTATTAACACGTTTTAAAGATCAGTACCTTTGCATGTATAAAATATATGTGATTTATAGTGGTGTGTGGATTTTCATATGCAAACATTTAATCACTCTGTTTTGTCTTAAAGAGAAGCACTTGGGTTTTTTAACTGTAAAACAGCACATCTCGTGAGATCAGTTACAAGTGACAGGCTTCCCATTTTCTCCTCAAGACAATTTGTTCGCACTTTCAGGGGAAATCATTCCAACAACATGAGAAGAATGACATATTTTGCCTAAGCGGTAGATTCACCATTACATATGTATGCACAGATATGAATTCTTAAGCCCCTTTTGGCATCAATATAGTATTCTCACAGCTGGATTCAACAAAATGACCGGGCAAGGGACCTGCTTGGGGTTGAGCACCACTGTAAGAGAATGGTGGTTTCTTCTCCACATATTTCTCCTCAAAAACTAGCACATATGTCCCAGCTGGTGTCACATTAGTGTTTAATGACTAGAAACAGATTTTGAAATGAAAAGTCCACAAACACACAATTTAGTTTTTTGGAATAAAGAGTACATGGGTCAATTGGACAACCAAGACAAAACCCCTTACATTTTTGACTGAAGGTTGTATTTGTATGTTAAACTAGATATATGTGGCACTGAACATTGGCTGAAACAAACTTAAACAGACTAACTATTCCATGCCACGTGAAATAAGCTACAAATCTTAAAATTGTCATGGCATTTGTATGTTAAAACAATGCCACCTGTCTATTCACAGCAAAATCTGCTTTTATTTATTAGACAGAGTTATCTTCCAGGCTCCCACAGAAGCTGAGCTGGCAAGTCAGGAAAGAATGGGGCAGATGCTCATGACTAATCATAAGCTATAAAAAATAAAATCTAATAATAATAGTAATAGTAAGCCACTTGGCGGTCTGGTGAAAGAATAAGGCCCTGTGTGATAAGGCCAGCCAGGTACATTTTGGTTATTTCATTCCACACTGGGAAAACGGGTTTCATCGGCACCTCCCTGTAATTTATTCATGCAAACTGTTTAGTTATGTGTATTTCCTAATTGGCTACTTAATTATTCACAATTTTCCCTAGTGGCCGATTCTTTGATATTTTACAGTTTAAATATATTCAATTGGTGTTTAGGGGTTTTTTGATAATATTCCATCTATGCATGCAAAGTGAAGAAATGTTCAACAAATAGGTGCTATCCCTGAATGATGTTAAGATTTAATTAGTACAATCCTACTCTTGCATGTCACACTCAGCATACCAGGATAGGACACTACATCTCTACAAGATGCTCATTGGTTTCAGGAGAGTTCTTTGCCGTCCAACCGGTTCCCCCTTGAGTTGTCTATTTGAGATATCAGAACAAAAGTCAGGGAGACAGAAAACAGAATAATTGAGGTTAAGCTGGGTGCCACTACAAGCCATGACTAGCAAATGTATGACCACCCGTGGGCAACGTGTTACAGATTCCTTGGCTTTTTATAGCGAGAAATTTAAAAAAATTGACGTCACTCTATAACATTTGTACACCCCTGACCACCGTTTGTTTGCACAGCTGCGCTGAAAGATGCAGACGGGCGATGTAGTTGGAGGGAGCAGCAGCGACAGGAGATAGGCTTCGGAGGCAAGGGACCCCAGTGAGTGGATGGCCCCTGTCGATGAAGAAGGTGGCAGAGACCTGTGGCACAGGTGGGAGGCCTACCCTGGTGGGTAGGTGACAATGCATTGTCCTCTAGTGAGGCTGAGTGGGATAATTGCTATAAGGATAGGTGTGCTTAATCTTTAGTTTTAAAAAATAAGGTTTACTGGCTCATTAACTGAAGCAGCTTTACTCACTATTTGTTAATTTTAATTATATTAGGATTTTAATCCCACAAAAGTAATAATTTTCACAGCTAACATAAAAGAATGGAAGAAAGCAAAGTAAGCACACAATCCACAGCCTAATTGGTCATTTTTCCTAAGAGCTGTATGCAGAACTGGAACTTTCCATTCGACAGCTAAAAACACTGGGGTAAGTGGAAATCAGCAATAAACTGGTATTTAGCCAGAATAGAGAAAATGATTTGGTTATAGAAATGAAAATGTTTTCCCACTTTATGAAATAAATAAGAAGAACTTCTGAGCGGCTGTTCACTACAAATAACCGATGTATAACATGTGAAAATAGCCTTAGAGCTATATTGGTTTTGGGGGGGATAGGTTAGAGGCATGGCTGGGTAGAGCTCCAATATGTTTGTTGCTGCTTTGCGAGATATTAATTGCAGTTTATATTACCAAGTAAACCATTTAGAAAATGAATACTTTATTTACAAAATTTTAATTATTAATACATGTTTTGATGAGGAGAGAACGTGGGGTACCTCCCGACCCAGCTGGATCCAAAATGTCTGAATTTTGTGTGCACATCTCCAATCTTCAAGCACTTTCTCACGGTCCAGCATAGCTGCCACACTATCCTGGCTTAGCAGATATTGGGGATCATGGCCAGTTGGGGATATTGGGGATCATGGCCCTTACTGGCTCAAGGAGATGTAAAACCAATGGAGGTATGTGCTGTTGCAATACAGACCTCCACTGCTGCTCCCACATGGCCTGCTCAGGATGCTACACTACTGAGCGACTCCAGGCTGCGCTAGATTTAAGGTGAACTGGTGGCCATGTCTCTGACCCTGTCATCCAACACATCTGTAGTGACTTGGACACATGAAATGTAGAGGAGTAGGTAGGTAGGCAGGCACCTAGTTCACATATGATGATATATAGTGCACTATTTATAGTTATGTGAAATTCTGTTTTTGCACAATAAATAGGGGACTTTTTAATGGTTGGGAGTAAATGATACTTAAATAGATAGACTTTTGTCTTGATTTAAGAAGAGGCCACCAAAGCTTCACTTCTTTGCAAATGTTCTGTTTCCCATTATCCCTCAGCGAAGATTGTATTGAAATTCTGTTGCCCTTCTAGAAAGTTGTGACACTGTTTCAGAACTCTGTATCCATAGCTGTAGCAAACTGTGGCCAGGCATCTTCTGCTAGAGATTTATTTTTTGCCATGCAGTTCCTCCGTAAGGTTATTATCTCAAATATCTTAGGGCGAGGCAATTGAAAACAGGATGCCGCAACAAGATAACAGCTGTCACATAAAGCACAGCATAAACGAGCAGGGATATTTTTATAGTATAAGAATTAGCAATGCGAGTAATCTGTATCTCCAAGCTTTACAAGCTTGGTCAAAGAAGGGCTAAAGCTGTGGCTAGAGGGTGAGGCTTTACTGAGATACTTCATGTGCCATTGTGGCCCATTGTTGTCTTTTTTTTAATGTAATTCAGCAATGTATGTACAAGAAGAATAGCATAGTCACACATTTTATTTGCATATCCCAAAGACCTGGAGAAGCAGGCTTCACCTGGAGACTCTGGGTCAGGTATCTTAATTTGTAAACACATTTTCTACTGCTTATATACATTATTATGTTTTTAGGACTGCAGAACACTGATCAACACTAACATTTTGAAAAGAGTGACCGGGATTTGCATCCTAAAGCAGCACCATCACTCCTAAACAGGACCCTAGAGAATAAAGCTTCTACCATTAGCCATACGTTTTTGGAAGGAGCGGGTTGCTTAGAAACTAGCATGTAAATATCTAGGTAATGAACATTTATAGAAATCAGTATTAATTTCCAAATCTATGTCTACAAAGGGATATAAAGAAAACAGATGCCTTGAGCAAATTTACCACGTCCCTGGAAGCTCTTCAGTAGAGTTCTGAAAAGACTGGGGAACATTTACCGTTTTGTGACATAATGTGGGGCAGGTGGAGGCTCTAACCTGTGTCCTACCCTGAGACTGTTTTAAACATTAGCTCTTTGATGCAACTCAACAGCTGTCCTGAACGATATAATATATCAGCAATATATAGCAGCAAAATGTCTATACTCCCCTTAATAAGGGAAGAAATATGATCTCTCCAAGTATTCCTTTTATTCCAAAGATCTGTATACGACCATCAAGAGAAAATTCCACTCAAATATATGGTGGAAAGAAACTTCAGTCTTTTCACGAGTACGCAGATGATATATGGAGAAAAAAGAAGTAAATAGCATAGACTTGATAAAACAATATATTCCTAGGCATAACCACAGCTGACTTTTTGGGTCATTGATGCGTGCTAGCACCCGAGTTGGTCTCGGTGCCATACTTATATGTAAGTGCAGAATACAAATGCATTGTTTTTAAGTCCAAGCTATTTACTTTTTTCCTCCATATATCGTCTGAGCACTCGCAAAAAGACTGAAGTTTCTCTCCAACATATATTTGAGTGGAATCAACAGCTGCCCCGACCATCATTGAAACTGTAACTAGTAAGTTAAAGCTATGCTGAAATAAGCTGTCTATTCACGCTCAGAACGGGTGTGCATATTATACACAGGTACAAAGTAACACAAAGTCTACATTCATTGTTTCGGAGCATTTTGTATTAAATTTAGCATGGGCACAGAATTATGGATTAAACCCAAGATTTTATGTTACATAATTTGAGAAACAAAACAACACTAAGGATCCAACTTAAGATCGCAGTCTATATGATGTTTCACTAGAAAAAATGAGTTTAAAGGACAGAAACATCCTAAAATGGTCTTGGGAAATATATTCAGAACATTGGCTCGCAGTTAAATGTATAATACGCAACTTTTCTTCATTTGGGCACTTCATAAATCACATCACAGCAGAAGGCTCCTACAGAGATCACATTGTGTTGTACATAAAATCCCTTCGGTGGATTTAAAGCATTTAGAGCAAAACTGAAATGCTGGCCACAGCAGCTTACTCTGCGTTACTTTATAGAAATCTATGCCAGTAAATGAATTGGCCTGGGGGACTCTTATCTCCTCCATTCAGAATGCAGAGCTCTTTCAGCAGCAAAAAAATCGCATATAATATTAGTATCTGACACAGCAGAAAATAAATATGGCACATGTGAATTAGCATGTGTATTTTGCGCTGTGTTAACATGTGGGTGGTAAATGGATTCTTAATCTTAACAACATGGGTGGGAGCGTGTTAAAACAGCATTTTACCCAAATTAATGTTAATTATGCTACTTCCTGGTCTTTAATGCATTTTACCACAGGGACAGATTGCATGTGCCTCCATCACAGTGAGTATGCCATATGTATAATAGGAAGGTGCACCTGTGTCCACTGGCCATTGGACACCTAGGGAATTCCTTTCCCACATGAATCTCTATTAGTGTCCCTGGGAGCACAGCAATTGATTATTAGTGCAAGTAGGAAATACAATTCTTTTATGGAAGTTGATACCTTTGATCAGGTCAGCATAGAAAAACATGTAACGTTACATAACCTTGAGGGATTGCCAAGCTCTCTTCTTCGGATAGAAACATCCATGGTTAACAAAGCATATGTCATTTTATTTTTTTTCTGTGTTGATCCAATAAAAGCTATCAACTTTGACAAACGTCTGACTGTCCCTCCTATGGACATCCCAGGGTGGAATGGCTTTGTGAAGGGCAGGGCTAGCTGTGCAAAAGAGAGGGGCTATCCCTACACAGCGTTTGGTGTATGGGGAGTGGGAGGAAAGTTGGTGGGCAGTAGTCTTCCTTGCCTGAAGAAAAAGGAAGTTGATCAGGATATTGGGAGAATCAAAGCCTCACCCAGAGACTCATACCGAATTGCCAGCCTTTTTATATTACCTATGTACAGTATAAAAGTATATATGTGTTTATGTGGCACAGGTGCTGTACGTATAGAACTAAGGACTGGAAATATGTCTGTTACACAAACTATTTGCCATATAAACAGGTAGCAGCATCATAACTGTGGCCTACATGAAGGGGTCCTTAATGCCTATGACTGATTGTTTGACTCTATCATCCAGCACTGGATTCTAAAGGTGTCCTTCCGGACATGCACGAGGACTGGTGTCTACAGAATGCAAGAGAATGTAATGAGATAAACCGAAAAAATTATTAACTGATATTGGTTACAGTCCAGAAAATGCAACGATCAGAAGAATACCAGTTCTTACTTGTTACAAAATGCATATCCGTTTTAGTGCCCCATATGCTGGTCCATCCTTAATTAAATTAATAATAATAAGAATATCTCACAGATTTTCAAGGTAGCTGCCCCACTGTCATCTACTGGTGACATTCACTGGAAGGAAGGCAGCTGTAAGTCCTTGATGGTCCTGAATAGCCATTGCTTTTGCCCTATTGAAGTAGCACCTAGGCTATTTGTTTAGTCACTAATATCCTACAGAATCACATAATTCAAAACCACAATCAAATCATATGACATTTATAATTTTGCTCCACTTGTAACCCAACGTTACGGAACACCCAGTATCTTAAGTTCTCATAAGGATGCAGATTGTATATTTCAAATCATAAAAACATTCTGCTTTTTTTGCAGCACAAGAATTGTAGAAACAATATTGGGGAACAATAAGTTGTCGTCATTTTTTTTTACCTTCTTCCAGCTCATCCATGCTGGAGATCTTGATTGTTCCATCAATGGTGTAGATGTAACGAACACCCTGGGGAAGGTTGATGTTATCAGACAGTGACCTGGTCAAATCAGCCAACAAAGCATCAAAACTTCTGAAACGATCAGGTGATACCGCGTACACTATCCCTTTGAAGTAGCGGTCTCCATTACGGTAAAACCTGACTTTTTTTGCTTTCTTTTCGTTGCTTAGAGCTTGCAAAGTACGTGTTCGGTAGAAGCTGCAGTGAGCACTGTGAGTAGGACTGGGCAACCCATTCATTCGAGATGCTCGTGCGTTCCTGGAAGTCTTATCCCTCTCATCGAAGTGACCGAAATCAAGCTCCATTTCTCTCTGGCTTCAGGGACCTGGAAGAGGTATTCAAGCAGAGATAAGAATGTTACTTGCCCAGAGAAACCAGAAAACCCCTTGTAACATTAATAATTCCATTTAGTTGTTACCAGAGCATCTCATGTTACTCAAAGTTTGTAAATAATTAATACCAAAAAGTGTCTGCTCTAAAGCATGGTTAAGTGCAGAGATTGTTAATTGAGCCAAACAGCGTGCAATAATGCACACACCAACAGCTGATCTCATATAAACCTACTGTGTCTGGACGTCAAAGATTAATGAGCTAATCTTACTGAAGCGGCGGTGACTGGTTTATCTAATGTCATCTGTCTAGTGACAATAGCATTTTATAGGATTACAAAACCCTTCTTTCCAAAAATTGCCTAAATTTGCTCCACAAATAACTGGTCAAGAACCTAATTTCAATCTTTGCATTGTTATGATCAGTACATGTATGTCAAACCTCTTTCATATACATGCAGACACCTAGTGACATGTGTTAATTCAAGGGGAATTCATAGTGTGTACAAAGCCAATATGAATGACGGAGTCTCACTATGTCTTTAAAAGCCACACCTCAGACAGATACATTTACTTTCTATTACATATAATATTGGCAGTGCCCCCCCTAATACAACTAATGCGATCTATGAGATGTGACATTCTATGTAAATTAAGACAATTCTTGCTTTCATTCAGCCTCTAATTTTATTACTCCATGTTATCTTGGTTCCTTTGACAAACCCACCCCTAGCTTACACAATCAATAAAAGAAAATTGCATAACCAGCTTATGTGAAAGATTGAATAGATACGTCACTGCTACATGGCGTGTCTTTGATGCTCTTTGGATGATTTAACTAGTATGATCCTTTTTTTTTTTTTTTTTTTACAAAATAATGGGTGCTTTACCCAAAGACAGCCAGTTTAAATGGCATGTATGGCTTAGTTTGGTACTTAGAGGACTTCTTTGTTTTAATACTATTTCTTTTCTCAAACAAAGTGAATCGATTAAAATGTGCCAAGCGAATGCAATTCCCAGTACAACTGCCATATTTATGAGTCAGTTGCCACCACAAATCCTAAATGTAAAGACACTCCTCCGTACATGTGCCATGATGTCATCTATTTGATTCTGCGGCAGCTTCAGTCAACACAAAAGAATCAGTTGCCATGGATGAAAGATGCAACAAAAAAGGCAATTATCACATGGTATATCCCACAAGTAATATAATGAAAGTAACACGAGAAAGCACATCCTCCGACATCTTAAATATAAAGGCAACCCACAGAAGTAATAAATAAATAAATATGGGTTTTGAACAGATGTGGCTGATTGCACGTGGCAAAAATGTATATGCCTAACTGATACATGTATTAATGTATTTGATGTGTAACCTATCATATATATATATATAGATATATATATATATATATATAGCGACAGAGAGAGATTATTTCTGTAGAAGAATAATAATTGCTAATAATAAGTGGTGTGATATATGCATAATGAACTGAATAAAGAAAATAACTAAAAACAATATTGGGGCATACAGTATGTCTTTGGAAGGAGGGGTTCGTGTTAATCATGTACGATTAATCTACATGAGTATTTGGGATTGCAGCTGGGAACACCAATATACATATACCATTTACAATATACACATGGGCGTGTATATATGAGATATAGATAGAAAGAGAAATAGATCAATAAAATGAATTGTAACATTTTTATATATAAAAAACATAGTTATTCACGCACATCATATAGATGGTAATCTTGATTAGATATTTCTACAATATTGCATGAACCAGCTGAATAACCATTAACTTCTGTTTTAGAATACTGACGATTAACTGAATAGCTATCAGTGTATTTTTTTTTTAGTCATATACAAATTAATACCTTTGTTGCCTATTATTATCTATTCTTTTATCCAAGTATGCAGTTCTGATAACAAAGGATTATAGATCAATACCCAAAAGCCCATACTCTCATGCACCCACGCCTACGCATATTAAAAAAATCAATAGGAATCAACAAGCCAGATTTAAATAAATTGGTCAGGGGGTTTCAAACAATGGTTTCACCATGTCATGTGAAAATGCCTACAGCGACATGTGCTCCAGGACACTGAATAGTAAAATGTGACAGGTCTCTGTATGTGTGATTTTCCAAAGCGGTTCTATTAAAAGAATATATATATATATATATATATATATATATATACAGGAATGGGTTAAATGGTGATAACGCTCAGCCTCTCCCATTTCTCTAGCATCTCTGCATGTAGTACAGTACAGGAACACCTTTCACCTCCCACAGTGGTGCGCTGAGGGATGTAGCAATATTCAATGAAGCCATTAACAATAGCAGTCCACACCTCTCCAATGCAGCACTCTATTGTGTGTGATCAGAAACATTGCCTTGCATCGCAAATCCCCCCACTTCCTAATGTGTCTTTTTGCGTCAATTAAATATGATTTTGTGCCCTGTTCTCCAATCTACTGAAAAATGAATAAACACACCTTTATACAAACAATAGGTTTTCATTAAAAAAACCCCAATGCATCCTTACACTCAAGATATTATTTCAACAGATTAATATAAAAACTGTCCAGTGTGAATCATCTCGGAATTTGCAGACTCATCCTTGAAATGGAAGAAGTTGGACAGTGGTCCATGGTTTTTTTTCTTTTGCTGGATGTAACATATACGCCGTTACCCTAACAACCAGTCTTATTGAGATTAGCTCACTCATCTGCTGTCTGTCACCTTTCTGCAAGAAGACACCCCCCCCCCAACCAAACCAGATTAACTCTCTAAAGGACTGCTTTCCTTACAATACATAGTAACACCCTGCCGCTTGAAGCAAAAGAGTTAACAGCATCCTTTCCTGGAAAGTGGACTCAATCTGTCTATCCCAATCTACTCTTAATAGACACATTTCACAATTTCACAAAATAATGCATTACCATGGGCTTTAAGCAGAGTAAGTTCAGTGGTATAAACAGTAGCATATACATTTCCCAAAAAAATGCTGGCGACAACAAAGTAATTGAGCAATTATTTGGATATTAAATGAATTTAGAGACTATAGTGATGAGCTATACATGTCTCCTCCGTCAGCGAGAGGCTTTATATGAGAAAGCATGAATATTACTGGAAAGCAGGGACTCACCGTACTGCTGGTACAGGCTGAGGATGCTGCTGGAAAGACTTCTATTCTCAGTCTGTCTTTGTTATCTGAGCTTCAAGCCAAGGGATTCCTGCCAGGGTGGGTTAGCCTGCTCCCAGGTCCTAGTGCCTTATAGACACAAGCTCCTCCTGCCTTTGGATAACCCTTTCCCCACTAAATCATATACCAGCGGGACGTTTTCCATTTTGATTATCTGGTTTTTCATTCTATGGTGGTCATCGATTGTTCTTTAATTTTAAGAGTGTGTTACACCTTTATAACTACATGGCGCTTCCTGCTGTAGTCAATCAATTTTTTTTAACTACACCTTCTTTTAAATTATACTACAGAATGCATTTTACACTGTTTTTTTCCCAACTCAGGGTGTAACCTAATGTTTTTCCGTTGTTTTCCATGTATGCAGCGTTTTATTGCTCAATGTGTTTAAATGATCACCAGTTGTTTTGCTGCTAAAAATAATATACTCATTCATTCTGGATGCTATGAAGAGTTTAGCTAGATGTAGTAAGAAAACTCATCACAAGAAAAACAAGAGAAAATAACAAAATATACTTTACTCACAGCTATTTAGTTTGTCTGATGTTGGCTTCCTGTGTAATGTATATCTCAATCCATGCCAACGCTACTTGCTCTAACATCTCTTTTAGCTTCAAGACTTCCCATACCCAGGCTAGATTGGGGATCATGGTTCGACCACAGACAATATAATATTGATAACTAAACTCCGTTTTTTTCATGGCATCTCACTGTGAACTAGACCTGGTCATCTGGCACACTGGGCAAAAACCAGCTCACCAATATGCAGGCATCAACTTGATATGCCCAGATGCACACTGCGTAATTTGGCAGACGCCTGCTTTAAAGTGCCAGGGATGCACCATCATTCCTAGTCCGGCACTGCTGCGTAGTTGAGTTGGCAGTGGAGTTTGGTTTAGTGAATACATGAGTAGTTTTTTTTTAGCCGACTAAGTACAGTTGGCCTGAGAAACTTCAATCCACTGTGGACTCCACACAACTCAAACGTTTGTGAATAGACCACATAATGTGCGGGATCAAAATCACTTGTTGATAAGGTACATGTGCATATTATATAATGACCCCACCTTTAACATTTCATTAATATCACTTAGGATATGAGTATTAATATTCCTTTAAAATAAATAAATCTCAACAGCTAGAAAAGTTGAGAAAGAGCCTCAGAAGCCAGGCTTCCAGTTGAAGTAGGCTCACTGCCAAGTCCGTCTTACTGTCAATAGATTCCAAAATGGTGGAGGGTTTCTCTTCCACATTTGGAAGACAAACTGCAGAATAGCAGTTTCCTCTGTGTTCTACATGAATCTAATTCCTAATTTCCCTTCCCCTATAGAACCGAGAAACCTGGCAGGTGGCATACTTCTTATAATGCCCATAGCCATGGAAGCATAGGGTAAGCAAAACAGTGGCTACTCAGATTCTAATGGGAATTGGAACTTATTTCAGTGACTGGTCAGATACTTAATGTCTTTTCATCCATACAAATTCAGTTGCCCCCTGTCATGTTTGTTAACTAATCCCAAGGTACAATACTTGTTTAGATATTATAACTACTTTTAATCTGGAAAACTTTCCTATTCCTTTTTGTGAATACGTGTACAAAACCAGTTAAAAACTAACAGCTGCTTTGGTGGCATGTACCTCAATTTTTAATGCATAATTAAAGCTATTAAGCGACTGTTTCGTTTTAAATTGTAATAAATAACACCCCAAACATCCTTAAAGATAACGTTAAGAAATAAGTATTTGTGAAAGCCGTGAGAAATATACAGGTATTGTCCGATGTGCTTGTAACAATCCAGGTAACTTTCATTCTTGATGAAGCAGGTGTGGAATTGTTTCAAGTACAGAGTTTTTTTTCTGCCCACTTAACAAAAAAAGTGAAGTGATTTTTTTCACATAGGGAACTTTATCATTAAACTGAGACAGGACCAATTTAACATATCTCCATTTTGTCTTTTAAAAGTCTTAGCTTTTTTTTCAATCCTCAGGCATTTTAGAAAATGTTAAATCTATAGCAATGTGAGTTAAATCCACAAGGTTTTTCAGTAAGTTGAATAGAACTGTAGATGGAAAAATGGGAAGTACAATACATTTTGGCATTGTTAACTTAACCCATTGTTTCATACATTCTAAAATTAAAACTTGGTAGACATGGAATGGAACATATTTAAAATAAGTAATAACAGATGTGGTTATTAGTGCTGAAAATGTAAAAATTGTGTTATTGCTTTTTTTAGCACTAAATCAGCAGTGCAATAACAATGTGGAAGTGACTTTCCCGCTAACAAGTATTAGAAAACTACAGGAATCACACTGTGACACAAATTGGGTATTTCCGATTTTTTGTGTCTCATCAAACATTACAAGAATACTCATATATTATTTACAACATGTTTTAATATATTTGGATCATACATAAAAAGCAGATCCTCGAAAGTGGGTGTACCAAAAGTGCATACTTGCAACATAAGAATTTTCTACCTAGAAAAACTCTGAAATTTGCCCTTACCTTCAGCACTCAGGGTTGAATGAAATCCGCTATATGACCAAAATTTGTCATGCTAGATCTGCCCCGGTCCACTGTAAGTGCTAATATTGTGAAGCGGAACCATCTAGGAGTAACAATAGCTCAGCCACAAAGCAGTAGACCACACATACTCAGAGTGGGGCTGCTGAAGCGAGTAGCACTTAAAAATCTCCTGTTCTGTGTACAATAACCCACTACAGATTTACAAACTGTCTCTGGAAACAACACCAGCACAAGCACTGTGTCAGTAGCTTCATGAAATGGGTTTCCATGGCTGAGGAGCTGCACCTAAACCAAAGATCACTATGTGGAATGCCAAGCGTTGGCTGGAGTGGTGTGAAGCCAACCACCACCGGACTCTGGAGCAGTGGAAGCATAATATCTGGAGTGATGAAGCACAATTTACTATCTAGGTTTGGCTGTTGCCAGAAGAACGCTTCCTACTAGAATGCATAGTGCCTATTGTAAGGTTTGGTGGAGGAGGAATAATGGTCTGAGGATTCAGGGTTTGGGCTAGGTCACTTAGCTCCAGTTAAGGTTATATAAATACATTTTTTACAATTGTATGCTTCCAACTTTGTGGTTCCAGTTTTGGTAAGGCCCTTTCCTTTTCAAGCATGCCTGTGCCCTGTGCACAAAAGCAAGACCCATAAAGAAATGGTCCATAATGACATAGTGTGGAAGAACTCAAGTGGCCCACACAGAGCCCTGACATTAACCCCACTGAACACCTTTAGGACGAATTGGAACACTGATTTAGTTAGTCCTTCTCATCCAACATCAGTGCCTGACCTACAAATGTTCTTTTGGCTGAATGAGCACAAATTCCCAGACACATAATCTTGTGGAAAGCCTTCCCAGAAGAGTGACAGTTCCCCTACCAGCAAAGGGGGGGACTCCACATTAATGCCCATGGTTTTGGAATGGGGTGTCCAACCACCTTGTATAGGTGTGATGGTCAGCTGACAACATACCGTATTTGCTCGATTATAAGACGAGGCAAATGCTCTGAAAAATACCTCTCGTCTTATAATCAGACCTCAAATAGAGGTCTGACTACAAGACTAACATAAAGATCCTCCGCAGCGCTGCTGGGGACCTGGATTCTCCTCCTGGATAACCCCCCCCCAAACTTACTGGTGCTTCTGACTCCCTGGTGTGTTGTCCGGGCAATGGGTAGACGTCTACGCGATTTGCGTAGGCAACTTCCATTGCAGCCGGAAGGAGGTGCGGTTAGCAGC
>VKOC01000008.1:8933106-8947650 GCA_009364415.1 Spea multiplicata | reverse complement strand
TAAGAAGTAGACAAGTTAAACCCTACCAATATCAAAATATGAAGGAATGCACTGCACATTTTCATGCATGCACCCCATAAGCCTTGCTAACAAACACGCTATGTTCTCTAATGTTACATTTACTATTCCACAAAGCACATGAATCTTAACTACAACTACGCCTAAATTCTGTCTTTTTAACAGCAATAAAACGCTTCGCTGTACAGGTCAGATGGCACAATATGTAAATTCTAACCTCTCAGATGAAATGCACATCCCATTGCTATGCCTTGGGATGGGGGTTCCAACTTGCAGTTTAGTTTATAGTTACAAAATGCTAAGAAACCACAAATGAGGCATAATAATACCAAGATCATGCACGCACTGTATACATTAAGCAAGAAATCATTGGTTTCAAGCTGAGCTATATTACAACATGATACATTGAAGATAATTCGGCTCAACCCTTCTTTAAATTGCCGAGCGCCTTTCATGGGTTACGAGATACTAAAATACCAAGGATTATATAAATAAATAGAAGACAGATACTTATTTAGTAAAATGGTTGGGTTCAGGGATTTACAAACAGTATGTACACAAAGTGTCTTCATTTACACTGTGGCCAAATTGTTTCAGCTACCAAAAGACTCAACTTAACCAGATTGTCAGGAAAATTAATTAGTTAACGCTATGCATTTTATTATATACAACCCAAATTAATTTGTTGGCACTTCAATAGGGGTACAATACACTGTAAGCTCACAAGTGCAGGGCCCTCTTCACCCACTGTACCAGTCTTTCTTATGTTCGTGTCATTGAAAATGTTGTATGCTGTCAATATTATTGTAAGTATGCATTGTAACAGCGCTACAAAATCTACTGGCGCTATATAATTACAATTAAAAAATAACATCTACCAATGATATAATTTCAATTTTCTGAATGTTTTTAATAGTTTCTGGAAATTTCAATTTTGTTCTACATTATTTTCTAATTAAATTTAGTGTGTGTGTGTGTATATATATATATATATATATATATATATATATATATATATATATAATACAAACACAAAAATAGTGCATAGGATATCTGCTTAGGATTGAACAATTTAAGAAAGAATAATAAGGGGGAGGTTCGTTAGCACATACAATATTTCCAATCAGTATTTAATAAACTCTAGCTACTTGCAAGAGTCAAAATACTACCACTGAACAATCACTGTTATCAAGAGCAAACAAATGCAGTGCAATTCTTTTTCTTTTTTTATTCCTTTTTTCAGTGCAAAGAATATGGTGTCATTTTATTCTTTAACATTCCTCATTGGTTCCCATGTTACATTGCTATGTAATTAACACACCGCTGCGTTTGAAGCAGCACTTATATGTCAGCTAAAGTGCTTTGCACCAATGTTTAATTATCTAGAATGTCAATGACACTCTGCAAGAAAACTTTGATTTCTACTGCTTAGTCAAAGTTTAGGTTCTATGTCAAGTCTCTCCATTGAACACCGCAGTCTCTACGTCTAAACTTGAGGTGCCTGTCTGAGCCTGTATGGACTGCTGTGTATAAATCAGAAGAGGGCTGGCACCATTCAGCCTAGGGGGCAAGTCCAAACTAAAAGCCCAATATAGAGCGACACAAAGTCAGATGAAAGAAGACAGAAGAACATAAAGATGCAAGTGAAGAAGCAAAGCTGCACAAAATAAAACAGGGAGATGGAAGCAGGCTGCGGAGAAAGTAAGAGACATTGAGAGAGAACTTGTGAGAGAGTATGAGAAGGTGAGTAAGAGTGAGAAGGTAAGTAGGGGGTGCCAAACATAGGATCAGCCCTTGGGGATAAATACTGTAAGTGCATCCCTGCTGGGAGCAAGAAAGAATGAAAGGGAACCTCATTTATTTGGGGGTATGACTTCCCTTTGTTCTTGTACAAAAAGTGCCACATTGCCTAATAAAATGATTAAGTGCAAAATTTAACTGAGGCTTTTTATCACAGTTTATGCAGGTTAACAATCTGTGCATAAGGTCCATATATACCCCAACTTTCTTCTTGGGCTTCTAAGTTAGACGCTTTTCAATTTGAACAAAGCAATGCCGTCAAGTTTAACAGGTGCCTCATGAGTATCATTAGTCATTTCTGATTTTGTCAGCCGGCCTATAACCTCTATTCCTGTCATATTGTTTCCATTAACATGTTCGGCATACTAACCAAACACCAGGTTTGTTGCAGTATTATTCAAGCAACAAGTTTGGGCCTACTCTAGTTATAACCAAACAACAGGAGGCTTAAACACAAATAAAACCATATCCCACTTGATAATTCTAGTGTTGTTAAGTGGCTACATAAATGTAGTCTCCACATACACGGGACTATAGAGTCTATGTGAGGGAAAAAAGCACCATCACTATTCTGGCTCAAATTCAATTTGAACAGACTGCTTGGAATAATTAGATCACCAGATCAGACATAATCCAGTCACACTATCAACCGGAACCAACTAACAATTGAATTTCCTGTATTACCCTTAGCTGGGCTCCCTGGAATGACGATGTATCAAACAAGTTAATATATTCTTACCTATTGGGAATTCTTTATTTTACAGAGAAATGTCCCTTTCTAATGGGGGTATCTATGTGTTAGTTGCAACACATAATATATTTTCCAGTACATTATATATTCCTTTTGAAAGATGAGTTGCCTTTGACTTTTAATGAGGAACTGTCACATCTGTAATAAATCACCGTTGAAATCCAGTGCCGAAACCCGTAGGTTTTGCTATAATTATTTTTACTTAAAAGTCTGGTACACAGATACCCTGAAAATATTGTCCAGCTATGATACACATCAAAGGCATGACTACAGCACTGCATGACAATCCCCCTTCGTTCCTGTGACCCTTAAGTGAAAATGTAATCAAAATGCCATACAACCTCTGTAAAAAAGAAAGGTTTTCATTCACTGTTTTAGAAATGTTCTCATTAGACAGATTTGGTAAATTAACCAGAATGCCAATAAAATGTTGAACATGCCAAATTTAAAACATAGCTACAAAGATAATGTAATCTCACTGCAGACATTAAGTGCAGAGCAGTGATGTTTTTGGTTGTAGGGTTTGACAGGTTCTATTGTCTATTCAACTTTTTTCTGTGCCCTAAAAGATACAGTAACAATGTGGCCACTGGGTACACTATTGCCAAAACCATGATATTTCACAAAGTCAAAAAGCTTATACCAGAACAGACGCACAGTGGGTTGGATACACACATCGACTACATATTTTGAGAGATTTCCATATTTTTACCCCAACCCAGTCACACAGGCACATTCACTTTTTCAGATACGTGACAAATCTTTCCCTTGACTTTCTGCTTTGGTCCCAAAATGTGTCCCTCAACTCTTCTTTCCTGCTGCCTGCATTGAGCTATGTAGCAGGATAATTCACGCTGTCTTTCTCTAACCTTTGATTGGTTCATGAAAGCTCATTTGCCAACTTTGTTACTCAATATGTGATCTCCAACATGAACAAACATAATGAACAATACTGCTTGCTCTGCACGTTTTGCTACTGAGCTGCACTCCTATGATGTAGGTTCAAGTTAGATATTTTCTGCTGATTGCCTGATTCAATGCCATTACAGAACTACTCCATATATGTTTTTATTTTATTCTTTGTAGGTAAATATTTTTATTCAATTGACTGATTATGCAACGTGTATTCAGGTATAATAAGATAATGGTAATTGAAGGGTGATTATCTGACATGATGAAGGCACTTATTATGGGTATGTTACCTCTGCGACATCATTAACACAGGAAACGTTGACTGCTCCTTTATTACTACACATGATAGTATAAATTTGGCATACATTTGGTAAATAAAGTAATTCACTTAAAGGAGACCAAAATCACACATACAGAGTCTAAAACCATGTATTTTTTTTATTTTGGACAGTGCCAGTATAATATGATGTAACAGTACTTCTATAATGGATAGAATCAATCACATGAAAGCAGATCTGTCACAGTCCTACTTCAGTCTAATGGCGGCATGCCAATTACTGTCCAGATAACCTAAGTAATAATTGCAAATGTGTTGTATAAAACCGACGTTGAAATTACAAAAAAAGCGCATGCTGCTTCTTCCTAAACATCATATTTTTTTTACAGATAAAGAAAACCAAATTTTTGTACTGCTTGAAATATCGCTTTTAACAAATACACAAATGTAAAAGTTCCAATCTTTCTGTTCGGTAGCTGGTAGCATTACAATTGCATGTTCTGTTTTTCAGAGGGCTGGAGGAGGCAATTTTACTTTTCACTTACTCTTCGGAGCAACTGCCTGAGCAGAAAGTTGCTGTACAGATCATCGGGAAGTGCAAAAGTTCTAAAGAAAAACATTGCTTCCTCCATTTAGCTAGTAAAACAGTGCCTGCCATTTCAAATAGATTGCTTTTTTTATAAGCATGCCAACTTTTACATATATATATATCTGTAAAGCTTACAAAATGATTTTATTGTAGGAACTTGCATTTTTTTCCATAGTATAAAAGATACACCATGTCATGTCTGTTACTGCTAAGAAACCATGTCTAAAATGATATCAAAGAGATTTGTGGCATTTCCAGTATATTAAATGGCTTAAAAGTACAATACAGTGAGTACAAATAAATTATTATAACAAATAGAAAGATCATAAACATGTCATTTTTTTTTTTTTACAAAAAAACACATATAAAATGTTTTTAAAAAAATCTCATTTGATATTGTTTTATTATTTCCCTAAGCAAATGTTGTTTGTTCCAGAAATGCTACATATTTCCTGAACTTATTAAAGAATTAAAAACAACCGGATTTGTACAAAAAGTCGGATCCTGAATGCTTACTGGAATAAAACGGATACATTATAATAAAAAGTGTCCCACATTATTTATATAAAACAGTGAAAACAGAGTATCACAGTGATTGTGGGGCTGTCCACTCCCAAGCAAATAGTACTTCGTATAGGAGGATATATATTACTGATAGATAGTAAAGACTGAATCCTAATGCCCTACATAGCTTAAACATGCATTTGACTTTCCATCTAAAGTTACAGGCTATGGAAAAATAATTATTCTCTTATGGAACAGTTAGCTGTAGGTACTGTTTAACCATGCATTATGAAGCGCTTAACCCAGATGTTTCTCCAGCGCAAATGACTCAGTTGGCCCTTCATAATGTCATGTTAACTCTATGCAATCTAATATGTCAGTGTGTCTCACCTACAACTCATTATTTAGTGAATAACCCCCAAGATGCTGTTTATACATAGTAGAATGCAATTAGGATCTGTATGATGCAGATCTTGTATAGGTCAAAAGAAAAAAAGTATGAACTTTGAACTAGCTGGAGGAACTTCACAAACCAAGCTCAATCCACGTGATGCTTTCTTGTCAGCATGCACATTAGCTGGACTAGCCTGCAATATAATGTAAATCTAAAGTACATTGTTAATCAAACAATTAAAAGGAGAAAAATAAGATATAAGAGTTGGGGTAGGTTATCACCTGCTTGCACTGTTCCACACTTGATGAGCCAGGCTGGGATAGGCGTTGGGCTCAAGGTTGGCTCAAGCCAATGCAGGCTTGTCTAACAACAATATAATGAATCTATAAATGTGTTGGCTGTGGATGTTTCATGACATCGGCCTATAGCTCTATATGCAAATTAACAAAAAATGAATTAGCATGATAGACATTATGGTAATCTGCAAAAATTGCATGTTTTCTATACCCTACATACTTGAATTTGGTTCAAAAGGTTAAACATATCTAACATTCTTTTTAAACTCAGGGTCCTCATTGAATACTGTTTGATTTCCACATGCCCATATCATAAGATCTTCATACTGATCAGGACAGAGCAGCTACAGCTCCAGAAGATGCCTGTCACCTATTTAGCAATTTGCTGCTGCAGTTGCATGACAAAAGTTAGTTACATCTACATGGCAACCATTTGAAACCAGTTTGCCGTTTTACTGGGAAGAATTATCAGTATTAAAAAACACTATAGCAGCACAATTTAATTTTCTGCAGTGGTTAAAATGACATTAGCTAACCAGCCACAACCTCACTTTTTTTCCATTTCTTATTTAATATCAATGGCAGAGGAAAGCAGAAAGGATGTATTGCTGTGATTTAACCCTGTGAATGTCACAAGAGCTGTTTATCCCCTTGACATTTAAATTAACAGTTTGTAATGCCACTATTCTCATTTGTTGTTTGATTTTTCACTTTGAAAATGTTGGATAGGCTGGTAGTACATTTAATATCCAATATAATTGGCATCATTTTAGTCTTTTACATACTATAGCACCTTTATAGAGGGCCTTTGGCAACCATATCTTACCGAAAATAGTGTTTACCATGAAAGTTTACTATGGCATTGTAATTCCATGCTCCAGTTCGCAAAGTTATTTTCCCAATCACATCACTGCATTAGATTAATTTGGTGATTAATAGATATTCTGTCTGCAAATGCTAGAAACACATTAATCACCATCAGAGTCTACAACTATATCTGCTGAACAACAGGGAGTATTTTTCCATTGGAAATTGTGTTGGTTGAAAAATATTGGAGTAAAATTGAAATGTCTGGGTGAATAAAAGCATGAAGGAGTGGGAATTTTAAATTGGCTTGTAAAAAAAAATAACACAGCCATCTGGCTCCAGATCATCTGAAAGATGTTAGACTGTCCCACAGCCATAGTTATTCCATTTATTGATTCTCAGATCTGTCATTGTCATGTGGACACAATGTTAGTTGTTTCCAGGCAAATGTTAATGTGTTTTGGTGCCAGATAGCAAAGCTATGCGACGCTACCCTCTGGCTCCAAAAAGGTTAGAACTGGATCTAAATTTGCCATTAATACTTTACTTGCGCAGTAATAGTATACTGCATTTTTTCACCCAGTACGACATATTCAAACTGAGCCTGTCCTGGAAATGCCATCTTTATGGGTCATGATTCAAATAGAGTACACAATTTTGGCATTTGAAAGTCATATTGTTTGGTAGCTGGACATTTAGATTGTTGCTTCAAATTCTGCTTAAATTTGAATGGCACAATTTGAAACTTAATGGCATTATGACAAAATCTTTCTGTAACATTGTTAGCAAAACTGGACTAAATAAACCGAGTGAAATAACCAGCATGTTCACCATTTTCACATTTAATGAATAGTGCCCATAGCATGTGTATCCTCCCTACGTACAGTAGAAATGCAGATTCCTTTGTACTTATTTAACAATGACTGTCACCACTAGGACTTAAATTAGCAAAGGCATAATAGGCTTGACTGCCTTCAATATAATACAAACATACAAACATGATCAGCTAAATCAAACCAAATTCCAAACATTCCTCATTGCAACTCCATGTGTGCTTGAGTATTATGTTACTAATGAAATAACAACTTCGCTGGCTGTTGATAGTTATCTGGTATTAGTGGTGGCACCATCTCCAGCCGTTAGAAGAACCATGTTCAGAAATGGTGTACATAACATAAACTTTGAAGCCTGCTTCATATAAAACAGTTATTACCCCCACCATCCCATGCCAGATTGGGTCACATTGATTTATGGCACAAACAATACATGACAAAAATAATAATCAAAAACAGTAACAGTGAAAGCTGAAAATGTATCCTTAGTTAAGAAAGCACCAGTGTGCCCGGTCTTCTTTTGTTCTGTTATGTGAACCTACAAACTGGGGACACATCAGATTGTTGAGCTTTACATGGAATCTCCAAGGGAGTCAGAGTCATCCAGAGACAGGGGAAGGTACAAATCCTGTAAAAGGTAAGAAAGGATGACAAGTTAATTCCAAGGAATATCAACACCTGGTTGTGTGTTAAAAGTCTGCAAGGGATTGGCAGGCTCTGGTCTTTCAACATCGAGAAATATGTTCTAAATGCACATCTGGCTGGTGGAAAACCACCGATACCATCATGTCAATTGCATACAGAAAGTATGATCTGGGAAGCTTTTCAATGCTAGCTTTCAGGTGGTGTGATTTTAAATTCTGAAAATGTTGAGCTATTAAAAAAGATGAAAGCAGAAAGTAACTGCGTCGTTTCTTACCTGACACTATGATAAATTAGAATATGGACCACTGACCTTTGCTGAAATATATGAAATCTGAAGTTATAGCCAGATTATCAGTTAGGCACAAAGGGTCATATCTAAGGGCACCTGAGCTCTGGGGGCCATTTACTAGAGAATCCAGTTGGCTATTTACAGACCACTAATGCAGGAGGTGACCTTCCGACTGTAGTAGCCTTGATAAAATAGCAGCCAACACTATGTAACCTCAGAATCTTAGCAGGAATATTTATTTTTTTAATAGCTGTATTTAAACTCCTGGAAAGCTGTAAAACAAAAATCATTTGGCTATAAGGTATTGAGGCTTCAAGTCAACTGACCCACTTGTCCGATCCCCATGATTAATCATGTCCGCAACAAATGTATATCCTGTCAAGTCAAATGATTCAGCTCATGTTTGCTATTAAACTGCTTATTATTTTTTTCCTATAGAATCATGTAATTTAATGGTCAGCATTTATTGTGTATCATGCTTTCTTTGTAGTTTGCAGTGTAGAGATCTTAAGTGTTTGGACGTGCAAACCCTTTGCTAAAACTAAGAGTAAGCATTCTCTGTCTCTTCCTGTTATTGGGCTAGACTTGCGTTATTCACAGCCAGCTATAAAATGTATAAAATGTAAAATGAGCCGAGGGTGTGTTTTGACTAGTGGTAATATGTTATCTTCCCATAATACTTTTAAATCATGGAGGCAAAACTCCAGTGTTTTTGTTTAATTCACTGCAACTTTTTGCAATTAGCTTTTAATGAATAAGCTGGTGTTTTTTTTATTATTATCATTATTTATTGACTTATATAGTGCCATTGGCACTCCCAGAGTGGGAGCATTGGCATGCTGTTGCTCTCCAAGGGTATTGTATTAAATTTGAACCCCCTCCATAATAAAGTGTTTTGGTGAGAAGAATAGGAAGACATAAGATAAGATGTGTGCCTCCCATAACATATTTCTCATATTTTACCCGTTCTCTATTCCACTAATAATAGGATGATGACCCTGATTGTTAATTCTTCTATCCCCACATCTCACTGCACATGGGGATTCCAGGGGAGCACCATTTTAAAAAATATATTTACTTAGAACTAGACATTAACTAGAGCAACTGCATGTTAGCCATTTTATATGGAAGGAATTGTTGTTCCTAGTTTGTGCAAAATTGGAAAGAGCCACAACTGGGTTGTTTTTTGCCTTCTTGTGGATCAACAGCAAGCAATTAACAGATATGTGAAAGGTTCAACTTGACAGAAGCATGTCTTTTTCAGCCTATCTACTAGACAAACATCCCATCTCGTTATCCTACCGTCCGTGGTAAACAATATAATAGCAAATTGTTAATCACCTAACTGGACACTCTGACTAGTGAAGGTCTATATAGGAAGGGACTTCATGGCATTGCCATAAAGAATCAGCTCATTCAATGAAAGTCACCCACAATATCACATGGCTGAGAATGGCTGCCTCCAACAAAAGTAGATAAAACCAGGGTTTTGTTGATCTAGCCTAAATTACTGTGTTTATTCTCAAATCGGAAAACAAGAGACTTCCCGTTTAATCCCAATAATAATAATAATATTATTAGGCTGGAGATGAAACGTAATACCTTGTGCTTGCGAAGGCTTCCTGGGCTGGTTGGTGTAGAGATGGGAGACTGCTTGGATTTGGGTGTGGACAGCTGACTGCTGGATGTACCATTTGCTGTAATGTAGATAAAAACACAATATGTTAATAGAGGGCAAATACTAACACATACCTACCCTTACAGGCTTAAACTTTTCAAGCTAGCACAGAAAATTATATCAGTTTAGCTTGTATTCTTCACGATGTAATACATCATATTTTGACATGACAGATATACAGTAAGCATTACTAAGCATGACTTTCATGGTGATTACTGTTTAATCCCCAAACACTTAAGTTAGATTTTCTTCTGATTTATTATACTTGCTGGGAAAACGTAACTGTTATGTGCCACAAAAGCAGGCAGTGATAAGCTGTTGCTGTTGAAAGTAAAAACACTTTCTGCTTGAGTTTTATGTGATTAAACATTGAGGAAAAAAACATCTTTTTTGTTTCTCTTGTGCAATGTGTTTTGATGGGGAACCTGTATCTTGCAGAAGATAAAGTATGTATCGCAATTATGCGACAAGTGGCATAGGTGTCATTGGACTCGTCATTGTACATAATTGAAGTCCTGGACTTCCCAGTTAACTTTAGCCTTAATATAATGCAGATGGTCAGCTAGAGAAATTTAGGAGCAGAGTGTATGAGTAAAATTCAGTATTAATGGGTAGACATAACTATCTCAGGGGTTAAAGTGATCTTAATCCCTCTGGCATTTGTCATAACAAATATTTCAACTGCTGAAGTTCTGTGCTTACAGATTCTGCAGTGGTTTACATTCACAGTACGTCAATTCCAAGGAAAACATAAAACATATTACATTTCTTGGTATTTACAGTTGGGGCAATCTGCGAGTTAGCCTGCTAGAGGCCAGACAACGACAGTCTCTTCAACATGACTCTGCACTTGACATGTACGGAAAGAGACAGGCTGAAAAATATATTGACGAAAACCAAAACATGGTATTTGTACCTTTCTGTTAAATGCACCGTGCCTGACTTTCTATGTGGGCAGATCTTGACATTTAAGTTGGAGCGAGAGATTGCCGGCATAAAAAAAATCTAAAGTTTAAAGAAGGTGACACTGTAGCTAGCTCAAAATGCCAACATATCTGATTTAAATTATTCAAAATATTCAGCATTTTCTTTCAGTACAGACTTCTTTTCTGTAGGCCACTAAGCAACTGCTAACAGACTGTCAGGTCTGCAATTGGGACCTAGCGTCAGGACCCCCAATCGAGCTTCTTATCTACCTCCCCAGTAGCCACAGGTTTCCTCTGTGAGGACCCCCACTCTGTCTTTGTGGTGGTGAGGTCTCTGGGCAGCATTGTCTTAGTGGCCATGAACAAGCACACACCATAACAGCAGCAAGCATCTCCAAAGTCGGCAAGACAAAGAGGCGGGTGGTGGTGGAGCCAGCAACCCTGGACAGCACAACAGAAAGGACAGTTATAGGGGAGTACCTAGTCCGATCTCCACCCCTTCAGCGGCGGAGCTTCTCCTGGTCTCCTCATTTTGACCCCAGCAGTTCAATAAAAAACCTTGGCGCATACATGCCGGTGCCCAGCAGTTCTGCCTCTTCTACGGTGAGCTTTAGTTGTCATTTTTGCCTCATTTTGACCTTGGCTCATGTCTGTCTGTTTACCGTTCATGAACCTTGCTGCCTGCCTACCTACCTTATCCTGGTTACCATATATGAACCTTGCTGCCTGTCTAGTGACCTGTGTCTGCTAACTGTATATAAATCTTGCTGCCTGCCCATTGGACATAGGGCTATTCCTTTTACAGCCCTTGTGCTCCAGCTGCACTTCAAAAGTTTGTTTGTCTTATCAGTCTCTAGGGTCTGTGGTGTTCTTCAAGTGAACCTTGACATAACTACTGAGCCACATGGAGCTTTCAGGGATGGCTGTTGCCATATCAGCACTTACCCCCCCAAATTTGGACCAGTTTTGTCAATGCATTAGCACCCACTTCACAAGATGGGGCTACATAACCCTAGATAAAACTACCATAACAATTCTCTGGAGACCGTAAGCAGTATAAGCTCTTCCTCACATCATGTCAGATCCTATTCACTTTAAAGCCTTACACCTATGCCTCTGACTATGTAAGAGTCCACACTGTTATCTCTGTCCTCTCTGGAGGTCATAGGACCTGAACTCATAACCTTGTCAGTCACAAACAGTCCTTTGCTGAAGCCCTGGGTTGCCTTCAGCCAAACCATGAGTGAACTCTATGAGGACCACAACAGGAGAGTCAGTGTTGAAACCATTTGTGAGCTACGTTTGTAAGCTACGTTTGCTGCATTGTGACAGAATGTATTCTCTCTTTTGAATGGCCATGAAAAATAAATATTACTACTTTACCACAGCACTGTCCAGTCTGCACTTACTGGATGCCATCTGCTGTTTTCTTTACAGGCTCTAGGGAATGGCATCTGATACCAGGACCTGATTGACATGCTGTATCTGTGCTGGATAATTGCTGAAGCCTCAAAGAAATAGATTTGTCTCCCTACCCCAAGCCGACCATTAAGGAACCATGAAATTAAAACCCAGAAAACATAATCCGCTCATTAGGTTTTCTTGTATCTGTGATAAATCTCTTACTCTGCTATTGTTGGGTGTCCTGCATTGCTTGGAAGGACAATACAATGCAGCATTAATCAATGAAAGAGTTAACATATATAACGGATGACTGTCTCATGTACTGGAAAAAATAATGTTGCCTTAAAAAGACGCGGCAGTTCCAGAGATGGAATCAAAAGCCCCCTCCATGTTTTGGTTTTAGGTGCCACTTGTGGCTGCTTAAAGCAATCAATCAGTGGCAGGGGCAAATGGGGCAGTTGCCTTGGGTCCAGTCATTCCTGGGAGAGTTCCTTTATTTTTGGTGTTGGGGTGGAGGGCGTCATTGCATGCTAGGAACAGTGGGGTGGAAAGGCAAGCAAATGGTTGCCCAGGTTCCAATCAATATTAAAGACTGCCCTGAATATACTGTTGGTGTTCAGCCAAACAAATCCTCTGCAAGCCTAGGAGCTGTAAGATGAGGAAAAATGCAAATACAGAACCCCCCAATACAATGAGACACAAACAAAAATTAAAAGGGGACATGGCTCTCATATGCATTAAAGTACATATCATAGCTGGAGTGTCCCTTTAAAGTAGTGGGACTAGGCAACACTAAACTAGGTTAACTCAAACAGCAACTTAACTCTTCATAACAAATTCAAGCTGCCGTGCTTTTGAGCTGCATATTGTGTGTCTCCTATTGTGCCACAGTTGGAATTAACATTAAGTTGAGTTGGTGGTTAAATTGAAGGCCAAACTTGTGCCGCCCTATTTAGTGTAATGGGGATTTTGGTCAAAGCACCTTATCCTGGGGAGTTGGTTTTGACCAGTTAAAGCCCTTTATCAACTAACTGAACACTCAAACCAATTTGAATTCTGTTGCGGTCGGAATAGTTGAGTTGCTATTCTTTTCATTGCAAATCACTGTGACATGGCAGTCAGGCTGACTTTATTAAATAGTCAACTTGTTGGTTTTCAACAAGTTCCGTCAACTTAGCTTGGGCAACGCGACTATCAACTATATGCAATTCAAGCCTTTGTGGACCCATGTATATGAATAAACACTTTACAGCTTAATCCACTAAAGCAAGAGTTGGCAGTAGAGTTTGCAGGAGAGTTCTCTTTTCAACTCCCTTTATAAAGGTTATTTCTAATAGAAGGGTTGGGCTGACCTGGGATAATGTATCAGGAATTCTGATTAAAATACGCTTTGTACAGAGGAGCCAACCAAACAATTTTTTGAGCTGATGTTCACTGGTGTTGGGGCTTTATGATGTAAACTGAAGTCAACAAGGTCTATTCTCTAGGTGCAAGTGCTCCAACTTGCAAATTTCCCACCAATTTTAACACAAATATATAACTTGTGGTTATAGAACAAACCTACAGCCACTATATGGATTGGAAGATCCGATCATAAAAGGACAGTCAGAAAAGGTTTGTTATGATGCCTCACCTCATATAGTACATTGGTGTTGGCATATTGGTCACATGTTGGAAGCCCTTGAGCTGTAATATTAGTGATCCCATCTCCAGAAATGTGTGACCTTACCTTCTTAGCTGAGGTAGAGTGTTTTTAGTTTCTTGTGTGCTTACCTGAATCAGCAGGAGACTTGCTACGGCGTGTTGGCGCAGGGCTTTTAGCTGAACTTTTCTGGGAACCAGAGGAGGGCTTGCCTGGTGTGGCTGGGTTCCCTTTCATTACACGGCATTCTGTAGAAACAGCACGAGGTCCAGATTGTCAGAGGACTAACAGTTGGTAGAATGTACTAACCCTTGCTAATCGTAATCAGCTGTGGTAATTGTAAATAACTCAGAAACATACAAATGTACTGATCTTGAAAACACAATTAACATAATTGGTTACTCAAAAATAATATCCCATACTTGTTATTACCTAAAAAAAAAACCAGAGGAGGAAACAGAACAAAACAATTGACACAAAAATGACAAACAACCATCACAAACCCATATGTAAAAGTAGTATCCGGTATGTGAACATGTGTCACATCTCTGGTCATTTATTTACTTAGATGAAGATCTGCATCTAACATTAGGCCAAGTGGAACCTAAGTTGTACTGATTGTTCAAATTGTATGCAAGTTTCAAAGGGTGCTAAATTCATGCACATCGTGCATGGATTGCTTTAGTTTCCACGTGTGTCCCAACATGTAGAAAAGTACAGTGCTTTCCTGCTGGACTCGCCAGGTTCCAACATAACGATGGACTCTAGCAAGTTTACCC
>VKOC01000008.1:8906870-8925635 GCA_009364415.1 Spea multiplicata | reverse complement strand
ATATAAAGTCCTATGATAAATTTGTAGGTAGTAGTAGTGCAAAATTGTTTTTCTAGCCACAGACGTAATTATAAACTACTTCTTTGCCTTACCCAAATGTTGTGTCTTCTGCTTCCCAGAATTTATATTATGGGTCTAGTGTTGCTTTGGCTAACTTAGCTGTGTTCACATAGCTGATCACCTCCCTCCAGAAACCCTTGATCGCTGGACACTTCCAAAAACAATGGAATAGACTGGCATTTTAATAATCGCACCTAGGACATGAGGTAATGGGACAGACCCCTATACTGTACAACCTCCTGGGCAGGGGCGTAACTAGAAGCCTCAGGGCCCCGGTGCGAGAATCTGTTAAGGCCCCCCAGCCAAAAAACCCCAATTTTTTTTCAACAAATTACATATTGAATCATATCTGTGAACTTTTTCAACTTACTTTATCTTCAACAATGCAGCATTCAGGATAGGAAAAAGGCACACATCACAGCCATTGATGGTATGGTTCTGCAAATATAAAGGACAGCCATTAATCAACATTGTTTATACAAAATCTACCCTCTTTCTACCCCCCTTTGTAGTTCACTTACTGTGCTGAAGTCCTGTGGTGGGAGGGCAAGGCCTCTGACGGGGCAGCGCTGAGGCAGGTGGAGACAGGGAGCAAAGGAAACAGAAGGACGCCAAGCAGTTGCTGAAAACGACTGCTTGGCGCCCCTTGGGCCCCCTGACTGGCAGAACTCCAGGGCCCGGCCGCAGTCACGACCCCTGCAACACTGAATGTTCCGCCACTGCTCCTGGGTGAGTAAAATGTTCTGTGTGATATGTTTAGTTGTTTTTCTAGATACAAAGCATATAGCATTAATCTAAGGGCAAGGAGTGAGTGTTGGTCTAAAGATTGTGTTTCTAGGGTTGGTATGTATAATGACCAGCTTTTGCCTGCATAGATGTAAAAAGATGTACTCTATATAGACAAAAGTATTGGGACACCTGACCATTACAACAACAGGGACCCTTATGACATCTCATTCTAAATACATAGACATTAATATGTAGTTGGTTCCCCCTTTGCAGTTATAACAACTTCCATTCTTCTGGGAAGGTATTCCAAAAGATAAGTGTAAAGCATTTGCGATGTCAGGCACTGATGTTGAATGATGGGTCTGTAGGATTTAGGGTTCTGTGAATCTTTTCCTGGTTTTAGTGTTAGTATGGTTCTGGATCCTGTGAGAGAGCTAACCGGTATGTTATCATGTAATATGTCATTGAATATTATTGTTAAGGGTTGAATTATATATTATTTAAGCAATTTATAATAGTCTGCTGTAAATCCATCTGTACCCGGTGCCTTGCCACTACAGAGCTGAGTGATGGTCAGACCCCCCTCCCCCACGGGTGCATTGAGTTTTTCTCCTTGTATTTTAATGAGTCGGAACAGTTTTGTGCACTTTATTTATATTAGATTAAACTAAGAACATTTAAAAAGTTTATCTTAAAATATGTTATTTGATTCATTGGCAGCATAGACATTCACCAAACAATAATGTACATCATAAATAGCTATACAATGATGAGGTAATGACCCTCTTCGACTTATGTATAACTATTGCAACACTTCTTGTCTTTGTGTTATGAGACGCTATCAAGCAGGATTGTATCCAGGGTGCCCTCAAGGTTTGTACGTTGTAACTCTTGCTCAACATTTCTGCATTTGAAGGAGTAAAGCAAAACTAAAACTTAGCTTTTAGTAAGATGATTGCTGCTGAACTGACTTTTGCTGTCCTGCAGCCTTGCGGTAACAAGATGGCCGCTGTGTCACAACGGCATAGAATGGGCAGGGCCGGCCCTACAATGGAGCCGAGTGGGGCAAGCGCTTTTTTTTTTAAAGCGGAGGAGAGAGAGGGGCCCCGAGTGGTTTTTGCTTACCCGCTCGGCGTCCCTGCTCAGCATTACAAGCCGGCACTGTGGCAGTGCAGGGAGACTCGCCGCAGGACTGTTTAAAGGTAAGTACAAAGGGAGGGCACAGGGTAGATAATGGCGTCGGCGAAGTTTAAAATGCCGCCCTGCGTTGGCAGGGGGGCGGCATTTTAAACTTTGCCCCAAGCGGCATTATGTCTTGGGCCAGCCCTGAGAATGGGACTGCAAGCAGGGGAGTATGGAGAGCCAGTATGATAATTGATGTCTGCACTTCCTCTTCCTATTTAAGAGCCTCAGAAACCTTCCAGCCTTGCCTTCTGATGGTTGTACCTATCTTGTATAGTGTCATCTCAGTACGCGTTCCTGTTGTATTCCCGTCACAGACTCGGCTTGTTCCTGTTTCCGATTCCTGGCGTTTGACTCTGGCTTCCTTCACGATTATCCTGACTTCTGGCTTCCTGACCTCGGCTTTCCCTGCTACGATCCTGACTTCTGGCTTCCTGACCTCGGCTTGCTCATTGGCTATTCTATACTGGACTCTGGTGTTCTGTCTATTGGACTTGCACAAGCTGCTCTACCTGATTACAGGTTCTACCTGATGCTGTGCGTGACATAGTGCAGATATTTCCAATAATATGTTATCATTGTGAGATATGTGATATGCACTCACAAACTTCTGTAAACAAGCCCACCTCATAAAAGGCTTTACCTCCATGATATCTTAAAATAAACAAAGGTACAGCAATAGCACAGTATCTTTACAGTAATATCATAAAAAAGATCCAGAACAATGGTATGTGCAAAAGTGCTGGATGCTTTCTTAAAGTATAGTAGCCAATATGTATAAACTGTATGTAAATAAATACACAAATAATAGATAGAAAAGGTGCAAATATTGTATTTTTATTAAATATCTGGGGGTACATTCAAAACCTTTGTGTTTAAAACCCTGTTCACCATACGCTTTTGCTACAGATCACCATAAACTCATAATTTCACGTACCCTTCTTGTAAAAAAAAAACACCTAATTTATTATACTTTGCATTTTAAAAATGCATCTTATACAAACTATTGGTGTACCAATACTCACCCACACATTCACTTACACTGTCATTACTACCGTATTTGCTCGATTATAAGACGAGGTTTTTTCCAGAGCAAATGCTCTGAAAAATACCCCTCGTCTTATAATCGGGGTCGTCTTATAATCAGACCCCAAAAAAGTCTGCTGGGGCCATGCTGCTTACCGGTCGCGAGCAGCGTCTCTTCTGTTAGAAGCAGGAGGACAGGAAGCTTGCAGCGTCCTCACAGAACTCTATCTCCCCCTCCCTCCTCTGGGGGCGGGGCCAGAGAAGTTGCTCGTACAGCCGGTCCCCTGCAGAAGTCTTCGAGTGAGAGATCTGCAGTTCAGGTAAGGGGGTGGGTTTTTGGGTAAGTATGTGTGTTTAATGTGTGATTGATGTGTGATTAATGGAATGAATGAGTATTTAAATGTTTGTGAATGAGTGTGTGTGTGATAGCATGGATGTGTAAGGGGGTGGGGGTTGTAGCATGGCATAGGGAGGCTGTAATCCCACTACTATCATCCCCAGGTTCCAGCATGTACTGGCTGCCTTGGCTTGATAGGAGTGTGATTGCTGTTAGCAGCAATCACACTCCTATCAAGCCAAGGCAGCCAGTACATGCTGGGTTAAAAGGCATATCATGGGGCTGAGTGGCATATAGGGGGTTAAAATGCATTTCTGGACCTCCAGAAATGCATTTTAACCCCCTATATGCCACTCAGCCCCATGATATGCATATATACCTCCAGAAATGCATTTTAACCCCCTATATGCCACTCAGCCCCATGATATGCCTTTTAACCCCCTATATGCCAGAGTGGCATATAGGGGTATAAGGCATATCATGGGGCAGAGTGGCAAATAGGGGGGTATAAAGCATTTCTGGGGGCAGAGTGGCATAACTGGGGGGGGCAGGTTGGCAAATAAAAGGAAATTTAAAAAATATATTTTTCTCAATCATAGCTTTTATTAAACATGAAAAAATAATTTACATGAATTAATATTTACTGGTAAAACTTTTTTCCTATAGGGTCGTCTTATATTCAGGCTTTTTGTTTTTTTCCTAAATTAATATTTTGATTTTGGGGGGTCGTCTTATAATCGGGGTCGTCTTATAATCGAGCAAATACGGTAATTAATTTATACAAGATGATTTTATATAAAATATAATTGGAAATATTTGTATATTTGTGTGCTTCCTTTTCAAAAATGCTTGTTAAGGTCATTTAGAAATTTGACAACAATCAGACTTGCCCTTCGGTTGTTACTATTGTTACAAAATGAACCTGTTATTATTCTGAAAATTATGCCTCAGCGTACAAATGATTTAGTTCCATTTTGCATTAGGAAGGGAGCAAATATAAGCAATATATGTAAATTAAGAATGAAACGTTGGGTCTATTAAACTTCCGTTATGGAGAAGCCGCCAGGTTAGGGTTAAATGCGCCGGCTTCCCTCTTCAACTATTGTGACGCTACAGTTATCCCCAACTGTGAAAGCCAACAGAAATAACCGACATAATAAATAAATATATAATAATAAATACATATATACCGGTATATAATAAATAAATACACATATATATACAAATAAATACATATAAATATATATATATAATAAATACATACATGTTATATATATATATATATAATAAATACTAAATTACTTACAGATATGCCCCTGCCTCATAGATATGCTCTATGGCCCTAGAAATGTCCATCTGCTCCCCAGATATGCTTTATGCCCCCTAAAAGTGTCACGCTGACCCCGTGAAATGCCACTCTGCTTTCTAGAAGTGACCCCCCCAACTTACCAATGCACACCCAAACTTCCTGTCCAGTGGAAGTCCGCGTGGCGCGTTAAGATTTGGCGCTGCCCTAGGCCAGACCCAGGGTAAGGGCCCCCCATCTGTCCCCTCCGGGGGCCACCTTCTTCAGGCGCACCGTGTCTTAAAAGGTCTATTTGTTTTATGGAAATAAAGGATTTTATCCGATATCAACGATTCACAAACATCAAAATGGGGAAGGTGTGACTTTTATTTTATTTACTCTGAGAAAGGATAAAAGATATGGAAAGTATATTTTTTCCTCTTTTCGATTAAAAGAAAACCCAAAACTAAATTACATTGTAAAAAAAAATAACTGCATTTTGTTTATTTGAGCTCAGCTGAGCAGGTGCCGGCTGCAGGCATGAAGACATCATCACTGTGACATCACAAAGGCTGAGCTGGTGACTGCAGAGGAGAAGGCCAGAGCAGCACTTGGATTTGATGCGTTGGAGGAGAAACATGTCTTCGCTGAAGATGCTTTTGCTGTGTTTGCTGGTGGTGTCTGAAGTCGCCGCCATGCGCCTCCCTCTCGATCGGCGTAAAGGCCGCCCCGAGGAGTCAGGAGATACGGCGCGGTCAGCGATGTCCTCTCCCAAGATCGACGTCAAGAACCTGGCCAAATGGGTGACGATTGGCGCCGCCGTACTTCTCGTGTGCCTCTGCCTCTGCGCCTTCTTCCTAAAGAACTTGTTCTACAAATACAGAGACAAGATCCCTCTGAAGAAACTGATGGGCGCCAACGGCGAGGCCGGGGACGAGGAAGACGGGGCCGGCGATGAAGATTCAGAGTGACTGCGTCGGGCTCGACGACTGGAAGCTCCGACAGATTAATGTCACCGGCGGGGATGTCTGCTCAATAAATAGGTTGCATGTAAAATTATTTCCTCGTCTTGTTCCTATTTATTTTAGGTTAAGTTTTACTTTATCAGGTTCTGGGAAGTTCTCTCACTTCTCCTCCTCTCCTAGGCTACCTGGACCAACGAACGGCGGTCAGTAGCTTAACAATAAAGGAGAGATCGTTCCCATTTAGGTAAAAATAAATCAGATCAAAATTATATATATATGAAAAAAAGAGAAGAGCAGAAGGTTACGATATGCCTGGTAGCTGCTCGCTATTTAGTTGGTAAGACCCTAGACCTATGGGGGAAGCACTCAGTAGCAGGGAAAAGGTAAAAACAGCAATGGAATAGATTTGTTAATATTTATCAAAATTCTGTCAAAATTCTTCATAATGTCCCCTAAATACCAATCAAATTGTACGATCAAATAGAGATTGTTGTTAAAAAATGCCTACTCATGCATCCTTTAATTCCTCTACTTGAAAGACTATTCAATTTTTCCGCTTCCCTCTAAGTGAATTAATGATAAAGGTACATATAAAACTTCGACTTTCTTAGGTTTAGCTCTGGCCTATCAAGAGACCAGTGTCTTAATGGTCAAGGAAATGAGAGGTTAATAGGGTCACCATTTTTCTAAGTTGCTCTTTAGTTTAGAAAACTTAACTCTCTGTCCTCCCATCTCGTTATATCTTTTCTGTGTTCTGAAAGTGTCGCTGTTGAGAGGTATGTCCATGCAAGATTATTGTGCACTTGTACCGAAGTCTGTGCAAAATAGACAATTTGCACCTAACATGAAAATAAGACCGGAGTGCTTCTTCATCCCAGAGGTTTATCCTCTGACCAGAATGAAAAACATCCAGAAAAAAACATTGTGGATCTGGTAAAACCATCACTGGTGTACTATTTATATCACCAAGCTTTTACCGATTCCCATTTCCCATGGTTATTCTTGTTTACTGGTTATTCATATTGTTAGCACTCAAACAAATTAATTAATTTATACAAGATGATTTTATATAAAATATAATTGGAAATATTTGTATGTTTGTGTGCTTCTTTTTCAAAAATGCTTGTTAAGGTCATTTAGAAATTTGACAACAATCAGACTTGCCCTTCGGTTGTTACTATTGTTACAAAATGAACCTGTTATTATTCTGAAAATTATGCCTCAGCGTACAAATGATTTAGTTCCATTTTGCATTAGGAAGGGAGCAAATATAAGCAATATATGTAAATTAAGAATGAAACGTTGGGTCTATTAAACTTCCGTTATGGAGAAGCCGCCAGGTTAGGGTTAAATGCGCCGGCTTCCCTCTTTAACTATTGTGACGCTACAGGTATCCCCAACTGTGAAAGCCAACAGAAATAACCGACATAATAAATAAATATATAATAATAAATACATATATACCGGTATATAATAAAAATACACATATAATAATAAATAAATACATTATATATATATATATTATATAAATACAATACATACATATATACTATATATATATAATAAATACTGTAAATTAACTACAGATATGCCCGCTCTGCCCCCCAGATATGCTTTATGCCCCCTAAAAGTGTCACGCTGACCCCGTGAAATGCCACTCTGCTTTCTAGAAGTGACCCCCCCAACTTACCAATGCACACCCAAACTTCCTGTCCAGTGGAAGTCCGCGTGGCGCGTTAAGATTTGGCGCTGCCCTAGGCCAGACCCAGGGTAAGGGCCCCCCATCTGTCCCCTCCGGGGGCCACCTTCTTCAGGCGCACCGTGTCTTAAAAGGTCTATTTGTTTTATGGAAATAAAGGATTTTATCCGATATCAACGATTCACAAACATCAAAATGGGGAAGGTGTGACTTTTATTTTATTTACTCTCAGAAAGGATAAAAGATATGGAAAGTATATTTTTTCCTCTTTTCGATTAAAAGAAAACCCAAAACTAAATTACATTGTAAAAAAAAATAACTGCATTTTGTTTATTTGAGCTCAGCTGAGCAGGTGCCAGCTGCAGGCATGGAGACATCATCACTGTGACATCACAAAGGCTGAGCTGGTGACTGCAGAGGAGAAGGCCAGAGCAGCACTTGGATTTGATGCGTTGGAGGAGAAACATGTCTTCGCTGAAGATGCTTTTGCTGTGTTTGCTGGTGGTGTCTGAAGTCGCCGCCATGCGCCTCCCTCTCGATCGGCGTAAAGGCCGCCCCGAGGAGTCAGGAGAGACGGCGCGGTCAGCGAGCGCCGGGAAGATGTCCTCTCCCAAGATCGACGTCAAGAACCTGGCCAAATGGGTGACGATCGGCGCGGCTGTACTTCTCGTGTGCCTCTGCCTCGGCGCCTTCTTCTTAAAGAACTTGTTCTACAAATACAGAGACAAGATCCCTCTGAAGAAACTGATGGGCGCCAACGGCGAGGCCGGGGACGAGGAAGACGGAGCCGGCGATGAAGATTCAGAGTGACTGCGTCGGGCTCGACGACTGGAAGCTCCGACAGATTAATGTCACCGGCGGGGATGTCTGCTCAATAAATAGGTTGCATGTAAAATTATTTCCTCGTCTTGTTCCTATTTATTTTAGGTTAAGTTTTACTTTATCAGGTTCTGGGAAGTTCTCTCACTTCTCCTCCTCTCCTAGGCTACCTGGACCAACGAACGGCGGTCAGTAGCTTAACAATAAAGGAGAGATCGTTCCCATTTAGGTAAAAATAAATCAGATCAAAATTATATATATATGAAAAAAAGAGAAGAGCAGAAGGTTACGATATGCCTGGTAGCTGCTCGCTATTTAGTTGGTAAGACCCTAGACCTATGGGGGAAGCACTCAGTAGCAGGGAAAAGGTAAAAACAGCAATGGAATAGATACAGGTAACGCACCATCGAGGCAGGAGAGCCCTACCTCCCAAACCTCAGTGACCCCGAGCCTTCAAAGAACCCCCCATGGATGAAACCCACAACCTGGAAGACTTCTCTCTGCATGTCCACATTCAGCCCCTGGTTCCTAGAAAGCAAAAAACCTGTCCAAAGGCCGCCGGGAAGTATTTGGATCTGCTTAAGGGTCCTTAGAACTCTGCACTGGTAGTAGTCTGCACCCCCCTCCCCCCCAAGGAGGAGTCAAGAAACATGGCTCTCCTATTGAGTTTTAGGAATCATGAAGAGGTCTTATAACTGAGCCTTGGGGTACATCAACTGAGAGAGGAAGCAGAGAAGACGAGCTACTGGAAAATGAACACTGAAAGTGTGATCAGAGAGGCAAGCTAAGAACCAGGAAAAAACAATGTCGTGGAGACCAAGATTGTGAAGGGGTTTGAAGAAAAAGAATGTGGTTCCGCAGGATCAAAAGCAGCAGGAAGTTCCAGAAGGATTAGCAAATGTTATCAACCCTTAAATTGATAAAAGTTGAATTCATATTGAAAGTTTAAGTATATACTGGTAATTGGAGTCAGGAAAGCTCGTTATACCTGGTTAGTGTCATTTGCCAAGGTTGGAAGATTCAGGGCTGTGAATACAATCTTGAGGCTGAGGCTACGTTCAAAAGCTGAGGCTAGGGCTGTAGAAAGAGGTAGCTTGGTAAAGGCCAGAGAAGTCTGCGATGAGAGGGAGAAAAGAGTAGCGAGTGAAGGTCTCTGAATTAAGCAACAGCTTGAATAGCAATCAGTTTGTTCAGTATTTTGGATTTGAAAAGGACTTACATTCCCTTATGTTGCATGACACAGAATAAAATATCTTTCAATTGTATATCATAGATGCCATTAAAATCATGAAAGATGATTAAAGTCAATTCTAAAGCTGTATATTTCTTTATTGTATCTAAGGCATAGTGGTATCAAGGTAAACATTGGTCTATTATGATAAAGGTTAACAATGATCTCAATATGGTTTCTTGGGACAAAGTTTCCCACGCCATTGTCCATCCTTATGCCATGTTTATTATGTCATTACAGACGTTCAGAGTAGGTGTTGTCAGGGACTTTAGCTCTAAGGGATTTGTCCCAGGGACATGTCTTACTGCTGGATCAGAAAAAAACATTGTGTGTGTCCCAGACAGTTCATAACAAGTATGAATCAGGGAAAAATGTGATGTATCCCATGGTCTGTTACCAGTAAAAGCTGATTCCTCCTTGCCAAAGGTTGCTACATCAATACACTGGGAAACAAGCTACTTTTCTATTAGTTGTATAACATTCCATTGCCTTGTATTAAAAACATGAATGTGAAAGGTTAGTTTCTGAGATAACTAGTTTTTTTGGCATATCATTGTGCTGGCCCATCATAGCACAGTGAGGAAAGGTTCAAATTATAGGGATTGGTTTTGTTGGCCGTATACTCTATCCTAATTGCTGGAGGTTTTTCTGTGTTGGCCACTTTGTATTTACAAAGCTACAGCGTAATGAATGTACTGTGTCACCAGGAAGGCACTGGCTCCCTGCCGGCGACCAATAGAGTCGCTCGTACGGACCTTTAACTCTTGACAGCGAAACTCGGCCTGGGGACCTGGTCCAGGAGTTAAAGGTCTGTATGAGCGACCAGTAAAGTCGCTCATACAGACCTTTAACTCCTGATGCCAAAACAAGGCCTAGGGAGACCATTGGTCTCACCGTTTCAAAAGTTAAAGGTCCGTATGAGCGACTCTATCGGTCACTGGCAGGGAGCACCTGCCGGAGACCAATAGAGTCGCTCGCACCGACCTTTAACTCCTGACACCAACCTACGAATTTCCGCTCCTGTTAACCCCTGCGATGCTGCGTAGATAAAGTAGGCTAGATGGGGAAGGGACCAGGGAGTTTAGTAGATTAACTGTCAGACTCATCATATCTCAGGCCTTACTGGATGTTGGAGTCCAGAGCGTAGGAGCATAAGAACACACAGTGATAGAAACACACTTCACAAATGATCACAAAAGCTGAAAGTTTGAATATATATGTATATTAAACAAAGCAGATACATTTCACAATAAGTAGCAGAATAGGAGGCATATAACGTATACAAACTGCTGGGGAGTCTGAAGTTAGAATAGACCAGGTAACAATCCAAAAGGGTTTGGGACTGGTAGCAGACTAAAGGGTAAATCCAGTAAGCAGTCCAGGTCAAATAGGCAACAGGCAGGCAAAAGTCAGATCCAGAGTCAGGCGAAAAATATGGTTTCAGACAAAGTAACTTAATGAACTCACACCTGTGTTACTGAGAGGCAGGGATATAAAGCCTGTTGATTAGGTCAGGTGTGTTAATGATATAGGCTTCAGGTGAGGGAGGCAGGGTTCAGTCATACCAGTAAACCAAACAGCAAGCTGTGGAGAAGAGTTCAACTCCAGGCAGACTTCTTAAAGGGGCGGCCATGCCTGGCAGTTTGCAGGGCTGGGGCCGAATCCTGACATTAACGAAGACAAACACAAAGATTCTTCGTGTTGTGTGTCCTTGTCTTTGTGTACGTTTTGCCGCCGCCATGTTCGTTTCTTCGGTATTCGGGCAGAACAACGAAAACGCGCCCGGATACAAATGCAAGTCTGGAAATAACTGAGTGTGCACAGTACCCTGCCCTGATCGGCCTGCCTAATATGTGAACAATATTTCCTTATTTATTTGTTTTATTGTTATGTGAAATGAAATTAAAAAAGAGCCGTAACATAATCAATTATTTAGCAAAAAAAAGCCTCCTGCTGCAGTCCCAGTAGGACTATAAAATAAACTATTAGTAGTTCTACAGCTCTTACAATCTACACTCGGTCAATTTACTTGACAAGTAGTACACTTACACTACTTGTAGTATGAGAGGTGAGCCTTAGAATCAGCTGAGTCTAACACTAACTCCCTTCCTGTTAAAAGAGAATCAAAACGGGTTGTAATGGTGCTCAAACAGACAAACAAATGAACGACCCCTAATGAATATCGGGAGCTATAAAATTATTTTTGTTTCCTTGGGGGTCCCTCCTCTTTTCAGACATTTGTTCGTATGCACGAATTAGACGAAACCCATTAAAAATGAACTTTGTACAAGTCTACTCCCCACTTCTGAAAGCAGCGTGTAAAAATGTGACTACTTCAGATCGTTGTATAGGTACAGATTGCTGCATTACGTTGCTCTTTCAACATTTCAAATCTCTTTATTTCATAATGTGTCATCATGAAACCATTTCAGAGCCAAATTCTGTCTCCGGTTTATTTGCTTAATCAATTAAATTGAAAAATGTGCCTTGTTTTGCTCATTTTTTGTCTTGAGGCAAGTCTCCAGTTTATGTCTGGGTTAAAGTAAGCACCATAAATCTGCTAGACCTGTTATATATTTTTTATATTTTGCAGAACTCCTAATACAAAATCATCTTAACCAATATCTTGGCCAGATGTTTTTTCTCGTTGCTCCCTTGTTCCAGAACTTTGGTCCCCATGTGTCCTTGGACACCAGTCTCCAGATCTACCCTCTTTGCTGTGTCACAGTGTCTTCTTTGGATTACACGGTATTTGATATCTTTCTTGCCTCTTGGATTACCCTATTTGCCTTTGACCTAGACCTCTGCTTGACATTCTCTTCTTTAAATTGATTGCTGCCTGACGTGACCATTTGGACTGTTCTTGATTCTGTCTATTGCTCAACCCATATTTTTGCACCCTCAGGCTTCTGCCTCTATTTAAGGCATCCTGCCACAGCAGACCATCTGATAGGGGTGCCTGGCAAGAGATAGCGCCTCCTGCTTGTATGTAATTTGCAGAATACTTGTTACCCCTGCATTGTACTATATTTTTAAATAAGAAAGAACTGATAATAAGCTAAAGAGTCCAGTGAAATGTACCAGCCATTTTCGTGTGATCCTGTGAGTAACTCGCAAGTTATTTTGCTATAGACTTGCAGGCACCATATGATGATAAATGGGTTTTCAAGAAATTCTACAGCATGAAAACCCTTTTCCGTAAAAAAAGCTAACAGAAATTCTTATTATCCCTTCAGGATTATGTTTAATCCTTAAACATAAATAGGGGCCACTTGAATAAAACTGTGCTGCCTGCCCCTAACACAGTATCTAAAACCCTTCTGCACACTGGCATAACGGACCAGTGCCCGGTGAGACCCCTTCTTCCTGTCTCCTCGTACCGGTTCAAAATTGTTTAAAAAGAGCCCTTCCGACCTGGACCGCGCCACTCCAGATCGGAAGGCCCCTTTCTAAACTATTTTGAGTTGGCACAGGGAGACAGGAGCGTATTGGGGGTCACGGTGATGTCAGTGTGCAAGAAGCCAGATAGCAAGCAGCAGGAGTGGTGAGGATGTATGTATATGTTTATGTGTGTGTATATATATATATATATATATATATATATGTAAGCATGGATGTGTACTTTTGTGTGTGTGAGCATTGATGTGTACTTGTGTGTGTGTGTGTGTGTGAGGGAATGGATGTGTAATTGTGTGTGTGTGAGCATGGATGTGTAAGTGAGGTGAGATGAGTGTGTGTTAGTGAGTATGAGTAAGTGTGTGTAATTTGTGTGGTTACATATGTTTTTTGTTGGAAGGAGGGGGCAAGGGGCAATGATAGCACAGACTAGCTGTTGGGGGTGTTGCTGTTGAAGTTGGGGGGCCGGAGGGCCTTCGCATCAGGGGGCCAGTGGTTTCTAATTACGCCCCAGCTTCTGCAACCTCACCACCTCTGCTCACAAGCGATCCATTCCAGTATGCTGTACTTTGATAGCCTCAGAGGCAACTTTCATAATTACAATCTCAGCCATAACTGCATCAGCATATTTTACTTACTCACTAATTGGGATTGGGTGAAGTCCTTGGTTATTCTTAAGTTTTGTTGCCCTTTACATGCTAGCTGAAAAACAAATAATGTGGAATCTTGTGATCATTCTCAATATTCTTGAGCAGAGTGGATTTTCTTGTAAAGCACACTAACCAGATGCTCAAGGACAAATTTAATGAGCTGTACTTTGACAATAAAGGCGTAGTTGTCATTTTGGATTTTTTAAACAGTTGTAAGCTAAAAGAACAGTGAGTGCTAAGCTGTTTTGTTTTAAGAAATGAATAGTGGGATGTAAATCAGAAAGAAATACGTGCAGCGAGAACAGGGAGAGACATGTAACCCATGATACATACATAGATATGCACATGGAAAGGCAGCCTCTTCGCATGTCTGTTTCATAGGGTAATGCTGACTTGACTGCATTAGTCTCTGACAAAATGTGTGCTCTCGGACAGGATTCTTATCTTTGCCACCTTTGTTTCCATTTATATAATTTACCAAAATAACACAAATTATTAATTTTAATGTAATCTGCAACCAAAAGTGTTTTGATGTTTGTGGAACATTCTTAATTTTTTGCTGTTGGAACCATGGGTTCATTGCTAAACATTAGCCTTACCTTCAAGGCCACAATCAGGGGCTTTGGTCTTTTTTGCACCTCATTTGTCGGTAACTTACCTATGTTGGTGCTTCTTTCTGAATGGTGAAGTGAGGTGAAGATGAAACCTCAACTGCCCTGCAAACACTCATGTCAATTGTCCCTTTAGTGAATAAACTCCAATGTGTGAGCCTGGACTGCTGCATACATGAACTCTACTCTCTGCAGTTTTACCTGCTGCCCGATGATATTCTTCAATCAATGCCTTCATAGGTCTAATGGTGAGACAAGCTGGTGTTTTGGCCTGAAGGATTCAGATTTCTAGGTGTGACTCAATGCATGATGTTAATCAAGTCATTGTGTTACTCAAACCTCAAATCCCCAGTGAATGCTTGGGTAGTCCATGGCTGTCCATCTGGGCAGCAAAGTCGGGGACGCTAGAGGTAATTGCGAAGAAGCATTTGGATTCCAGTGATATCGGTGCTATTATACAAATGCTAGGTTGCATGAACACTTCAAACAGTTTTGAAATACATTGAATCGATAATATTATGCTATTTTTCAATGAAAGATTTATGTGCTCTGTGTATTTGTACGTGGAATATGTTCAAAGGTTGTCTCCTGCTTGGACGGAGAACCTATAACTCCTACAGGTGCAATTCATTAGCATCTGTCGGTGGATACTGGATATCAGTATTTACAAGTGTGAGACGTTCCAAACTGGCTTCTGGTTATGTCTGGATACCTTACAATCTCCTCTTGTGAGGATAAGGTCTCTTTATTGTTGCAGTCTTGCAGAAATTGGCTTTTCAATGCACTGCAGATTCTCATAAACATAGAATAGTTACCATGTCTCATTTTAGCCAGTGGGTATGTCTTATCTTCCATTATTTAAAGATTCTGTGTATTTAATTGGAGATCCTACTATAATACACACGTCCTGATGTTAGTGAACTGGTTAGTTAAGTGTGCGAACACACCTGTAGGCAAAGCATGCTTTTACTCTGGTGGTAATATTCAGGAGTTGAAACAAGCAAGAACCTCATGTTACAAACAGTGGACACATTGAAAATCTAAATTAATACACTATCTGATTTAATGCAGTTTTAGGATTCCCTGTATATTATGTGACTTGTACTATACCAAGTACACCTGTTTATGAACCAAATTCTTTTAAATGTATTGATTTAAAGGTATAGCCTTGTACAACAATAACACATTACTTTTAGACAGAGAAAGCAACTTTTATTGAAAAAGAAAGCATAAACACACAGAACAGCAACAAAAATGTGAAACTATAGCAGAACTATAAAACTATCAAAATATTATAAATTAACAATAATACATTGTATAATAGAAAGGATTAAACTGGAACAACATACATTCTTATGAGATAATAATTTATATAAATCAAATCGTTAGACAATAAAAATATACATTTTTTATGAAAGCACCATGTGATATAGATAAAACAGAAAATAATCAATATAGCCGTCAGCATAGACAGTCAACTAGAACAGACACAAAATACACATTGAGGACTTTAATAAGGGAATTAATCTGAATATTAAAGTTATTTTAATTATGCATTAATTTATCTTAGAGGAATATAGATTTCTCTACCGCAATCAGTAACTAGCAAGGATACAGAATCTATAGCATGCCGCTGTCCAGAGCCCCCAAATAGTCATCTTACCCCCAGGGGTGTCTTCTGGAAGTCAGAGAAGATGGAAATTCAGACCCAGCAGGCCAACAAACGACTTCTGCCAGATTCCCAGCTAACTCATCACAGACTATGATAGAACAGAAGATGAGGTGATATCATACCACTTTGATTATTGTCGATTTGTCGACAAGGCAAGCTCCTTGTGGAAGTTAAGATGTTAGTTTAACAGACAAGCAGTACCTATTATGTTCCGTTTTGCCAAATGCCAGTGAAAATAATGAGGATATTCCAAAAGTTATGTTATTGTTTTCCTTCTGATCTCCTTGTAATTTTAATCTATTGTTTGCCTGTCTTTAATGGGAAAGTTTTAGGACCTATAATAGTTATATTATATTATTTATAGTAATTATACTATGCCCAATATTAATGAAGTTGTTTCCCTTGATCACTTATCAATGCTCTAACATATATGATGATACAATCATTATTTGGATAAATAATAACTTACTTCTAGAATGATATTTCTAGTAATGTGGCCTTGAACAAGTGATGGAAAAAACAAGCAACTATTATATTTCCAGAATGTTCATCATTCTTAGCTATATAATCAATATACTGAAATGAAATATGAAACTAAATGTTATATAGGATTTAAGGGATGTGTTTGTAAAAATCTCATCTATATTAATAAAAGACATACAAAGTAATGTTGATATGTTGATACCTAAAGTAAATATAAAGGAAAAACCCTGTCAGAGTATGCGTCAATGACGTGGTATGATTTTGGCCGCAGCATCTCATTTGTTAATGAACAGTCTGCACTCCCACAGTGTTACACGGCTTATTCATTCCCAGAAAGTGTTGCAATAAGAGAAGATACAGTTTTGCTGCCAGAATGAGAGAGAGAATGAGAAATATAGAAGAACTTAGAAAACAATTTTTATCTGTGTATCGAAAAATAGAATGTGACAGCAGAAAGGAACGAGTTGGCCCAATAAATTTATCCATTTTCTTTTGCCATCTAATTGCGAAACTTTAAGCTTTCTCTTATGTTCAGGACAAACGTGCTTAAAGGGTCAGTCAAGTGTCCAGACAGCTTCTTCAACAAAGAATGCATATTAAAATACATTCATTAAAGCTGTACAAACAAAAAGAAATAACTTATTTTTGGGAGAAGCTGCAGCACTGGAGCTTTCAGAACTATATATAGCATTGTATCATATATCTAGTAATCCATTTTGGAAGCCCTGCTTACTCTTTGCATTGATTGTTTTAGGAGCTTTGTGAGAATCCTCGGTTGTTTGTGGATGGAATAAGTTACCATGACTTACACCAAGGCAAGCTTGGGAACTGCTGGTTTGTGGCTGCCTGCTCCTGTCTGGCTCTCAGAAGGTCTCTGTGGCAGAAGGTATTAGTAGTGCATTCATCTGCAAAGCAAGTGCTAAGAAACATTTAGTCTGCACCTTGGGTTAAGTAGCACCAAGTTTATAGAGACATGGGGTATACAAGTTCCCCATTGACTTCTTAATATCCGTTGAAGCCAATCCATAAAATGAGCTCAAGCTGCAATTTTCACAGATAAAGAAAACACAATTATCCTAATTAGTTACCCTAGAATTTGGAAATAAGTCCATAATATAGACAAACAGCAATACTTTGTCTTTTTTCAGCATAGTGAACATTTAACATTTTTAGTTAAGTAACTTTATTCTTCACTGTCAGGACTGGGAGCCATTATTTTATTGGCTGGAACAATCATGACATATGTTAGTACATACGAAATGTCACTGTTCTCTCACGTTTTTACAACAGGTAATTCCTAAGTGGAGGAGACAAGAATGGGACCCAAAAAGACCACACACTTATGCAGGGATCTTCCACTTTCAGTTTTGGTGTTTAGGGGAATGGGTAGATGTTGTCATTGATGATCGTTTGCCAAGTTTGGACGGGAGTTTGATCTATTGTCATTCCAACGTGAAGAACGAGTTCTGGACAGCACTCCTGGAAAAGGCCTATGCTAAGTGAGAGCCTCTTACGTCTATGGGGACCTTAGTCTGGAAATGATTACAGTTTGGTTGAGAAAAGGGATTATGTTGTTCTTTCAGCAGCAATGTTCTTGTCTAAAAGCATAATTGTGACAGGATACTGCACTACGTAACTTGATGAGTACACAGAAGGGCATTTCACAGCTATTTGGCATCCAAAGGCAGAGTTTTACATACAGTTGATGTAGACACTTGCCTAAGACCTATGTAGAAAAAGGCATTGTATTAAAATCAGGCATTTCCGTTACATGAAACTTTAATAAGAGATGAAAAGGAGGCATTGGTTTTTATAGTATTGTTACATCATATTTCATATTTTCTTTAAAATAAGTACTAAACATACCTGGGAACTGTAAGGTTTTACACTTAAACATGAAGTGGCAGTCTCAACATTCTCGGGTTCACATAGTCTGGAGCTGACTCCTATTATACACTGCTGTCGTCATATATAAATTTGTGTGTTTGTAACGAGTATGTTATGGTTGATTTCTCAGCATGAATACAGATGACTAAATTTAGTATATCTTTAAGTAATGGCAAGTCATGGTTTCTTTGAGGACCAGTATTAGAGTTGTTTGGTTAACACATTTGACACTTATTAAACTAGTGCAACAAAGTGAATGCTCTCAAATGTGCTCCCTCGCCATTGCATACAGAAATTTCTTATAATCCAAAATCTTGTATTTGCACAACAGTGGCTCATAAACATATTATTTCTTCACAGACTGGCTGGATCTTATGAGGCTCTTGATGGTGGAAGTACTGCAGATGCAATTGTAGACTTCACTGGGGCAGTTGCAGAGAGTTTTGACCTGACCAAAGGTCACTACAGAAGCAATCTGATACAACAGACAAGACTCTTTGCGGACATGCTGAAAGCACAAAGAACAGGTGGATTAATCAGTTGTTATATCAAGGTGAATGAGACCAACGTTATTATAAGACACAGCTTGGATTGCACAAAAACTTCAATGACAGAGAATCTTTGTTCTAGTAAGAAACACCATTTTACATAATAGTTATTTCATTAATTATATGAACTAGAGATGGACAGATTGGTAACTGACTATTAACATTTGTCCAACCTCCAATGAGAA
>VKOC01000008.1:8894495-8906770 GCA_009364415.1 Spea multiplicata | reverse complement strand
GTGGACTGAAGAGCTAACACTCTCTTTCTCACACTTGATGATCACATAGAGGTCAGGTCCTATGGAAAGGATTATTATGAGATACATTTCTTGCAGTCTACTTTGAGTTTATAATAGCTCTAATACAGAATCATAGAGTGGTCATTTACCTCCAGAACCTTCCTGTTTTAACACTCCTTCCACACTACGAACAAAAACTTGAGTGATTCTTTGCGGGTAGCCACAGAAAATACTCCAGCAGGTCACAGAGGGTTTATCAAGAAGAAGTTCCCTGGAAGTACATTTCACAAATAAAGTATGACATTTATAAGATATCTTATTATTTCTATTATGTAATGGGCAATGTGATGATTTAACGGTACTAGTGTAAATAAATCCCTAGGTTTTAGGTGAACAAGCCTGGTTTCAGGGCCCAAACGTGCATTCGATTCCTTTTAATTTTTGTTTGCTGTACACAATAAAGACCATACCTGAACTGAGAAGGTTCATCAGTGAAGAGCCTGAGAAGGAAGTTACTGGTGACCCCGGGTTGGAAAGTGGTGGGAGTTATGACATATCTTCCCTTCTCCAAAACTTTCCTCAGATAGATAGATCTAAGGTTTCTATATTGCGAAGATGCAGTCCTTTCCTGCCCTTGGATCTTGTGAATGCGATATTTCCTATTTTGTTCCACCTGGTTTACAAAGATTATTATTATTATTATTTATTGTTTTATATAGCGCCAGCAAATTCCGTAGCGCTGTACGTTTGGTAGAAAAGACATAACAAGTAGAATATAACATAACAAATTGACTTACAGAGACAACAGGTGAGGAGGGCCCTGCTCAAACGAGCTTACAGTCTAGAGGGATAATAGCTTCCTTATGCATACAAATACCATCATCAATATTGAACTGACTTATGCTATGAAACAAGTGTGATGTTGAAAAACTGAACAAGAAATGGTTTTCCAGGGGACCTTTTTCTATTGGCAGTGTATCTACAAATACAAAAATACAGTAACATTAAGCAATCAAATGTGCAGCTATTACATCTTAAAGTGGGACATGCTATAAATACCTTGAGAATTTCAAAGCCTATTATAAAATTGTCTCCTCTCCCTTCCTTCTTGTGAGGTCGCAGGTCCTTCTGCTGTAGAGAAATTAGGACTTGGTCTTCTTCTTTTTTCACTTCGAAGATATACTAAAAACAGATAGAAGATTAAATAGAGAAAATGGTGCCTATTGCCTTTACTGAACATCACACACGTTGTTATTTAATTAATGTGTTTAGTTACGGTTGAAATGAGTGTATACGTGACTAAATATTAGGAAATCACAGCTTCCTCACAGAGATAGCTTTGAAATCTTCTACATCATGATATGGACTACAGACCATGGGAACCCTTTTGCTAGTTGTAGTTCTGGCCACTAAGACCTCCATATATTGGAAAGGCTATGAAACAGTAGACCAAGATATTTGTTTACCTGTAAACATGTACTGTTCAAATCACCTTTATTTATAATGATAACAGTGATACCATACATTCTCTCAGTGTGATACATAATGATGTTAACAAAGGTACCTTATACACATGGGGGATTACGCTTGATATGTTACAACAAGGCATAATTTAAAGGTGATACATAATCCAACGTAGAAGACATTGAAGTTACATCCAATTAGTAGTTGACAAATCTATAGACATAATATAGAAAGGAGATACCTTAGGTATATGTGTAAAAGACAGCAAGAGATGCACAAGGTAATATCTCATTTGAGAATTGCATAGACACCGAAATAAAAATTAGTAATTGCGAACAAATATGTCAAATATAAACAAGAAAAACGATTATACAAAACAATCGTTACCCCCACCTGTAAACATTTACAACATTCTCAAAATCATGCACATTCCATGTGTTCTTTACCTGAGGATTTTGAAAGAAGGTTGCTCTGTTGTTGAAACATCCTCCGGAACGATTTAAAAGAGGGTCTGAACTTTTGGTCCATGATCCTTGTACTTCCCCCTTTTCCCACGTCTTGCGGAAGGTGAGACATGAGGTATTTATCATCCAGCATACGTCAGCATGCGTGAAGTTGCTGCACCAGTCCTCAAAAGTTATCCTATTGAAACAACCGCACAAACTGAGAAGCTTATCAATAAGAGTTCTCTGGATTGGTCTTAAAGAGTCCATGATTGAAACTACAAGGTCACTGCTAGATTTTTCTAGGATGAACCTCATCCTCTCTGCCTGTAAGAGGTTAGGGGTTAGAAAGGCTTTTTTTTAATGTAATTTCTACTCCCTTTATCCTGGAGGGAATGGATGGAGATAGGAGGAGAGGTCCAAGTTTTATTAAGCAGTTTAACCTCCTTCACCCCTGTGGGCATTTAGTATGCCTCTCATAAATAAAAGGGAACAAAATGCATTTATATAAATCATTTTATGATAACACATATTTTTAACCCTCTTATCCCAGCTTTGCCATTAGAATTTCTATATTTGAGACCCAAAAAACGTACTCACCAGAATTCACCATCATCTCTAATGGTCAATCCAAGAGCTTCCCTTTCCGACTTGCTCACACTGTTCCACTCTTCAGACCTTACAGAATAAACAAAAAACTATGTATGAAATAACACTTTCCTTAGTGAATTCATTAAATGTAATATTTAAAAATCATTCTTTTGAATGTGCTGAACGTAATTCAATAATATTAATGCAGTTTATTTGTTAATATGAGTTATTGGAGCTGGAAGCCTGTCACCTTGCAATGCTCTCCAAAAATCTGTAGGATGTAAGCTTGCAAGTCTTCTCATATGCTTTTTATGTATTCTAACAAGTGCTGCGTAAATTGTTGGTGCTACATAAATAAAATATAATAATAATTATAATAGAATTGATTGTATTATTATTATTATTAACAAAAGACACAACTTGGAGTTGAACATCCAATTACAAGTAGGAAGTAAGTCTAGTGGAGTACATGTTAGTCTTATTTGATTAATGAGAACAAAAAAGGGCATTGATGGCAAAATACATCTTCTGCAAATTAAATATATGAGATTTTTTCTGTCTATCACCATATTAGAAGTAGTACTTACCCATCACTCCACGCTCCTCTCCATTCCTTGCTTCCCCAGGGGTTCCTCATCCGAACCATGAACAACTTGTTCCTCTTCCCACAGCAAAGTGGCTTTTGGCCTAATGGCACCTTCTTGATCTCAATCACAGAGTATGCATGGCCTTTTACAAGACCCATTAAAGTCACTGTCTCCATATCACTGCTGGAAGAAGGCTGGAGAGCACACAATATACACAAGAGTTTACCATTATGCTCTGTATACTATGAAATGGGGAAGGGAAAGAGGAGCCATACTGTAAAAAAAATATTAAATTATTGTAACACACTGTACATAGTATGTGTCAGAAAATAAGATTTATTCAGCCAATTTCTGATTGCTTTCATTGCTCCCTGGCCTTATCAAGGATAGTCTTATGCCTATCCCATGCACGCTTAAACTCCTTTCAGTAAAGTAATATTTCCTTAACTTACCTTTGCCCCTCTAATGTAAGACTATGTCCTCTTGTTGTGGTAGTTTTTCTTCTTTTAAGTATTAAAATTGACTCCCTTGACTTAAAGTATTTAAATGTTTCCCATTTCCCACCTGTCATGTCTTTATTCCAAGCTATACATGCTAAAAGCCTTTAACCTTTCCTGCAATCCATGAACCAGCTTAGTAGCTCCTCTCTGAAGTCTCTCCAAAGTATCTATATCCTTCTGGAGATACGGTCTCCAGTACCGTACACACTACTCCAAGTGAGGTCTCAACAGTGCTCTGTACAACGGCATACCTCCCAACTTTCTCCACCAGCAAATCAGGATACAGGGGGTGGAGCTTGAGAGGTATGCGCTACTGTGCAACATGTCCCACAGTGCAAACTTTGCTCCCAAACAGTTTCTGAGTTCCACCTTTGCCCCAAGCAGTTTATCAGTGGCATCCTAACCCCCAAACACTCTGTCTGTGCCCGATTTGTCCCCTAACAGCTGGTCTGCGCCATCATTGTCCTCAAACAGCTTGTCTATGCCATTATTGCCCCTTGCAACACATACTCTGTCACAAATAAGTAAACACATTTACACAAATTGACACATTCTAACGCAGATACACTTACTCATACGAACACACATGTACACCCTCATTCCAACACACACACTCCTTCTTACACCATGTACACCGATCAGCCATAACATTATGACCACTCACAGGTGAAGTGAATAACACTGATAAGCTTATAATGGCACCTGTCATTGGTGGGATATATTAGGCAGCAAGCGTAAGGTTCTGAGCCAGGGCCAAATTGTGATGGCTAGACAACTGGGGCAGAGCATCTCCAAAACTACAGCTCTTGTGGGGTGTCCCGGTCTGCAGTTGTCAGTACCTATCAAAAGTGGTCCAAGGATAGAAAAGTGGTGAACCAGCAAAAGGGCCATGGATAGCCAAGGCTCATTGATGCACTTTGCGGGGGGGGGGGCATTGATGGCTGGGTGCGTGTGCATCACTTACCTGGAACACATGGCACCAGGATGCATTCATGGAGACCCCACTTCACAACTTACAGGACTTAGAGGATCTGCTGCTAATGTCCTGGTGCCAGATACCACAGCACACCTTCAGAGGTCTAGTGGAGTCCATGCCTTGCCCGTATCTCCTTACCTCTCCTGCAGCTTTGGTTCCACTGCTCACACACTGACCTTTTGCAATATCACTATTAACAATATTAAAGAGAATGGGTCCAAGTACAGATCCCTGAGGTACCCCACTGGTAACAAGACCTTGCTCCGAATATACGAATATACTGCAACCCTCTGTTGTCTGTCACTCAGCCACTGCCTAATTCATCCACAATATTGCAGTTTATGTATGTCTTCTATGTGAGACAGTGTCAAAGGCCTAAATGAAATCTAGATAAGCAATGTCTATTCCACCTTGATCCATTATTTCAGTCACCCAATCAAAAAATCAACAATATTAGTTTGGCATGATCTCCCTAAAGTAAACACATGTTGTTTTTGTTCTTGAAATACATGTGATTTAAGATGTTTAATAAAACCCATCCTTTAACATGGTTTCCAATAATTTCTCCATTAATGTAAGATTTACCAGTCTATAGTTGCCAGACTCCTCCCTACTGCCTTTTTTGTTAATGGGCACAACAGTTGCTAACTTCCAATCTTCTGGGACTACTCTCGTTAAAAATGATTGGTTAAATAAATCCATTACCGCTTTTGGTAGAACACCATTAAGTTCTTTTAATAAGTATGTTTCCCATCAGGCCTCATCGACTCATTTTGACTTATTCGTCTTAACATCTTTCTATAGACAGAGTACCCTGGTATTGCTATTTCCCAGTAATTTTGCTCATTATACCTTGCCTCAGTTACAGCCATTAAATCTGCATTCTCAGTTGCCACTACTGTAACAAGTTCATGGATCTTATTCTCTAACCTACAAGCATTTGTAGACATGATTCTAAGCGTGTTATTTTTAACACAGATGATACAGATACTTTGTCCTTGTTTTGGAGGGCAATACCCATACCTAGAAACTCTCCGGGTTCGAGACTTGCATCAACCTTCTCATTCCATGCACACTTCTCCTCCAACAAAAGCATGTGTCCCACAAAATCAGCGGGACCTCCTGTCCGCATACAATTCCTATGTATGGCAATACCTCCTAGCAGCTTTGAAGTCATTATGAGGCTTCTCCCTCATATCTGTACTAACCAAGCTCCAGACCCACCCACCTGGGTACTAACTAAAACACCTCTTTTCTATACTGTTTAGCCCCGTTCCTAGTATAAAATCTCCTCTAACCGTCTAGCCATCCTCTCCACAAGCACATTGGATCTACACACTTCTGTTCAAAAGTCTTGAGTCACTTAGATGTTTTCATGGAAAACAAGGAAATATCATGTTATTTTAATGGACACATGTTTCAAAATTTTCGAACGGTAGTATATATCTATATATATCTATATATATATATTATATATATATATATACTATATATATATATTATTCTTTAAGTTACATACTTCCAAATGTTATCTGACTATCTGACTAGCATTGAATATTTGCTTTTAAGTTGAACACATTGTACTGATCATGTATTTCCACTTGTAAATTTAACTTGTAAACACACTCTACCCCTTCTGTTTTATTACTTTAAAACCCAATAATAAAAATAAATAAGCAGAATCCAAATGAATTAAAATCACATAGACAAGGTCTTCTGTGGATTGCAGAATAATACATTCCAGCCAAGAGGCTGTTATACCCAAATTCCCCAGACATCCTAGAGAACTTCAGACTGTTTCCTGTTGGGGAGCGAATTATTAATGATTGATTTTATGGAATTCTAAGTGATGGCAGCTGTTGCTGAGCAAATAGACGGGAGTGTATTGCTTCAGTAATGATACTATGAAATATTACCTTCTCTTTTCTTTACTAAGAAAACATTATTTAATGGAAATGTAATAAGTAACAAAAACATGCTCATCTCTGGTTCTCATTCCATACCCCAGAACAAAACAAAAACCTTTTCCACCTTCTCTGCTCATTATCCATAGTAAATTCCCTAACAAAAGTAGCTACTAGACTACCAATTCTCACTGTACCCTGAGTTATTATTAAGTAACCCACAAAGGGTCCTCTGTTCCTCCATGTTTTTCCTCAAACTCACAGGAGGCTACGGCTGCTCTGGTCTTGTGAAATGCTCTATATATTTCTCCCAGATACTCCCTGATCCAACATAGACTTAAAATTAAATCTAACAGAGAATTGTTCATTGTGATGGACTAGTGCCTCGTTATACAGCTATGTACCTCAACGCCATTTCATGTATAGTGTTTGCCCATTCTTAACCCTAATATTTGTACTTCTGGAATTATTAGTATGTAGGCATTTTCCTTTTAAAATAAATGATTCTGTATTTGTATGCTGTCCGAGGGCTGTGCCACAAAGTATGAATCATAAAGTATTCTTGGCACAAAGAGCTTTAATCTTTTTTTCTCATTGGAGGTTGGACAAATGTTAATAGTCAGTTACCAATCTGTCCATCTCTAGTTCATATAATTAATGAAATAACTATTATGTAAAATGGTGTTTCTTACTAGAACAAAGATTCTCTGTCATTGAAGTTTTTGTGCAATCCAAGCTGTGTCTTATAATAACGTTGGTCTCATTCACCTTGATATAACAACTGATTAATCCACCTGTTCTTTGTGCTTTCAGCATGTCCGCAAAGAGTCTTGTCTGTTGTATCAGATTGCTTCTGTAGTGACCTTTGGTCAGGTCAAAACTCTCTGCAACTGCCCCAGTGAAGTCTACAATTGCATCTGCAGTACTTCCACCATCAAGAGCCTCATAAGATCCAGCCAGTCTGTGAAGAAATAATATGTTTATGAGCCACTGTTGTGCAAATACAAGATTTTGGATTATAAGAAATTTCTGTATGCAATGGCGAGGGAGCACATTTGAGAGCATTCACTTTGTTGCACTAGTTTAATAAGTGTCAAATGTGTTAACCAAACAACTCTAATACTGGTCCTCAAAGAAACCATGACTTGCCATTACTTAAAGATATACTAAATTTAGTCATCTGTATTCATGCTGAGAAATCAACCATAACATACTCGTTACAAACACACAAATTTATATATGACGACAGCAGTGTATAATAGGAGTCAGCTCCAGACTATGTGAACCCGAGAATGTTGAGACTGCCACTTCATGTTTAAGTGTAAAACCTTACAGTTCCCAGGTATGTTTAGTACTTATTTTAAAGAAAATATGAAATATGATGTAACAATACTATAAAAACCAATGCCTCCTTTTCATCTCTTATTAAAGTTTCATGTAACGGAAATGCCTGATTTTAATACAATGCCTTTTTCTACATAGGTCTTAGGCAAGTGTCTACATCAACTGTATGTAAAACTCTGCCTTTGGATGCCAAATAGCTGTGAAATGCCCTTCTGTGTACTCATCAAGTTACGTAGTGCAGTATCCTGTCACAATTATGCTTTTAGACAAGAACATTGCTGCTGAAAGAACAACATAATCCCTTTTCTCAACCAAACTGTAATCATTTCCAGGTCCCCATAGACGTAAGAGGCTCTCACTTAGCATAGGCCTTTTCCAGGAGTGCTGTCCAGAACTCGTTCTTCACGTTGGAATGACAATAGATCAAACTCCCGTCCAAACTTGGCAAACGATCATCAATGACAACATCTACCCATTCCCCTAAACACCAAAACTGAAAGTGGAAGATCCCTGCATAAGTGTGTGGTCTTTTTGGGTCCCATTCTTGTCTCCTCCACTTAGGAATTACCTGTTGTAAAAACGTGAGAGAACAGTGACATTTCGTATGTACTAACATATGTCATGATTGTTCCAGCCAATAAAATAATGGCTCCCAGTCCTGACAGTGAAGAATAAAGTTACTTAACTAAAAATGTTAAATGTTCACTATGCTGAAAAAAGACAAAGTATTGCTGTTTGTCTATATTATGGACTTATTTCCAAATTCTAGGGTAACTAATTAGGATAATTGTGTTTTCTTTATCTGTGAAAATTGCAGCTTGAGCTCATTTTATGGATTGGCTTCAACGGATATTAAGAAGTCAATGGGGAACTTGTATACCCCATGTCTCTATAAACTTGGTGCTACTTAACCCAAGGTGCAGACTAAATGTTTCTTAGCACTTGCTTTGCAGATGAATGCACTACTAATACCTTCTGCCACAGAGACCTTCTGAGAGCCAGACAGGAGCAGGCAGCCACAAACCAGCAGTTCCCAAGCTTGCCTTGGTGTAAGTCATGGTAACTTATTCCATCCACAAACAACCGAGGATTCTCACAAAGCTCCTAAAACAATCAATGCAAAGAGTAAGCAGGGCTTCCAAAATGGATTACTAGATATATGATACAATGCTATATATAGTTCTGAAAGCTCCAGTGCTGCAGCTTCTCCCAAAAATAAGTTATTTCTTTTTGTTTGTACAGCTTTAATGAATGTATTTTAATATGCATTCTTTGTTGAAGAAGCTGTCTGGACACTTGACTGACCCTTTAAGCACGTTTGTCCTGAACATAAGAGAAAGCTTAAAGTTTCGCAATTAGATGGCAAAAGAAAATGGATAAATTTATTGGGCCAACTCGTTCCTTTCTGCTGTCACATTCTATTTTTCGATACACAGAAAAAAATTGTTTTCTAAGTTCTTCTATATTTCTCATTCTCTCTCTCATTCTGGCAGCAAAACTGTATCTTCTCTTATTGCAACACTTTCTGGGAATGAATAAGCCGTGTAACACTGTGGGAGTGCAGACTGTTCATTAACAAATGAGATGCTGCGGCCAAAATCATACCACGTCATTGACGCATACTCTGACAGGGTTTTTCCTTTATATTTACTTTAGGTATCAACATATCAACATTACTTTGTATGTCTTTTATTAATATAGATGAGATTTTTACAAACACATCCCTTAAATCCTATATAACATTTAGTTTCATATTTCATTTCAGTATATTGATTATATAGCTAAGAATGATGAACATTCTGGAAATATAATAGTTGCTTGTTTTTTCCATCACTTGTTCAAGGCCACATTACTAGAAATATCATTCTAGAAGTAAGTTATTATTTATCCAAATAATGATTGTATCATCATATATGTTAGAGCATTGATAAGTGATCAAGGGAAACAACTTCATTAATATTGGGCATAGTATAATTACTATAAATAATATAATATAACTATTATAGGTCCTAAAACTTTCCCATTAAAGACAGGCAAACAATAGATTAAAATTACAAGGAGATCAGAAGGAAAACAATAACATAACTTTTGGAATATCCTCATTTTTTTCACTGGCATTTGGCAAAACGGAACATAATAGGTACTGCTTGTCTGTTAAACTAACATCTTAACTTCCACAAGGAGCTTGCCTTGTCGACAAATCGACAATAATCAAAGTGGTATGATATCACCTCATCTTCTGTTCTATCATAGTCTGTGATGAGTTAGCTGGGAATCTGGAAGAAGTCGTTTGTTGGCCTGCTGGGTCTGAATTTCCATCTTCTCTGACTTCCAGAAGACACCCCTGGGGGTAAGATGACTATTTGGGGGCTCTGGACAGCGGCATGCTATAGATTCTGTATCCTTGCTAGTTACTGATTGCGGTAGAGAAATCTATATTCCTCTAAGATAAATTAATGCATAATTAAAATAACTTTAATATTCAGATTAATTCCCTTATTAAAGTCCTCAATGTGTATTTTGTGTCTGTTCTAGTTGACTGTCTATGCTGACGGCTATATTGATTATTTTCTGTTTTATCTATATCACATGGTGCTTTCATAAAAAATGTATATTTTTATTGTCTAACGATTTGATTTATATAAATTATTATCTCATAAGAATGTATGTTGTTCCAGTTTAATCCTTTCTATTATACAATGTATTATTGTTAATTTATAATATTTTGATAGTTTTATAGTTCTGCTATAGTTTCACATTTTTGTTGCTGTTCTGTGTGTTTATGCTTTCTTTTTCAATAAAAGTTGCTTTCTCTGTCTAAAAGTAATGTGTTATTGTTGTACAAGGCTATACCTTTAAATCAATACATTTAAAAGAATTTGGTTCATAAACAGGTGTACTTGGTATAGTACAAGTCACATAATATACAGGGAATCCTAAAACTGCATTAAATCAGATGTGTATTAATTTAGATTTCCAATGTGTTCACTGTTTGTCACATGAGGTTCTTGCTTGTTTCAACTCCTAAATATTACCACCAGAGTAAAAGCATGCTTTGCCTACATGTGTGTTCGCACACTTAACTAACCAGTTCACTAACATCAGGACGTGTGTATTATAGTAGGATGTCACTAGGATCTCCAATTAAATACATAGAATCTTTAAACAATGGAAAATAAGACATACTCACTGGCTAAAATGAGACATAGTAACTATTCTATATGCAAGACTGCAACAATAAAGGGACCTTATCCTCACAAGAGGAGATTGTAAGGTATCCAGACATAACCAGAAGCCAGTTTGGAACGTCTCACACTGATATCCAGTATCCACTGACAGATGCTAATGAATTGCACCTGTAGGAGTTATAGGTTCTCCGTCCAAGCAGGAGACAACCTTTGAACATATTCCACGTACAAATACACAGAGCACATAAATCTTTCATGGAAACATAACATAATATTATGGCTTCAATGTATTTCAAAACTGTTTGAAGTGTTCATGCAACCTAGCATTTGTATAATAGCACTGATATTGCTGGAATCCAAATGCTTCTTCCCAATTACCTCTAGCGTCCCCGACTTTGCTGCCCAGATGGACAGCCATGGGCTACCCAAGCATTCACTGGGGATTTGAGGTTTGAGTAACACAATGACTTGATTAACATCATATGCATTGAGTCACACCTAGAAATCTGAATCCTTCAGGCCAAAACACCAGCTTGTCTCACCATTAGACCTATGAAGGCATTGATGGAAGAATATCATCCAGGCTCACACATTGGAGTTTATTCACTAAAGGGACAATTGACATGAGTGTTTGCAGGGCAGTTGAGGTTTCATCTTCACCTCACTTCACCATTCGGAAAGAAGCACCAACATAGGTAAATTGCTCCTGCAAGGAAGGCTGAAATTAAGGATGCGGAATGGACAAGGCAAAGCAGGGCTGGATTAACAATTGCTCCAGGGTCATGCTGTTCTGACTGGCACTGCAGCAATTGCCCCAGAGGCTGGCGTTCCATTCTGCAATCATCCTCCCCCACTGACACTGTGTCATTTTTGGGACTGCAGCACAATGAGGGGGCTATAGGCCCCAAGAAAATACAGGAAGGAAGTTAAGGATGAAGTATGTGCTGTGTGTATGCATATATGAATATGTGCATATATGTATAAATGTGTGTTTACATATGCATATATTCATATATGTGAGCATATCTGTGAGGGAGCAGAATAAAAGTTAGAAAGAGGATGAAAAATGTAAAATGCAAGCGAGCAAGATAAATGAAAAAAGGGAAAGAAGAAAAAAGGTGAGCAAAGTTATCGACAAATGAGGTGCAAAAAAGACCAAAGCCCCTGATTGTGGCCTTGAAGGTAAGGCTGATGTTTAGCAATGAACCCATGGTTCCAACACGGTGGCGACTCTAGAAAAAATATATAGGGGGGGCACACAAGATACCACTGTCAAAC